>SJYQ01095641.1:0-29280 GCA_006410935.1 Redunca redunca
TCGCTAATCAAGTCGTGTAAACAACTTGGTAAATGCCACCTGGCATTAATTTAAATTATATGCGTTCTCCTCTTTCCTTAAAGTGTGACCCCTCTTGGGCCCATGAGAAGAGCCTAGGACTCTGGGAATAATTCTGCCTCTTATTCCCTCTGGGGACGTGCCTGGACTCTGTGTGCACACTCACACAGGTATGTAAGCACACGTGTCTTGGTGGAGGGCGCGCTGATGATCGCGGACTGACTCGGCGCTTCCGCCTCCACTGTCCTCTCTCTGTTCCCTCCGACGGCAGCGCTTCCTAGTGCTTCGTCTAAGCAGTGCTCGTAGCACTTAGCGCGTCTCCAAGTGCGTAGTTCTTAGCAGAACAGTAGTGCCCCCTAAGATGTGTGTGTCTGTGTGTGTGCCTCTGTGTATGACGGAATGGGATGGCTCTGTGTGCCTAAAGGGGAGGCCCGAAGCTGGAGTCTCATGAAGTCTGTATCCTCTTGATGTCCTGAAACCTCTGGAACTTGGAATCAGGACAATTGGTTGGGCGCTGTCTCCTAGCCTCCTAGCATGACCTTGAGCAAAGAGCTTATTCTTTATGGCCTTTTGGTGTGAGCCAGTAGGTAGAAGCCACCTGTGCTTTTAAACCATGGACAGCATTTACATGTTAATATAAGAGGAAAATTCTGTGTCTCAGGAAACATTTTAGTGTACTTAGAGCTGAAGCCTGGTGCAAACTCCGTGAGGAAGAGATGAAGTTGTGGGGCTGGGTTAGCTTACCCTGGAGACCAAGAGGAGTGAGCGGCCCCTGTGACCAGCTTGTCTTGGTTTGCCCCCATTTCACACCTGCTGAGTCTGGGGGAAAAGGGGGGGTGGTTGGGCACCCTAATTGGATCTCATATTTGGGAAGATTGGGAAGCAAGGGATCCTTTTTAAAGGTCTCTTTTAACTGCCTTCCTCTGTCATTCAGCTCTTCCACTTTTTTCTTGCTCATTCACTCCACTCCTGTCTCTTTTTCAGGCCTATCTGGGAACCCTGCAGATCTGGAGAAACGTAAACAGGTGTTTGGACAGAACTTGATTCCCCCCAAAAAGCCCAAGACCTTCTTAGGGTTAGTGTGGGAAGCCCTTCAGGACGTCACGCTCATCATCCTGGAGATCGCAGCCATCATCTCCCTGGTCCTGTCCTTCTACCGCCCCCCGGGAGCAGAAAATGAACGTGAGTACCTCGAACAAACAAACAAGCATGACTCTCTTCTGGGTTCTTTCCACTGTCACTGAAAAGCACGTAGTATTTGTTGACAAATTTTATTAGGTTGGTGCAAATATAATTGTAGTTTCAGACCATGAATTTTAAAACATAACTAGTTTTAATAGGAACCATTACAATGAACACATTTTTGCCAATGAGAAACGTTTATTTATTCCTGTAGTGTAAAAATCCGTCTTTCAGGATCCGACAAACTCTTGGAAAGCATTTTTCTGCATCCTTAGGGTTGTGAAAGCATTTTCCCTGCAAAATGTTGTCGAGATGCTTGAAAAAGTAGTCAGTTGGCGAGAGGTCAGGTGAATATGGCCTTCCCTGGTGGCTCAGATGGTAAAGAGTCTTCCTGCAATGCGGGAGACCAGGGTTCGATCCCTGGGTCGGGAAGATGCCCTGGAGAAGGAAATGGCAACCCGCTCCAGTATTCTTGCCTAGGAAATCCCATGGACAGAGGACCCTGGCGAGCTACAGTCCTTGGGGTCACTAAGAGTCGGACACGACTGAGCTTTGAACTTTGAACAGGTGAATATGGTGGATGAGGCAAAACTTTGTAGCCCAGCTCGTTTCAGCTTTTGAAGTGTTGATTGTGTGGCCTGCTGTCGGGTACTTTTGTGGAGAAGAATTGGGCCCTTTCTGTTCACCAGTGCCAGCTGCAGGCATAGGAGTTCCTGGTGCATTGCGTTGATTTGCTGCGTATACTTCTCAGATGTAATGGTTTCTCTGGGATTCAGAAAAGTTCAGTGGATCAGACCAGCAGCAGACCACCAGACAGTGACCAGGACCTTTTTCCTTTTTTGGATGCAAGTTGACTTTGGAACTTCTTCTCAGTCCAGTCACTGAGCTGGTCATCGCCAGCTGTCGTGTAAAATCCGCTTTTTGCCACACATCCCAATCCAATTGAGAAATGGTTTGTTGTTGTTTTGTAGAATGAGAGAAGGTGACACTTCAGAATGATGATTCTTTTGATTTTTGGTCAGCTCACGAGGCTCCCACTTACCAAACTTTTTCACTTTTCCAGTTTGCTTCACATGCCAAACGACCGTAGAATGGTAAGTGTAAGTTCTTCAGCAACTTCTTGTTTAGGTGTAAGAGGATCGGCTTCAGTGACGGCTCTCAGTTGGTCGTTGTCAGCTTCTGGTGGCCCGCCTCTACATTCCTCATCCTCAAGGCTCTCATTTCCCTCTTGAACCACCACTGCAGTTCATTAGCAGTTCCTGTACCAGATGTTATTGATGCTGCAAGTTGTCTCCACTGCTTTACGACCCATTTTGAACTCAAATAAGAAAGAAAATCACTCGCATTTCCTTCTTGTCTAACATCGTTTCCATAGTCTTAGTATAAAAATAAACAGCAAGAAATGTCTTTAGCAAAAAAAGGGGGGGGGGGGCAAGAAATGCACATTAAAATGATGTATAACATAACCACATTTATTAAGAACGTATTCCAGTAGCAAATGGCAAATTTCAACAATGCAAAAGCTGCAATTACTTTTGCACCAACCTAATAGCTTAAGTGTTGTGTGTGTGCCCGCCCCCCACCCCGTTATCTGAGTGGGTTCTCCAAAGGAAACTGAAAAATAACTAGTAAGCTATTCTTCCAACGCATCCTGATTCCAGGATCTTCCCCGCCTTTCCCAGTAAATCCTTATTCAGAATGTTATGAATCCTCTGCCCTCACTAAACCAACAAGGCCATGCACCCCAAAGTTCCCCCATCCCCCACCCTGGGCGTCACGGGAGATAGCAGTAGGAGCTGCCGTGCTGGAGGTCATAAGGCCTCTATATGTGTCTTGCCTGTGGTTTTCATTGACATGTTCCATGCTGTTTAGTCGTATGCCTTTTTCGGCATAAGTAGTTATATTGGTGACAAGCTGATGCCCAATCCTGCCGTCCTCAGCTGTCCTCAGTATAGCTATTTTACCCGAGTTTTCTGTTCTTCTCTTCCCCGGCTTTCGGTTCTGGGGAGTTACGGGAGCACAACCCCCATTTTTAATGTCAGCAAAGGCCCCTTGGTGACCCTTTTCTCTCCTTTCCCTGGGCTAGAGTGTGGTCTAGCCGTCAGTAGCCCAGAGGACGAAGGGGAGGCGGAAGCTGGCTGGATTGAGGGTGCAGCCATCTTATTCTCGGTGATCATTGTCGTGCTTGTGACTGCCTTCAATGACTGGAGCAAGGAGAAGCAATTCCGGGGACTGCAGAACCGCATCGAAAAGGAGCAGAAGTTCTCCGTTATCCGGAATGGGCACATCATTCAGCTCCCTGTGGCTGAGATTGTGGTGGGTGACATTGCCCAAATCAAATACGGTGAGAGCTCTGTGGTTCTTTTCTCTTTTAGCTCTGTTTCTTACACCTGTGCCACCCTCCCTATCAGAGGGCTAGGTCCTTTGGCATAAGGGGGCTGGGAATTGCTGAGGACCCAAAAAGATAAGACCCCAAATTGTGTTAGCTTCTAGGTTAGAGTTTAAGGAGGTTATGGAAAAGAAATTCAAAGAAAGCAGTAACTGAAACTGCCAAAGATGTCAGACTGTACCCTGTGTGTCTTAGATTACAAGTATGTAATATTCAGGCCATGGGAAGGTGTTTGGGGATCAGTAACCATTTGAGTTTATAATGCCCAGAGCAGAGTTTTATCTCAGGGTGTCAGATCTGAAGATGTCTTTCAGAGGTTCTCCAGGCTCTCCCGGGCTGTTGCCTACAGGTAGGGCCCCAGGAGCAACCCTGAGACGAGGCCGGACGGCCCTCACCTGCCCTCTCTCTGTCGCCCCTTCACCGCTGTGTGCTAGGTGACCTGCTGCCTGCAGACGGGATCCTGATCCAGGGCAACGACCTCAAGATTGACGAGAGCTCTCTGACGGGGGAATCGGACCATGTCAAGAAGTCCTTGGAGAGGGACCCCATGCTGCTCTCCGGTGAGGCCCTGACAACACCAGCCCCCAGCCCCCTCCCCGCAGACACAGCCACAGAGACCGGTCCAGACCTTGCCCGTCTTCCGATCGTGCCCCGTCTCCTGCCCCAAGGCTCAGTGGGGGCTGTAGCGTGTCATTGGGTTAAATAAAAGGATATTGAGCAACCTAACAGAGGTTGTCCATGGAGCAGATGCTACAGGAGCCTTTGAAGGGCTCTGCTGGCTAGAGTGGTGGTGGGAAAGGAGCCTTACCCCAAAGCCATTACACACATTGTTCTCCTTACCCCCCGGGTTGCTTGCTCTTGATCTTTGCCTACTATCTGCCAAGTATAACACCATGCATAGGAGGGGAAGGTCGAGGGATTGCTTTCTTCCAAGTTTATGTTTCACACCAAAGAATGGCCAGGTATTAAAAAAAAAAATGAAAAAACTCTTCTCCCATCTCTTTCTCATCTAGGGACCCATGTAATGGAAGGTTCTGGACGAATGGTAGTGACTGCTGTGGGTATCAACTCTCAGACTGGAATCATTTTTACCCTCTTGGGAGCCAGTGAGGGGGAAGAGGAAGAGAAGAAGAAGAAAGGTAAGGAGCTTTCAGAAAAGCCTCTCCCCTCCCATCCCCACGGACAGACTAGGAGAGGGAGCGGGTCTGGAGTGGAACACCTGGTTGGCAGACTCTGCAGGATGATGAGGACAGACCTCCAAACCCCTTGTTTAGCTAACGGTTTCATCCTTTTGACTCCCCACCGTGCTCTAATGAAAACCGGATCCGGCTCTGCCCTGCGGTCAGGTTGCACTGGTTCCTGCGTTTACTGGTGGACTATAAGAGAATGAGGTGGAAGGCCTGTGCAGAAGGGCTGGCAGTGTGCTCTGGCTCCAACCCTCGCCACTTTCTTCCTCAGACATGGGGGGTTATATGAACCGTCAAGGCTAAGGGGAAACCATCCAGGAGAAGAAACTGGTTTCCTGCTAAAACTGTGAGCAGGAAGAGAGATACAGCCAGAAGGGTGGGAACAGAGAGGGAATGTCTGCCTCAAAGTTAGCCCTGTCTTTGCCATTCACTTGTTCATGAAAGCGAGAACAAAAGAGAAGTGGAAAGTAAAGGAGAAAAGGAAAGATATGCCCATTTGAATGGAGAGTTCCAAAGAATAGCAAGGAGAGATAAGAAAGCCTTCTTCAGGGATCAATGCAAAGAAATAGAGGAAAACAATAGAATGGGAAAGACTAGAGATCTCTTCAAGAAAATTAG
This sequence comes from Redunca redunca, assembly GCA_006410935.1. Taxonomy (NCBI): domain Eukaryota; kingdom Metazoa; phylum Chordata; class Mammalia; order Artiodactyla; family Bovidae; genus Redunca; species Redunca redunca. The sequence continues at coordinate 5,395 of SJYQ01095641.1, forward strand.
AGATACCAAGGGAACATTTCATGCAAAGATGGGCTCAATAAAGGACAGAAATGGTAGGGACCTAAGAGAAGCAGAAGATATTAAGAAGAGGTGGCAAGAATACACAGAAGAACTGTACAAAAAAGATCTTCACGACCAAGATAATCACGATGGTGTGATCACTCACCTAGAGCCAGACATCCTGGAATGCGAAGTCAAGTGGGCCTTAGGAAGCATCACTATAAAGCTAGTGGAGGTGATAGAATTCCAGTTGAGCTATTTCAAATCCTAAAAGATAATGCTGTGAAAGTGCTGCACTCAATATTCCAGCAAATTTGGAAAACTCAACAGTGGCCACAGGACTGGAAAAGGTCAGTTTTCATTCCAATCCCAAAGAAAGGCAATGCCAAAGAATGCTCAAACTACCACACAATTGCACTCATCTCACATGCTAGTAAAGTAATGCTCAAAATTCTCCAAGCCAGGCTTCAGCAATACGTGAACCTTGGACTTCCAGATGTTCAAGCTGGTTTTAGAAAAGGTAGAGGAACCAGAAATCAAATTGCCAGCATCTGCTGGATCATCGAAAAAGCAAGAGAGTTCCAGAAAAACATCTATTTCTGCTTTATTGACTATGCCAAAGTCTTTGGTTGTGTGGATCACAATAAACTGTGGAAAATTCTGAAAGAGATGGGAATACTAGACCACATGACCTGCCTCTTGAGAAACCTATATGCAGGTCAGGAAGCAACAGTTAGAACTGGACATGGACCAACAGACTGGTTCCAAAGAGGAAAAGGAGTACATCAAGGCTGTATATTGTCACCCTGCTTATTTAACTTCTATGCAGAGTACATCATGAGAAACGCTGGGCTGGAAGAAGCACAAGCTGGAATCAAGATTGCTGGGAGAAACATCAATAACCTCAGATATGCAGATGACATCACCCTTATGGCAGAAAGTGAAGAAGAACTAAAGGGCCTCTTGATAAAAGTGAAAGAGGAGAGTTAAAAGTTGGCTTAAAGCTCAACATTCAGAAAACTAAGATCATGGCATCTGGTCCCATCACTTCATGGCAAATACATGGGGAAATAGTGGAAATAATGGCTGACTTTATTTTTCTGGGCTCCAAAATCACTGCAGATGGTGATTGCAGCCATGAAATTAAAAGACGCTTACTCCGTGGAAGGAAGGTTATGACCAACCTAGACAGCATATTAAAAATCAGAGACATCACTTTGCCAACAAAGGTCCATCTAGTCAAGGCTATGGTTTTTCCAGTGGTCATGTATGGATGTGAGAGTTGGACTGTGAAGAAAGCTGAGCACTGAAGAATTGATGCTTTTGAACTGTGGTGTTGGAGAAGACTCTTGAGAGTCCCTTGGACTGCAAGGAGATCCAACCAGTCCATCCTAAAAGAGATCAGTCCTGGGTGTTCCTTGGAAGGACTGATGTTGAAGCTGAAACCCCAGTACTTTGGCCACCTGATGGGAAGAGCTGACTCATTGGAAAGGACCCTGATGCTGGGAAAGATTGAGGGTGGGAGGAGAAGGGGACAACAGAGGATGAGATGGTTGGATGGCATCACCGACTCAATGGACATGGGTTAAGGTGGACTCCGGGAGTTAGTGATGGACAGGAAGGCCTGACGTGCTGCGGTTCATGGGGTTGCAAAGAGTTGGACACGACTGAGCGACTGAACTGAACTGAACTGTTCCTGAAAGAAGGAATAAAAGAAGGCAGAAAGATAACAAACCAAACCTGCACCTCTCCCTAAGCATTCCTTCTCTTGGAGGAGAGGAGGATTTGTACCATTTGGCTGGAGGTGCATCTTGGGCTGTTAGGGAAGGGCAGTTAATGAAAAGGCAACAAAGCTCATTCAGTTAGGAACCAGCCTGTTTCTGCAGCTGCCTTCAGAGTGAGTAAGGAGGAGGCTTGCCTGGTGCTGGTGAGCTGACATGGAGGCACCTTTCACGGCCTTTGCCACCAGGTGGAAACAGTTCAGACCTCTCACTCCCTAACCCCCACCCCATTTCTCCAAGTGGTTTGACTCAAGCACCTCCCAACAGCAACTGTGCTCCAGGAGAAAGCAGCTCAGGAGGGGTGTGCACTCCCCTGCATGAGTGGCCTGATCCATACCCCAGGAATTTGCGAGAGCCTCTAATAAAAATGGGGATAAACAGAGGTGTGAGCTTCCTTTACATCCCCTTCACTGCAACTCAGACCCTTCGCTGTCACCCTTTTAGGCTCTGAACAGGACCGGCAAATTGGATATCTGATCTCTGAATAGTCATTTTGGGTCCCCACCCCATTTTTTTCTTTCTTGTTCAAACAGGTAAAAAACAAGGAGTCCCTGAAAATCGCAACAAAGGTAACCTTTTCACTCACTCATTTACCATCTCTACCTACCCACACTCAAACCAGACCTTTCCAGGCCATCTGCCTTCCTCTGTTCCTCTCCATAAATCTGTTATCTGCTCCTGTGGCCTACATGCCTCATCCTGAGGACGGTGCAGAGATCTGAGGGTGGTCCCAAGCTGCCGAACCCAAACTAAGGTGGGACGCAGCACCCTCTGCTGTTAGCTCAAGGGGCCTTCTGTCAAGATTTCTCTCCGGAAGCCTGTGCGGTGATCTGCTCTTCTCAGGGTGCTGACCTCCTTGCTTCATTGCCCTTGGCCAGAGTTAAAGAGCAAGGATCGTTAGTCTCTGGGTTGGAAGTCTGCGGGGTCGTTATGGGGGAGGGGGTTAGGATGGGCAGTCCCTGCACCCTCTTCTTCCTCTTTTGGTGCCGTCTTCCCATCTAGATCCCTTCTCAGCTAGTCTTCTCTGGGGTGCAGAGCCCTTTCTCTGTAACCTCTGTCCCCACTTCTTTGTTCTCTCCACAGTCTCTTCTTCTTCCTAATCTGATGTGTGTTTCTTTTTTGGTGGCTGTGTTTACATCCTGTCTCTGTCTTATTTGTGAGTCTGATAGCAGAGACATTCTCTCAGGAAGGGCACCTAAGCAAAGGAGCAGAGCTCTGCAGGGTGAAGCTGGAGGGGTGCTGGGGGCCAGCAGGAACTGCTCTCTTGGGACAGCTCCTGGAGCTATTTTCCTTTCATAACTCACATCATAGTGGATTTTAGAAATAAAGACATCACATTGGAAAACCAGGACTCAACAAAAGTAATTCTTAAATTTCAGATCTTTTTAACTCTTCTTTTTAAAGCAAAATGGATTTCTATGTCTGTCTTTATCCCTGCCTTCTCTTGTTCCAGAGAGTCCCTCATACCAACTTCTTCCCTTAGGGAAAGGTACTCTGTACCTCCCTACCTTCATCAGACAGCGGAGAAAGGAGATTTCCTTCCCCTATTGCTCAACTTATATAAGAGGGTACTGGAAAATACCCTGTGTCTGGGGTCTGGGTTTCTTCCATGAAAGTCTATATCTATGTAGAGAGAGAGGGGAACCTTTTAAAGAGCCAACTAAGACCCTAATGCGTTTCCCGTGTGGCTCAGTGGTAAAGAAACTGCCTGCCAATGCAGGAGATGCGGGTTTGATCCCTGGGTCAGGAAGATCTCCTGGAAAGGGAAATGGCAACCCACTCCAGCATTCTTGCCTGGGAAATCCCATGGACAGAGGATCCTGGTGGGCTACAGTCCATGGGGTCACAAAAGAGTTGGACACGACTTAGCAACCAAACAACAAGACCCTTATGCTCTAGGAACATTTACCAACCTTCCCCTTCAGCCCCTTTCTGCAGTTTTAAGCACTGAATTCCAGGAAGGATGGCTGTTGGTAATAGCACTGAGTGGCAGGACAAATCCTCTTGTGGGAATAAACCTGGCTCAGGGCTCTGAGACAGTGCCAGGAAGCTGTCACTGAAAGAGGAGAGCCATCCATTTCACCTCCGGTTGTTAAGATACCATTCCCAAGGCCCTAAGAGAAGGTCAAGCTGCCTGTCTGGCATGGGGTGAGGGAGGTCAGATCTGATGCCAGAGGTCCAAGGTGTGTTCCAGAAACAGACAAAAGAGTATGTTAGTTTCCCCTTGCTACTACTCAGGGCTGCTGCCTTGCCTGCTGACCTGTCCTCTTCGTGTGTGCACCCTAGCAAAGACCCAAGATGGAGTGGCCTTGGAAATCCAGCCACTCAACAGCCAGGAGGGGATCGACAGTGAGGAAAAGGAGAAGAAGGCCGCCAAGCTGCCCAAAAAGGAGAAGTCCGTGCTGCAGGGCAAGCTGACCCGCCTGGCCGTCCAGATTGGGAAAGCTGGTGAGTAGGTGGGGCCTTCTCAGTGTGTCCGTCAGTCTTCCTCTGGGTCCTCGCCACTTTGATTACCTCCTTTCTGTACCAACCAGGTCTGGCAGGAAGGAGCTGAAAATTCCAAGTGGCTGGTACAGTTCAAGAATCTGTGTCCCTCCCTGTGACTGTTGGACCCTTGGCTTTAGCAGAGAGACATGTTTTCCTATTTAGAGTTAAAGGCCCAGAACAAATGGGAGATTAACATTAGCAAGAAGGAAGACTTTAATAACTACTCACCTGCTCAAGTATTGGCTTGAAAATCCCTGAAGGGTAGAGAAGGCTGCTGTTGGCTGGGAGCAGTTCTCTAGCATAGGAATGGCCAGGCACAGAGCAATCAGTTCAAAATGAGGACTGGAAGGCAAAGGAAGACAGTGATTAAAGAGGTGCTTTGCAGAGCAGAGGTCACTAAAGGTACTCCTGTGCATCATGAGAGGAAACAGCTTCTCCATGCCTGACTCTGGAGAGGGTGATGGGGAGGGTGCGGGCAGGGACGGAGCTGAAAGAGGCAGTGAGGGGAAGATTGCTCCCTCAGCGGGTATCCCTCCAAGCAGTCTCCTCCTGCTGTTTACTTCCTGACCCCACCTCTGTGTTCACTACAGAGTCTAGCCCAATGCCTCTCTCCGTGTACTGTTCACGTGGGACCTTGTTACGGTGCAGATTCTGACTCAAGCAGTCTGGGTGGGAGCTGTGTTCCTGACAAGCCCCTGGGTGGGGCCCGCACTGCTGCTCTGCTGAGCACGCAGTGAGAAGAAGCAGCCTGCGGCGATCCACTTGAGCATTCAGCTCCTCGGTCACATCAGCCTGCTTCAGGTGGTTGGTCACCGCATGTGGCCAGCGGCTCCCTATTGGACAGTGCAAACAGAGAGCATTTTGAGCATCACAGAGTTTACAGAGCATCAGCCTGGCCTGGTCATTCAGCTCTAGTACCCAGCTAATTTTGACCACCATGAAACCCCTTGCAAAGAGACAATAGATGAATGAGAAAAACTGAAGTATGAAATCAAGTCATTGAGCCTGGCACACAGGTTTGAAGCATTAAACACTTCCTGCCTAAGGCTTCCTGCTGTGCTCCTAATCCCCACCTTATTCTTTAGGGAGAACAGGCCACTGAGGGCTGTCACTGGTCTCTGTGTACTTCTCACATCAAGCGAGGCCAAGGACCAGAAAGAAGCAAGGGAATGCACTACCCTGAGAGTGAAGGCCTTCCTAAAGTTTGCACCCTCACTTGATGCCTTGCTTGTCCTGACCCTGAATATGCCTTCACTGATATAATCACCTCAAGCGACTTCACTTTCACTTTTCACTTTCATGCACTGGAGGAGGAAATGGCAACCCACTCCAGTGTTCTTGCCTAGAGAATCCCACGGATGGGGGAGCCTGGTAGGCTGCCACCTATGGGGTCGCACAGAGTCGGACACGACTGAAGCGACTTAGCAGCAGCAGCAGCAGCCTTGCTCTGATTTCCCTGAATCATTCAGCCCTCGGGAAAAGCAAAGATACGAATCAGAAGCAGAACTCTTCCCAGATATTTATTGTGCCACAGGTAGACACAGGTGCCCAGGTATTGATCCCTCAGCTCTCAGAGTAGCCCGGCAATACGTACGGCAGTTGGAGCCCCCAGGCCAGTTGTTTTCTGACCCAGAGCTTGTTCTTCCATTGTAGGATGTATAGGGTGAGCAACTGTCGCAGTTTGCTGGAGACCTTCTCAGTTCTAGCGCTGAAAGTCCCACAGCCCAGGAAACTGCTCAGTCTCAGGCAGGCCAGGGTGGTTGGTCCCCCTCTGGTATTCCATACCAACACCTCCCTGTGCCTTCATCTCCTCGTAAAAGAGGATGATAGTAACTTATCTCGCAGGGTTGTTGTGAGGATTCATGAGTTACTACCTGGAAGTGCTTGCCTGGCTCATGGTAAGCACTGCCTGAACAGTTGCCCTTGTTGTCATCTTCTGTCTGTGCCACACCAGGAGAAAGGCTGGGAGGCACTCTGCTAAGGGTTAGTTATGTAGGTGTTGTGCTAACACCCAGGGCATCACTGTGAACACATTGTGAATTGCCTGACATTCTCAGTCTACTAGAGAAAAGTCAATAAACTGCTAGGAAAGAGCTAGTGGTAGTCACTACATTATGATATATGGGAAGACAGTAGCTCTGAGATAGAATCTTAAAATGCTGCTTTTGGAAAACTGTACCAACCCCCTTATTTATAAATGAGGAAATAGGCTCAGAGAGGGGTCAAGACCAGTCCAAAGCCATGAGTCAAGTTGGTACAGAACCAAAACTAAGACCCATGTCTTTAGAATGCAAAATCATGTCTTTCGCCTACGCCGTAATGTACAAGTACCAGAGATTAGCTAGGGCCTTGGGGTACGACCAGATAGATATCCGTCTCCAGTTAGGGCCCTGGGAATGCCCTCAAGCCTGGGTTCACATGCTCTGTTTCCTGGACAGGTCTGATCATGTCTGCAATCACAGTTCTCATCCTGGTTCTGTACTTTGTGATCGACAACTTTGTGATCCAGCGCAGGCCGTGGCTGACCGAGTGCACCCCCATCTACAGCCAGTACTTTGTCAAGTTCTTCATCATTGGCGTCACGGTGCTGGTGGTGGCTGTGCCCGAGGGGCTGCCCCTGGCCGTCACCATCTCCCTGGCTTACTCTGTGAAGGTGAGGCTGGGGTGAGGCTCTGCTCTTTGAGAACACAGACCAGAGGGAAGGGCGCCAAGCAGCTCTGCTGAAAGGACGGCCACTTTGTCTTCATAAACTGTGGGTGATGCCTTCCAGGGGCACAAGCCGCTGGCACTTTGGAAGGACCACCTGGATCAGTTTCATCAACGTTTACCTAACCCAGTAGCATCTTAAGAGGGTTTACAAAAATGGTATCTTGCATTTTTGTATGGGAGCAGAAAATGAAATGCAGAGAGTTACTGGCTAGAAAATGGCCTTTGACCTGTGTTTTGGAGAGCTCAGCTGGCCCCTCTGCAGTTTCATCTATCCTCCTTTGTAGAAAATGATGAAAGACAACAACCTGGTGCGGCACTTGGACGCTTGTGAGACCATGGGCAACGCCACAGCCATCTGCTCGGACAAGACGGGCACGCTGACCATGAACCGCATGAGCGTGGTGCAGGCTTATATTGGAGACACTCATCACCATCAGATCCCAAGCCCTGATGACCTTGTGCCCAAGGTCCTGGACCTCATTGTCAATGGCATTTCCATCAACAGTGCCTACACCTCTAAGATTCTGGTAAGCTCTTCTTTTGCCAGGACCCTTAAAATAGGTAGTTGGAAGGAACCATTGATTTTTCTCCCATCTATTCTGCCTGAATTGCCATCCCAGTTCCCATTTCCCACTCCCCAGTGAACGTGTTTGGGGTGAGACTAGGGAATAATCCATGGAAGTAGATTGGGAGATGGGGTGGAGGAGTGAGGCAGGTAGGAATCTGTGGCTGTGAAATCACCATGGAAAGGCAGTATCTCTAAAAAGAGGCCTCATGCTGGTAGCAGAATTGAGCTTATCACAAGTAAATCACTTAGTTTCTGGAAACTAAGAGAGAGTGTTAGAGGCACCAGCACCAGCCCCACAGCGTCTAAAAAGACCCCAGGCCTCGGGTGGCTCCGAGGCCAGGTCACCACAGCCTGCGCCCCCGTGGGCCCGGGCACACATGCGAAAGCCTCCTGAGGGAGCCCTCCCCTGGCTGGCCCCTCGCCCAGCCAATCCACCAGTGCCTTTCTTTCCAGCCTCCAGAGAAGGAGGGCGGCCTGCCCCGGCAGGTGGGCAACAAGACTGAGTGCGCCCTGCTGGGCTTCGTCTCGGACCTGAAGCAGGATTACCACGCCGTGCGCAGCGAGGTGCCCGAGGAGAAGCTCTACAAGGTGTACACCTTCAACTCGGTGCGCAAGTCCATGAGCACAGTCATCGAGAAGCCGGGTGGCGGCTACCGCATGTACAGCAAGGGCGCCTCCGAGATCATCCTGCGCAAGTGAGCCCCCCCAGCTTCTTCCCCCAGGGTCCCCTCCTCGGGGAGGTCTGGGTGTCGGCCCCATGCTGAGCCACCCGAATAATAGCGGACCCTCCTTCCGGGTGGTAACATCATGACAAAATCTGAGCCTGGCTCTGGCCAAGCTGTGTGGTTATGTACTTTGGATACTATACTTACACTTCACAGCTCGAGGCAGATGCTGTCACTATCCCTGTTTTACAGATGAGGAAACAGAGGTGTAGTGAAGTTCAGTAACTTGCTAGAGGTGATACAACTGACAGTGGTCCAGGCAGGATTCAGACCTAGGCAATCCATGCTTCCATTTCCTGTTCTGAAGAGATGATACCCACTTATCTCACAGGGTTACTCTGATTAAATGACTGAATGTATGAAAAATGCCTTGTACATAGTAAGCACTAGAAATGTTAGTTCTGTGTTCCTTTTCCTTTTCATTCTCAGTTCTGATCACAGGAAGTCACATAATCAAAGTGGCTAGACAATCCATAGGGCGTTAAAAGTTGACATGTGGATACAGGGCCAGTAGCTAAAAACCAGTGCCCCAGCATGGGTTTAGCACCACCATGGCTGACACTGTCATTGCCCACACCCTCTGCCCTGAGCCCTCTAGAGACTGGGGATTGAGAAGGTCTCTCTACCATTGAGAAGCTTGGAAGAGTAGGCGACCCACGAGTGGCTCTTGGTGTTGTGTTCCCAGATGAGTAGGAGCAGATGACAGGGGAAAGCGACATGCCCTGCCCACCTACCAGCCATGCCACCCTGGATACAGGGGCTCAGCTTTGGGTGATGAATGGAGATTTACGGCCACACAGTATTGTCTTTAGGAGTCACGCAGAGTGGTCGGTGTCTGTAACGTGTCGAAGCACACTGGCGGGAGGTGTGGTGCTGTGTTCTGACTGTGCGTCTTCCCAGGTGCAATCGAATCCTGGACAAAAAGGGGGAGGCCGTGCCATTCAAGAATAAGGACCGAGATGAGATGGTCCGCACCGTCATCGAGCCCATGGCCTGCGAGGGGCTAAGGACTCTCTGCATCGCTTACCGGGATTTCAGTGACGGAGAGCCCCCATGGGACAATGAGAGCGAGATCCTCACTGAGCTGGCCTGTATCGCAGTGGTGGGCATCGAGGACCCTGTGCGCCCGGAGGTGAGGCTCTAACTTGGGAACAGGGCTGGGAAGCATGAAGGGGAGTCTTGCAGCAGCCACGGCCCCTGCACTGGCCCGCTGTGACCTAATGAGCAGCCATGCAGGAGTCACGGGAACTGCGGTACCAGCTCTGTTTCTAGCTGTGACTTAGGAAACTTAGGCAAGTCACCTAACTGCTTCTCATTTGCCGGGATACATGTTTCTGTGCTTCTTGCTTCACAGAACTACTGTAGCTTACTGAACTAATACAGAGTGGCAGCCCCACTTCCTGTGCTTCATGCCGTCTATGGGGTGAGCAGCATAGGTTTCACTGGGCTTAAAAGAACAGTTTGGCACTTAAGAATAGTGAGGAGATGGAATTAACTGAGACGCCAGCTCTGGCTCTAGTCGCGTCCCTTCCGTCAGCACATCTTGCCCGGCACCGCAGGGTCGCTCCACGCTCTTCTCGACTTTCGGAGGCGTGACGGGGTGTCGTGCAATTGGGAACCTTAAAAGAACCGATGTGGTCGGGGTATGTGCCAGGGGTGGAAGGCAGTTAAAGCTTCTGCTGGAAAGGAAGGCAGGGGTAAAATCTCAAAAGGTCTAGCGTGCCCTGCTGAGAAGTCTAGACTGTAAGAGAGAGAATCAGTTTTCACACCTGGCTCCCGAGGCAGATTTCCCCTTCTGCTCGTGGTTCATCCATTCATGCCAAGTCACTCAGTCGTGTCTGACTCTGCGACCCCGTGGACTGTAGCCCGCCAGGCTCCTCTGTCCATGGGATTCTCCAGGCAAGAATACTGGAGTGGGCTGCCATGCCCTCCTCCAGGGAATCTTCCCGACCCAGGAATCAAACCTATGCCGCCTGCATTGGCAGGCAGGTTCTTTACCACTGGTGCCACCTGGGAAGCCCTCAACTCATGGTGCAATAAGGCAAATTCAAGTGTGAGTTTCATGGGTAGGACCACAAGTAAGGTGGCACCAAGCAATATAAAGCTGACCAGACTTGGCCTGCACCGCGTGGTTCTACTTCAGGGTGCTTCTCTCCTGTCCGCAGTGAGGGACAGCTGAGCAGAAGCCGACGGCCAGGCCTCGCCACCCCCAGCTCTCCTCTCCACTTGCTTTACTCTCCGCAGGTGCCAGAAGCCATTGCCAAGTGCAAGCAAGCGGGCATCACTGTCAGGATGGTGACCGGGGACAACATCAACACAGCCCGCGCCATCGCCACCAAGTGCGGCATCGTGACACCCGGGGACGACTCTCTGTGCTTAGAAGGCAAAGAGTTCAACCGCCTCATTCGGAACGAGAAGGGCGAGGTGAGCTCTGGGCGGTGGGGTCAGAGCCTCCTTCATTAGGGAAGGCTGGTGCTGCGTAAGGCATCCGGGACAGGTGGGAGAGAGTAGGTGGCTTCTAAACTAACATCTAGTCATAGTGAGAGTGCCTTTCACCAAAGCTGCTCAGATGGCGAAAGTGGGAATTTTTTCTTCTCACTGTATTCATTCCCAAGCTATCTTTGAGACTCACTTTTCACATCTCTCCATATTCTCAAATCGTGGGATGATTTTCCCTGATTTTCCTCTACCTCACCCCTCCTGTGCCACTGCCCTGTGACTGGCAGGGGCTCGGGCTGGTGATAGGGGACAATCTGGGTGCGGGAAGGCCACAGCTCCTGGTCTAAGTAGAGATTGAAGCTAAGACCTCAGAGGCACTACTTCAGCCAACAGTGAAGGGTCCCACCTTCGTCACAGGTCTCAAAACTAGGGGGCTGGCTCCCAGGGAGGGGATTGGGAGGAAAAGGAGACAAGCAGGGCCTGAACGGTCAGCATCCGTGAACCCGCCCCCAGAGCCGAGCTGGCTGCTTTGCGTCCTCTGGAGGCCAGGGTCACGCTCCTGGGGGGCCCTGGGACACCAGCTGCCCCGGGAGCTTGGCACGTGTGGAGACTTTCGTGGCGGCTGCTCTGAGCTTGACTGACCCAGGTGTGTCTGCTGCTGCAGGTAGAGCAGGAGAAGCTGGACAAGATCTGGCCTAAGCTCCGGGTGCTGGCGCGGTCTTCCCCCACTGACAAGCACACGCTGGTGAAAGGTGAGGTGGGCTCCTGAGCAGGGACCTGGGTAGAAGAAGGTAGACCAGGGCGAGCACAGATACAGAACTGAAGCCAAAGCAGCTCTCTCATCCTGAATAGGGAGGCCTAGGAGAGCTTCCCAGCTCATGGGAAGAACATGCAGGTTAGCAAACGTCTGAGCACCTGGTGAGTATAAGCTATATGATGAAGTCGTTTTAAACATTATCATATCTTGTTTGTCGATAGTACTGGGAATTAGGCAATACAGGTTAAGCTCTTCCCATTCTGCAAAAAAGAAAGTTTGAGGCTGAGACAACACGTAACTTATCCAGATTGCCCAACTGGTAAATGGAAGTGTTATTGTTCAACCTCTGGGTCTCTGCCTTCAAATCATGCAGTGCTTTTTCGACTGCATAATAGCTGTCTTGATGTGCCGGACGGGATATCTGATGAGGTCAGGCTTTCTTGGCTTAGATTGGTACCTGTGAAACAATTTACTGCCATTTGGTGACGCTATAAAACCTCTAGCATAGGGAAAAAGAAGGAAAGAGCGTAAAAAGGGAGGTAGTGACAGGGATTAGAGAGGAAGACCAAAAAAGCATCTTTTATGGGGAAGCAGCCCCTGACCTCACTGTGGTGCGTCTGTCTCCCCAGGGATCATTGACAGCACTGTCGGGGACCAGCGACAGGTGGTGGCTGTCACCGGTGACGGCACCAATGACGGGCCAGCTCTGAAGAAAGCAGACGTTGGTTTTGCCATGGTAAGCAGCTCAGTGTAGCATCTCTCTCTGACTGCAAGCTGCCTGCGCCAGTAGGCAGCCCAGACAGGCTCTGGTACCCTGCTTCCTGGACCTTCACAGCCCACTTTGTGCTCTTTTATCTAACTCCATCTCACCTGCCTGCCTGGCCAATAATAATATATATAATGAAGGACTCATGAAGTATGAAGACAGGGAAATCATGAGGTTTCATTACCCAGGAAAATAAGACACACTGAAACTTACACATGAATATGATAATATTGCCTGCCTAGGCACACTATAGAAAATTCACATTCCATATGGAAAGTGTTTATTCTGTAGTTAGCACTGTTCATCACTCTGCTTATGAGGCCAGGAGCATCACAGTCACTTAGAAAGTTCATTTAAAATCACATATTTTAAGGTTCGACAGTCAGCTATCTTGATTCAGTAGCATCTGGGCCAGGTCCCAGAATGTACGTTGTTGTTCAGTTGCTAAGTTATGTACGACTCTTTGCGACCCCATGGAGTTTGCTCAAACTCTTGTCCATTGAGTCAGTGATGCCATCCAACCATCTGATTCTCTGTCGTCCCTTTCTCCTCCTGCCCTCAGTCTTTCCCAGCATCACAGTCTTTTCCAATGAGTCAGCTCTTTGCATCAGGTGGCCAAAGTATTGAAGCTTCACCTTCAGCATCAGTCCTTCCAATGAATATTTAGGACTGATTTCCTTTAGAATTGACTGGTTTGATCTCCTTGCTGTCCAAGGGACTCTCAAGGGTCTTCTCCAACACCGCAATTTGAAAGCATTAATTCTTTGGAACTCAGCCTTCTTTATGGTCCAGTCTCACATCCATACATGACCACTGGAAAAACCATAGCCTTGACTAGACGGACCTTTGTTGGCCAAGTAATGTCTCTGCATTTTAATATGCTGTCTAGGTTGGTCAGAGCTTTTCTTTCAAGGAGCATGCGTCTTTTAATTTCGTGGTTACAGTCACCATCTACAGTGATTTTGGAGCCCAAACAGAAATTTTTAGGTTTTTCTTAATAGGTACACTTGTTGATTCTAATGCTCAGGGACACTTAGAAGCCCTCTGATAGCAAAGTACATTCTCACATTCAAGTAGGTAATGATCGTAAGCTTCCCATACATTTTGAACTGTTGGTGATTTTTAAGCAGTAGAAGGTGATTCAAGAAGAAATCTATCTTTAGGGTGCTCTCTTTACCCAGAAAATAAAATTTAAAAGTTTTTATCCTAGGGAATTTCAAGAACATACAAAAATAGAATAGTTTATTGAATCCCTGTGTACCTGTTACCCAGAATAAATCTTGGCTGGGTGGGCCAGTGTTGGCCCACACATACACATTTCCCCTTCTCCAGCTGGATTACTCTGAAACATTTCCAAGATGTTATATCATTTCATCCAGTGTGTGTCTCTGGAAGAGAAATATGTATCAATATAATATATTTCAAAGAATCATATGCCATTGTCTCACAGCAATATTGATTCCTTGCTATCATTAGCTATCTAGTCCGTGTTCACATTTCTCTTCATAAGATTTTTGTTTTTCTAAATTATTTGTCCAAATCGGAATCCAAACAAGATCCATACACTGGGGTTGGCTGATATATCTCTTAAATGTATGAATCTATAATAGTAGTTCCTGAAATGTGCTCTTCCGCCTCCGCCTGGAAACCTACAGAAATGCAGATTTTTCAGGCCTCGCCCCAGATCTACCGAGTCAGCAGCCTTGCAGTGGGGGCCCAACACTCCGTGTTTGAACAGGCCCTCTGGGTGATTCTCACGCATCCTAAAGCTTGAGAACCACTGACCCCCACAGGACCTATGTGTCAGGGGTTCCCAAGACCACCCTTTACATTTGTGGATTCACTGGAAGGGCGCAGGGGACGCGGCCTCTAACTGTACTCATGGCTAAGATTTAATCCGCTGGTATACTAAGAATCTAGTAAAACAGAGTCACAGACAGGGTCTGGAATCCACATGCAGGCTTGCTATGATTGCTTCCTGCTGTGAGGGGGTCAAAAAGAGCACCTGCTTTCCCTAGCAACGAAAATGTAGCGATGCAGATGATGTTTCTGCCCAGAGAGACGCATCAGAGACTTGGCACCCTGGAGTTCTGTTAAAGTTGGCCATATAACCACCGTCAACCCAGCATATGCTAAGATTCCAGACTTCTAGAAGGAAGCAGGTTTTCAATGGAAAATAAGAAAAATTAGTGAATCACTAATTTTCAGTTAATGTTGACTGAGCACATTCTGAGAGCCAAGTTACCAGATGCTAACCAGGCGCCAGCCTTGCAAACAGACCTTTCACAAGATAGCAGTCTCAACCATGCTATGTTAATTCTTTTCTGCACAAGCCCTTGCATCTTTTTTCCTAGCTATTTAATTTTGAAGGAAACAGTTTATTTTTCTATATAGGATATACCACGTTATAGATTTTGTTGATTATATCCCTTTGTCCTTTAAAGTGCCCTTGTATTTCCTATAAAGTAGTATTTAGTTCTATGAGCAGTCAGATTCTACACCCCATCTTTCACTAAGGGCTGCAATATGACAATGTTCTAGTTTTCTTTCTTTATTAACTTGAATACTTCTATAAAAAGAAAATTACCCTCATCAACTCTTTGGTTCAGCTCCTATGTGAAAGATAGGTTGAATGCTTGATTTTTCTCCACTATTTACCAGTTCCCAAAGCAATGAGTTGATTTTTGGGGGATCCTCCAAAGTTGTCCAATGAATCTCATGTGAAGAGTTGACTCACTGGAAAAGACTCTGATGCTGGGAGGGATTGGGGGCAGGAGGAGAAGGGGACGACAGAGGATGAGATGGCTGGATGGCATCACCAACTCAATGGACATGGGTTTGGGTGGACTCCGGGAGTTGGTGATGGACATGGAGGCCTGGTGTGCTGCAATTCATGGGTTCGCAAAGTCAGACACGACTAAGCGACTGAACTGAATTGAACTGAAACTACTAAAAGTTAATTGTTTTTTAAATATCATTATGAGCTCATATTCTTTTGAATGTATGTGATACGTTTCCGTCCGTTGCCCATATTATTATTTTGATGTTCATACTGACCCATCATTAGCCTCTTCCACACTGCTAAGCACTTTGAGTATAACCTCAGTTCTCTGTGTAATAGCGTTCTTGGTCTCTTGCATGATGAGATGTTCCACATCCGTCATGCATATTTCTTGTCCTAGGTCTAGAATCATCCACTTTTCAAAGGAGTTCTGCTTCATTTTAGTGAGAAATGGTATTTAGAGAACACAATCTGAATGTCAGGATGTTCTTTACTTCTGAGTAAATTCTTGTTTCTAGAACTTTTCAGTGGACAAAGCTAGGAAATACGTCTTTTATATTGCTTTTTGGTTTTGTGTTTCTTTGTTTTAAAGGTAGAATGCTTCATGAATTCATATTGGCATTTCCAATTGAAATTTAGAATTCTAGAATTAACGTCCTAATTTTACTTCCCAGATTTTACATTGATCTAAGGGTATTAACATAATTATTATTTGCTTTATCCTAATATATATGTAATAGTTTCAGGATAGCAATAATAATACAATTACTGTACTAAAAACAGTTAAAGATTTTTCTTATAGTTCTTTTTATCTGTAGGTATATCCTACTACAGATGTAGGATCAAAGTACTATGTTTTTCAAAAAGTCATTTAGAACTTTTCATTTGTGTAGTTTGCTATCAGCTGGTTATACCACTTCATTTATATCATGTGTTGGGTTGGTTTGGGTTTTTTTTTCCATTTTTGAGATTGCTTATTTTAAACTTAATGTTGTTTTATACCTATATGAAGTAGTTACATAATTCTAAACTAAAATATATAGAACAAGATCTATTTATAGAAGTCTAGCTTCCATCCCTGTCAGCTCCAGCCTGTTGCCTCCTTCTTAATCCCACAGATAGCATCTTTGATGTTTGGTTTATCCTTCTGTTTGCTCCTTTAAAAATACTATCAAATGTGTAGTATATTTATATCCTGTTCTCTTAAATAAGTGACACTTAGCTATATTTATCTGTATACACACTATATACTCTTTTTTTTTCCACCTTGCTGTTTTTCATTTAACAACGTAACTTGGAGATTATTCCATAGTAGTACATATATAAAGACATCCTTTCTTTCTTTCTTTTTTTTCTTTCTCTTCTTTCTTTTAACAGTGCATAGTACAGAATTGTGTGGCTATATTAGAGAATCTTTTGAAAGGGAAATTGAATTATATAGTATAACTAACAGATATTCATTTGTTGCAATCTGGATAGGAAAATAATACTACCAGGTAAACAGAGCAAGTAATCTAATGGTACAGGTCAGATTCACAAACAAGCTCCTCTGTAGGTTTTAGGGGTTGTAAGACATGGCATAGAAGTACGGTCTGGGGATGTTAGGAACAGCTTTGTTTAGCAAGCAGGGCTTAATTAATTTACTGGGGCCTTTAGGATAGATGTCGGACACGACTGAGCAACTTTCACTTCATTAAGGATAGATAGGATTTAAATGGAAGGGGAAAGAGGATGTTCCAGGCTTGGACAAAGCGTGTAAGTGGAAGACTGAACTCTGGAAGTGAATGAGAGAATTCAGGGAGTTGAGAATAAATCAGTAGGTTTTGAGCAGAAAGCTTGTATAAGAGCATTTTGGAAAATGAACCACAGTTCACTTGTTGAAGGCTTTGACTACCAGATTAGAAAGTTTACTGTTTCTCAAGCACTGCTTTCAACCACTGGTATGTCTATTTACAAACCTTGAGTGGCAAAGAGTCGGACACGACTGAGTGACTGAACTGAACTGAATTGAGTGGTTCCCCGGAAATAGGATTTTGAATAAGGACAGGATATCTGAACCACGCTGCTGGACTGCTCCATCTAGGAAAGAAGCTAGAGCGACTTCAAGGTGTGGGGGACATAAGGATTTAAAGTGGATATTTAACTTGAAGGTAGAACAGAAAGGACTTTCCCCCTATCTTCTAATTGCTTTCTGAGATGGAGAAGTAGGCGGGACGGGAGACGGGGATATCAAAGGTGACTGTGACTTCCAGCCTCGGCTCAGGAGTGCGGTGCTGGCGCCGTGGCCCGGGGCCCTTTTCCACGAGCGACAGCGGCACAGTGCCCCTCCTTTCCTCTGGGAGAGAAGACCAGAACCCAGTGGTTTAGTCTGTGGAACTCGTGTGGCTGCTGTGCCCTCTGGTGTTTGTGCCGACTTCTGAAGCTTCTTGGAGTTCAGGAAAGGGTTCCAAATACAGATGAGCTCCTTTTCCAGTTCCTCACTGTTTTCCTCCCCGCTCTTACCTAAGGGTATTGCAGGCACAGATGTGGCAAAGGAGGCCTCCGACATCATCCTAACAGACGACAACTTCACCAGCATCGTGAAGGCGGTGATGTGGGGGCGGAACGTCTACGACAGCATCTCCAAGTTCCTGCAGTTCCAGCTCACCGTCAACGTGGTGGCCGTGATCGTGGCCTTCACTGGAGCCTGCATCACCCAGGTGGGATGAGCTGAGGTGGGAGGGATGGGGCTGGGGCCAAGATCAGTGCGTCGGCTGAGGAGCAGGGCCCAGCGTTTCTGCAGGGGTGTCGGGGCAGGAGCTTGCTCTCCCGAGTCCGTCTGCTCCTGGGGGAGGATGATCGTGTATCCACCATTAACGCAGCACTTACACGTTAGCCGGCATGATAAGCACTTACTTGTGGTTCTCTGATCTTCAAAAACAGCCTTGTAGAGTAGGTAGTATCCCCACTTTACAAAGAGGTTAAATAAGTTTCCAAGTGTGACTCAGCTGGATAGCAGGAGGTAGCCCCTTTCAGGGGCAAAGGTGAGGCTGGCGAGTGAGGTGAGGGGTCGTCTGCAAGGAGAGCTGAAAGGAGCGGCTCCTCTTCCTGCCAGGACTCCCCACTGAAGGCCGTGCAGATGCTGTGGGTCAATCTGATCATGGACACCTTTGCCTCGCTGGCCCTGGCCACGGAGCCCCCTACGGACTCTCTGCTGAAGCGCCGGCCCTATGGCCGCAATAAGCCTCTGATCTCGCGCACCATGATGAAGAACATCCTGGGTCACGCTGTCTATCAGCTCACCGTCATCTTTTTCCTTGTCTTTGCAGGTGAGCCACAGGGAGGTTGGGGAGGATGGGGTGGGAGCCAGCGTGTGGAGTGCGAGAAGGAGATGGGCAGAGAGGGGCCCAAGAGGAGGAGGGAGCAGGGCGCGGGCTGAGTCAGCGGGGCAGTAGCATCTTCGCGCGCTGGGTGCACCTCTGTTCCCACGCCGTGGCGCGTTATGGCATTCTCTGACTCCTCTTAAGAATCTCTCAGGGGTAACTTTAGGATACCTTTCTTTAGGTCACGAAACTGAAGCTTAGGTCACATATGAGTAGATAGCGGCACTGTGTTTCAAACCTATGTCTGCCAGACTCTAGCGCATGTAGTTTTACCACCATGCATTGCCACAAGAAGGCAAATATTGATGGAACAAACTGAGAGAGAAGGTCAGAAATGCCGAGACCAGGGCTAACACCGAAAACGCCTAATGACCATGTGGCTCGGACACTGCCCGGTTAGAGTGGACACCAACCCTAAGCAACAGTGAGGCCCCACGCATCTGTCTTGACTCAACCTCAGCCCTCCCTGAGAGTGTACTCAACCTTCCGGTGCACCCCTCTCCCAACTAGGTGAGAAATTCTTTGACATTGACAGCGGGAGGAAAGCGCCTCTGCATTCTCCGCCCAGCCAGCACTACACAATTATTTTCAACACCTTCGTGCTCATGCAGCTCTTCAACGAAATCAACTCCCGCAAGATCCACGGGGAGAGGAATGTCTTCTCGGGCATCTTCCACAATCTCATCTTCTGCTCAGTGGTGCTGGGCACATTCATCGCCCAGGTGAGATTCCAGCTAGGATTGGGGTAGAAGGTCTGGGAAGATGAAGGCCAGACGCTGGAAGCCAGGATTGCCTGGGTGCCCCAGAAGAGGGCTAGGGACTTAGGCTGTGGATTGCACCCTTTGGGTTTCCCAGCTGGCTCTCATTTGCTCATTTCTCTAGAACTGGATCCCTCTATGTCGAGTGCTCCAGTGCACGGCAGCATGTTGGTAGTGAATAAAATAAAATTTGTAGAATTCTTTCCTTAACTTTCTAGAACACAGAAATTTAACATAGTGACCAAGAGGAAGGTCACTGTCTTTAACCCCTTTGCCTCGTACCAGCGCACTTGAAATGGGCATGCAGGTGCCGAATAGGCGTCTCTCTGTCCCTGCCGCTTTGTTCTGGAAGGGCTCATGGCACAAAATGCTACACGATTCAAGAGTAAAGGAGAAGAAATGGCATGGTGCCATGTGTAGTTGCAGATAAGCCTGATGTGGATTCCTTCTGTGGAACTGGAGTCAAAGGCATGACTGCCCTGCTGGTGAAAGGATTGAGCTCCTTTCCTCTTGCCACCGCCAGAGATATCCCAAGACCGGTGCCGTGCAAGAGATGATGAGCACGAGAGTGTCTGCCTCTTCCTTACTTGCACACTTCCTAAGTTTCCCTTCTCTATCACTGTTGGCTTCAGTCACAGGAAGCCCTTAGCTCCCCTTGATCCCCTCGCCTTTACATTAATAGTGTTAATAGTGACTGGAAACTCCCCATCAGAAGGCTCTGCAAAGACTGTCGGTGTCTCTCTTCCCTTCCCCCCATCTGGGTCTCTTCTTTCTCCTTCCCCAACAAGCAGACCAGGGTTTGCACCATAGGAATCCTGGGGCAGGAAGCTGACGTGGCTTTGGTGGCCTTAACTAGAGGGCTGGCTACCTGTTACTTGCCTCCCAGTCACAGGCTGCCTCTTCGTCTGTTCTAGATCATCATTGTGGAATTTGGGGGCAAACCCTTCAGTTGTACAAACCTCACCCTGTCCCAGTGGCTCTGGTGCCTCTTCATTGGTATTGGAGAGCTGTTGTGGGGCCAGGTGAGTACGGACACAGCCTTCCCGCGGTCGCACAGCCGGCAGACCTCCCCTTCCCTAGATGAGATGGAGCAAGCGGCTTTGGAGACCCGCCCAGCTCCAGACCTTCGTGTTCTGCTTCCCCATTGCTTCTGCTACCAGGTTTTCAGGTTCTTTCCATCTTGAAGGATTCCAAGCAGAATGATTAGTGCCCACCACTTCAGAGGCTTCTGATCTCTTCTCTAATCATGCCTGGAGACAGACTACTCCCTTAGCTTCTCTGAGATGGGAGTGGAAGTTTTCAGTGCTGATTTTGCTAAAAAGAAAAAAGTAAGGGTCTTAGAAGCAGAAGCGTTTGCAAAGCCCATGTCTGCAGTGAAGCTACAGTCTGGTTGTGCCTGCATCATGCAGCAGGACCCCCTTGCCTCTGCTGTTTCTCACCATCACCTTATCCAGGATGAATACCTGACCATCACCTAAGATAAATTCAGACTCACGTGGTCTCTAGAGAAGCAGTATAGTGTATGGTTCAAAGCCCAGACTTTGCAACCAACTACCTTGGTTTGAATCCTGGTTGTTTTTTTACAAACTGCATCATAATGAGTACATTTCTTAGCAGCTCTGCCTCAGTTTCCTCAACTCAGGATAGCAAGGCCATTGTGAATCGTTCTTAGTCACCAACCCAGTTTCCATATAGAAATGACTTAGACAAATGTCTAATACCTTGTAAATACTCAATAAATGTTAGCTATTAACATTATAATAATATAATCAGGTTTGATAAGGTTTTGATTCCTTCCCTAGTCCCACTTTACAACTCCCCCTCATCATTAATTCTGCCCTGGGCTACGCTTCTGCTTTGCAGACCCCAGGTCTCCACTGATCGGTGCCCACCACCTGAGTAATGGAGGCTTTGCTCTACCTGGCCCCAGAGTTTCCTCCTAGGACTGCAGGCTTTCCCCGATAGACCTGCTGGTTATTTCTTCCTTACCTCCTAGTTGCCTCCCGGATTAATCCCTATCCCAGTTCCTGACACACGTCCCTCCAACCCGCTCTGTTTGCTGTTTGTTTACCAGTGGCTTTCTTGTTTCATGTACTGTTTGAAACACTCACCTGGATCGAGTTTCCCATGTGGCCACGTGGCCTTGAAGCTTTCCTTCTGTATCACAACAGCTCCTTCCAACATCCGAAAGCAGCATGTGGACGTTCTGTTTCAAATGTTTGACTCCACGTAGGCCTGCTCACGCGGCCCCCCTTTCGCAGCTGAGCCCTGTCTGCTCCTCTTCTGCTCCTCTTCTTGTTTGTAGAGGAGAGCTGGCCGGCAGGCAGTGAGCTTACTGAGTGAATCACTTTGAAGCGCAAGCCCGAGCTGCTCCATGTCCTCTGAGAATGTGCATATGTCCCTTCTTCTGTGGGCTGCCCCATCCACTTTCTCACCCGAAGCCCAGGAAGACCTTCAGGGTCCTCTCACTGTAGTTTTATAAAAGAGGAGTCACTTAGCATGTGGAAACTGAGAAGAGGACCCCTCCCCTCCGACAGCCTTACGTCCCCCTTGTGCACACACACACATGTGACCATCTTTTCCCCAGCCATGTTTTGCCCCAGATTCTTGTCTATGTCCCCTCCCACTATGTACCACGCATTCCCACCGTGTACCACGCAGTCCCACCGTGTACCACACGTTCCCACCGTGTACCACACGTTCCCACCATGTACCACGCATTCCCACCGTGTAGCACGCATTCCCTTAAGAGACAGATGGCAAAATGAAAAGAGAACTGAGACAGGAGGAGGAGAATAAAGTGTGTCACAAGGCAGATACTGGTCAGACACTAGAATTTAAGTTCTCCTTCAGACGTCCACAAGTGCAGACAGCTGGTCGGGCCCTGGAAGATGCTGGCCCAGGCGGGCTGGTGCTTCTCCCTCTGCTCTCCCTCCCAGGGAGAGGGGTGCTGGGGCCAAGCGTGACTTGCCCAGAGCCTGACCCACGCAGCCGAGTGACAGCTCTTCTCACCCTGATCCTGGCGTCTCCCCTTTTGCTGCACCTGCTCTCAGCTCATTTCCACGATACCTACCCAATCCCTGAAGTTCCTGAAGGAGGCTGGGCACGGCACCACCAAAGAGGAGATCACCAAGGATGCCGAGGGGCTGGACGAGATCGACCACGCAGAGATGGAGCTGCGCCGAGGCCAGATCCTCTGGTTCCGGGGCCTGAACCGTATCCAGACTCAGGTATGGTGATGGCGGCCTGTCCTTGCCCTGGAGGAGGAATCCCTTCCGTCTTTATTGGGAGGTGTTGGGAGGGCAGTAGTTCTTGGTGGCCAGTGTCTCTACCCTTCTAAGGCCCTCTCACTGGTGGGTGGCTCAAGCTCCCTTGCTTCAAGTTAGACAGAGGCAGAGGCGGCAGTTTGGGCTCCTCTGAGAGGAGAGTGATCGTGGAGAGCCCAGAACACAGGACCCCAGCTGCTAGCATGGTCCTCTAGCTTTGGGTTCATCTGAAGGCCATTTCCCACCCTTCACGGATAGGCATCTTCCTGCTTACAGTCTCTTGTAAGCAATAGGCCTAACCTCCGGTGGGAAATGTTCAGAGTCTTTCCTGACCCTGCAGAAGAAAGAGTTCAGACAGTATCTCTGTACCATCATCCCCAGCAGACATTTACTGTACATCCTCAAGCTGCTATTAAGGGAATGTAGATGTTATCTGGAGGATCTTTGTAAAAGAAACTCACTCTTTTATGTCTTCCCCACTCAAAATGTAAGACCATGATGGGGAACCTTATTGCTAAGTGTATATAAATAACATTAGTCTCTGAGTGCCTGAGTGTCTTTTACAGGTTCAGATTTTCTCCCCAGAAAAGAGGAGGCTATAATTTCTTCACACCATTTCCCTTCCTGCAATCTCTGAAATGGGATAGAAGCTGCTCCTGCTGCTCATAAGTCCCTTGCCTCTAGCCCTACAGTGACTCTTTCTCCCCACCTCTCATGCAGCAACCGTAGCTACCTTTTCCTGGGTAAATGTCCTGGTCTAGGTATTGATAATCTTAATAGTTCCCTATTCTTACCTCACATATCTCTATTGTGTTAGTCCTAAAATTTCCTGTCTCAGGGAACTGTAAATCCCCAAGTTCTCAAAGGTGTTCTCCAGAGAGCAGGCCTATGCCTCTCTGCAGATTGGCTAGAGATCCCAGAAGTAAATTTCACCCTCTAAGCAGCACTGCAGGTGGTTTCAAAAGTTCCTTCATAAAGCCCACCACTTTCTAGGGAAGAAAGGTGAAATGAATATTCTAAGGTAGATACAGTGATCGCCCCTTATCCATGACTTTGCTTTCCTTGGTTTCAGTTACCTGTGGTCACCCACAATCTGAAAATATTAAGTGAAAAATACCATAAATAAATAACTCGTAAGTTTTCCATTTTATGCCATTCTGAGTAGCTGATGAATCTCATACTGCCCCACTCTATCCTGCCCTGGATGTAAAGCATTCCGTTGCCTATCATATCCTCACTATATCAGCTACCTGCCCATTGGTCTAGGAAAAAGCATAGTATATACAGGATTTAACACCATCTGTGATCTCAAGCATCCACTGGGGGTCTTGGGATTTATCCCCTGCAGATAAGGGAGGGCTCCTGTAGCAGCTGGGAACTGGTCTCCTGTAGACAAGACAGCAGTGAAAATGGGGAACCTCCTCCTTGCAGAGGAAAGTCCCAGGGGCCTGCAAAATCGCACTTAGCACTTGGAGGGTTTCCACAG
>SJYQ01095642.1:0-11468 GCA_006410935.1 Redunca redunca
CCGCCCCCTGGTGGCGACACACAAAGGCTGGGGAGCCACCAGTGCCTTCCATCCTAAAAGGATCCTGTGGGGGCTGCCTTTTGGAGGTTTCACAGATATCACCCCAAGGGGACTGGGAGTAGGGAGAAGCTGGGGAAGGGGAAGAACTCTGTGGGGAAGGATGAGTGGAATGTCCTCACTGGAAGATTCCATGGCAGTTGGTGGAGGACAGCCATGTCTGGGCAGGGGAAGCACAGGACGGAGGGAGTTGATGAGTCAGTATTAGGCTAGGCATCTCTGGGCAGTGGAGGAAGAGGGGTCGCTGTGTGTGTGCGCTTGGGGTGAGGATGGGGTAGCTGCCAAAGTAAAATCTGGGAGATACATTTTACAGCTTCTGTTAAATTTTTCGTGCTCAGAAAAGACTAAGGAAATCTGGATAATTGAAACCATAGATGGACTTGGGAGAAAAACAAACAATGGTTCATTTAAATTAGGTCTATGTCCCATCAAATCTTTCTCTTGGCACGTAAGAGTGTCAGGAATGGTTTGAAAAGTCTGCAGCTTTGATTTTTCTGTAGGTGGCAAGAGGAGAGGTGAGAATGTAGAAAACCAGAGGAGGGAAAGAGAAGCAGAGGCTACTGGGGAAATCCTTAAGGCAGAACGAGCAGCCTGTAGTAGGGTGAATTGGCTGCGACTCTTCAAAAATAACAATAAAGCTTGGGTTGTAGTGATGAGTGAGGATCAACAGAAAGTCAAGCGCTGGGACATTGATATTCTTCTAATTTCTGGACATCCAACAGCAGCTGCACCAGCTGGTTTCTTTCATAAGAGGTCCCAGAAGGAATGTGGAGCTTCTTGAGGGCAAAGACTGTGGTTCTGCAGCCATTCCTCCCTCCCTCTGGTGCCCTCGGCATCCTCAGGGATAGATACTCACTATCTGGTACTGATGAATCAGATGGGGGCAGCCACATGCAGAAAAGAAGAAAAAGGAAAGATGTCAGGGAGCAGGAAAAACATGGGAAAATGAAGAGGGGGAGGGGTTAAGAGACAGACAGGGAAGGAAAAGTGAAGTGGAGGTGGAGGAAGCCGGGACTGGAAGAGAAGGAGATAAGTACATGAAAAATGTTAAAAGGATGCTGGAAGGTACAGTTCTGGCAGAGGCAGAAAAGGAGAGACGACCTCAACGGGGGTAGGTTACCCTTTATTCAGGCAAGGCGGGGCGACAGTCGGCCTAATGACCAGAGTTCATATTTAAAGGGAGGTTTGGGGAAGCGATAAGGGTGGGACATTGTGGGTTGTGGGTAATCTTTAGTTGAGATGGTATTTGTAGTTGAACAGGGGATGGGAGGTTTCTGGGCAGGGGGTGATAAGTCCCAGATAGATGCAATCGGCCCAGAGCACCAGGGTGGGACTTAAAAGTTAGGTTTTGTTTTCCCCGCAGTTAGATGATGCAGCAAGGGCCTTTGAGACCGCTGTTTTCTTTTCTAGGCCCAAGGACTCCTTCATTCCAGACCCTGAAATCATAAGAATTGGGGAAAAGGGCGCTATATCTCTCTGGCTACTTCCTGCTGGATAGGGACAATGGTTCTGGGTCTGGAACGGAGGATTGTCCTAGGGCCCAGGGTCTCCTTTTCTTGAGGTCGGGGTGAGGCTCTTGAGAAGAATGGTCTTGACCTAGTCTCGAGAGGTGACCCAAATTCATTTTTGGAGAAACCTTTGAAAGAAATTGAAGAGACAGGGTCCAAATAAGAGGGATAAAATGATAAGTACCAATGGTCCCAAGAAAGGGAGCAACCAAGGGAGGGCCAGTTGGAACAGGTATTGGGGAGTGTAAAGGTTTTGTAACTCTTTTCTGCAGCATTTGATTCTGTCTCTAAGTTCTTTGACTCTGCCATAGACTATGCCCATTTCATTAACAAAATAGCAGCAGTCCTCTCCTAGGAAAAGGCAGGTTCCCTCCCTTTTCCTCAGTGAGAAGGTCCAGGGCTTGCCTATTTTGTAGGGCCACAGAAGCTAATGAGTTAATTTGTCTTTGGACTGAAATGAAAGACTCCTCTACCTGCTCCATATCCTCATTAAGTTCTTAGGACAGCTTGTAGTAGAAATGGGCCGAGGTCGAGATGCCCCCGCTCCTGGTGCCTAGGGCTGCTGCTATGCCAGTCCCAATCAGGAGTGGGGCTATGACAGCTTGTTTTTTTTGTGTGTGTGTGGGAAAGTTCCCCTTAGGGGTAGACTATTTGTTCTATGTCTTCTTCTTTGAGGATGGTTAGACCTGGGGTCAGGAAGACCAAGATGCAAGGTCCAGCGGGGTCAAGGGGGAGACATGAATATACGTAGGTCCCACAGAAAATGAAGATTCCCAGGTTAGTGCAATTATTTGTGCTGTTCCAGAGAACCCAAGTGGAACAGAATGAGGGAGTGGAGTTTGTAAGACCAGCGTAGTTGGGACCAGAGTAGTTGATACAGGTTAGGTTTGCAGAGGCTGAGAGAAGGACATTGTCAGAGACTGGCCCAGTGAGTTGTGCAGTTTTCTGTTGGGGAGGGGAGGTGTAGTTGCCCTGTGACAGCCAGGCTGAGGGTAAGGGCATTGCTCTGTGTGGTGAGGGAGACAGTGACATGCATGTCCAGCACTGGGATGTGTGTCATGTGCACTGGAAGAATTGGAGGGAAGAGTTGAGAAGGTGGGTAAGGTCTTGGTTGTCAGAGGGAGGTTTTAGGAAATGCTGTAATTGGGAAAGGAGGTCTAGGTGTTTATAAGGCTCAGGGTCCTCCTGTAACCGGGAAATTATGTTCTTTATGACTTGTTCTTGTTTTCTTTTCCCAATATTAATCTAGTACCCCACTTCCATCGGAGAAGGCACTGGCACCCCGCTCCAGTACTCTTGCCTGGAGAATCCCAGGGACAGGGGAGCCTGCTGGCCTGCCATCTATGGGGTCGCAGAGTCGGACACAACTGAAGCGACTTAGCAGCAACAGCCACTCCGGTCTGAGTACCCCCAGTGGGTAATGGAATAGAAACATATGTTTCTTCCATTTGGCTAATGGCAGGTGCTCACGAAATTCCCTCTCTTCTGTACTTTAACAGTGAGTAGGGATTTGGACTTCCGCCCCCGCAAGGTTAATGGTCTTGGAGCCATATTATAACATGAGGAATGAATATAAGAATAAATGTCTGAGCAGGGGCAGGGACTAGCCAGAAGGCAAGGGAGTGCAGCAAGGATAGGAACAGGGGAGTCACGGGTCTGTTAGTTAGGCAGTGTGGAGGAAATAGCACCCTAGGAGTAGAACACAGCTAACAATGTAGGCGATACCGACGAAGAGATGAAGGATAGGTGACCAGTCCTGAGGGGAGACAGTTACTGGGCCTATAGCAAAGACTAAGATTAAGAGTGCAGTTACAGTTAGAGAGACGGGGAGAGGCCAGTCAGGGCGAGGGGAGGAAGGCCCCAAGTTGGTGGTTGCTTGAATCTGAGGAGAAACAGTGTTCATGTATGAGAGTAAAGAAATTAAGTTCTTCTGGACTTAGGTTGTAGAAGGTCCCCTGGAGCCACGGATGAGACACTGGGGTGGTCAGATCTTTGAAGGAGGTTCTGGTCAGGGCACTGGTCCAGAGGTCTTGTAGTAGTTGGGTCAGGAACAGTTGTAGGTTAAGGAGTGTCGAGGTCATTCAGTGTCCTCTCGGACGGTTGACAGGGGTTGTCCCCGGGTGATTTTTAAGGAGCTGGGTCCTGTGAGGGAGACCTAATAGGGGTCAGTTAAGGAGGGCAGCACAGGGTCGGAGGTGACCCGTTTTAGGCGAGAGAGGTGTACCCAGGAGGTGACCTTCTGAGTTTAGCTGCAGTCAGTGTGAGGAGGAGGATTTTGAATGGTCCCTGCCACTTTGGGGTTAGGTCACCCTGGGGGTTATCAGACGGATAGACCATGTCCCCAATTTGTAAAGGGGGCAAGGGGGCTTGGGGGTGAGGGGCGGGCAGANGGGGCGGGCAGATTGTGGTTGACATATTTCCAGAGGGCATTGTGGAGTTCCATCAGCAGCGGGGAGTGTAGGAAGCTTGGCATAGGAGGAGGTTCGGGGGGAGTCCAGGAGGGAGCATGGGCCTTCCGTACCGTACTCTGCCTCACTCAGTCCTGTCTGACTCTTTGCGACCCCGTGGACTGTAGCCCACCAGGCTCCTCTGTCCATGGGATTCTCCAGGCGAGAATACTGGAGTGGGTTGCCATTTCCTTCTCCAGGGGATCTTCCCAACCCAGGGATCGAACCTGGGTCTCCCACATTGCAGGCAGATGCTTTAACCTCTACATCACCTCAAAGGGGCTGAGCCCCAGGGGCTTTCTGGGCAAAGCCCGTACTTTGAGGAGAACAATCAGCAAAAGTTTAGTCCAATCCACATGTCCCTCGAAGGATAGTTTGGTAAGAATTTCTTTGATTATTCTATTCATCCTTTCTACCTTTCCTGAGGACTGGGGATGATATAGAATGTGAAATTTCCAGGGTATCTGTAAGAATTGGACAAGTTGTTGGGTGACCTTGGACATAAATTCTGGGTCATTATCAGATGGTAGGGATGAAGGTAGGCCAAAACTGGGGATAATTCCTGTGAGGAGGATTTGGGCCACGGTGTGGGTCCTTTTGTTTGTGGTAGGAAATGCTTCTACCCCAAAAGGTGTCCACATGGACCAGGAGGTATCTGAATCTCCGAACCAGGGGCATATCAGTAAAGTCTGTCTGCCAATCCTGTGCTGGGAGGCTGCCTCACATTTGATGGATTGGAAAGGGTGTAGGTTTAAGGTTGGAACTGGGATTAGTATGTTGACATGTCTGACAGGAGCAGGTAAGGTTATCTAAATATTGTTGGTCAGCAGTCGAC
This sequence comes from Redunca redunca, assembly GCA_006410935.1. NCBI lineage: Eukaryota > Metazoa > Chordata > Mammalia > Artiodactyla > Bovidae > Redunca > Redunca redunca. The sequence continues at coordinate 4,848 of SJYQ01095642.1, forward strand.
ATGGGGAAGTGGTTACGGAGGAGGAATTGTTGGAGTGTCTTGGACGAGGGATGAAGAGTGAGTGTAGATAAGAGGATTTCTCTGGTGGTGGGAGGGAAGGATGGGACAGGGCTATCTCCTTTGCCTTCCGGTCTGTGGCATTGTTGTAGGTTGATATGAGACTTCCCTTTTGATGTCCCCTACGGTGGAGGATGGTGGCTTTGTTTGGTAAGAGTGCTGCCTATAGGAAGTTTGTGGATCAGGTCTGAATTAATAGTGGGAGATCCCTTTTGGGTTGGGAAACCTCTTTCTCTCCATATTAGGATATTTGAGTGAAGTATGTTATAGGCATATTTGGAGTCTGTATGTATGTTAACCCTTAGATTTTTAGCCGGAGTCAAAGCTCTGGTGAGAGCTATCAGTTCTGCCTGTTGGGAGGTGGTGTGAGGTGGCAGAGGTGAAGCTTCAATTGTCTGGGTCCCGTGATTGTGATGAAGGTCCCCCTGGATGACAGCATATCCTTCTGCGAAGGGTGGGGATTTTTGAGAGCTGCCATCAACGAACCAGTGTGGTGGGTCTAGGATGGGCTGATCTGTTAAATGTTGGAAGGGGTTTTGGGTAAGATCTACTGTTAGGCTGCAGCTATGTAGGAGGGGGTCTGTTGTAGAAGACGTGGGTAATAAGCTGGCGGGGTTAAGGGGAGAGTAGGGGGAGAATGAGAGCAGAGGGCCGAGGAGAAAGGCATGTAGGACCTGTACCCTGGAAGGGGGAAGGGAGAGAAAAGCCTGATGTGATAGTAAGTCTTGAAAGGTGTGTGGAGAACAGACTGTTAAAGGGGCATGCCTAGAGAGTTTATTTGCTTCAGGTATGAGCGCTGCGATAGCAGCCATGGCCTGTACACAGGGAGGCCATCCCTGGGTCACCATGTCAAGCTGTTTTGACAGATAGGCTATGGGAGCCCAGGTGTCTCCGGCCCACTGACATAGAAGTCCCAGGGCCTGTCCTTGGCTGGAATGGGCGAAGAGAAAGGATGGTCTGGTGTGATCTGGCAGGTGGAGAGTTGGCACTCGAAGGAGGCTCTTGGTGAGCTGGTGAATAGGATTGGCCAGCGAGGAGGGGTTAAAGAGGGGCTCACCCAGACAACCTTTAGTTGCCTCGTAGAGCGGCTTTGTAATGAGGCATAAGTTAGGGATCCAGCTACGGAAAAAGTTTAGGAGGCCAAGGATAGACAGGAATTCCCTTTTTGTTTTTGGAAGTGGACAGTTAATCAAGGCCTGGATTCTATCTGGGAGAATAGTTCTTTGTTGGTGGGATATGGAGAGCCCCAGGTAGGTGACGTTTGTCTGTACTACTTGAGCCTTGGATCGGAACACCCAATAACCCCCGGACCCCAGGGCCCCAAGGAATTTGGCAGTATGTTGGAGGCAGAGTTTTTGGGTTGGGCTACAAAGGAGGTCATCTATGTATTGGAGGAGATGACTCAGAGCTAGGTCGATTGTCTGTAGGTCCTTTTGTAAAGACTGTCCAAAAAAGTGGGGGCTGTATCTGAACCCCTGGGGAAGAACTGTCCATGTTAGTTGTTGGGAAACATGAGTCTTAGGGTCTTGCCAGGTGAAGGCAAAAAGGGGTTGGGAGAAGGGGTGGAGGGGGATGGTGATAAAGGCGTCTTTGAGATCTAATACCGTGAAGTGGGTTGCAGTTGGGGGTATGGCGGACAGAAGGGTGTAAGGGTTAGGGACTACTGGGAATGTCGGCATGATGGCCTCACTGATTTTTCGCAGATCCTTGACCAGTCTCCAAGAGTTTGGTCCCTTCCTTACTGCCAGAATTAGAGGTGTTGTGTGGTGAATGGGTAGGAATTAAGATGGAGACTTTGAAGATGGTCTGTGATAGACTTAAATCCCTTGTGGGCCTCCAGGGTGAGAGAGTAATGTTGTTGGGTGATTATAGCAGAGGGGTCTTTTAGGGTAATGTAGGGTAGGGGATGATGTTTGGTTATGGATGGGTGATCAATGTCCCAGACTTGGGGGTCTAAGGTGGTTAGATCCAAGGGAAGGTCAGGGGTGAGGGATAGGGACAGTCCAGGTGCCGTCTGCATGTAGAATATAGAGACACTATTGGGGGGGGTATGGTAATAAAGACCCCCAATTTGGGTAACAAATCTCTCCCTGGGAGTGCCATGGGACACTGAAGCATTATGAGGAATGAGTGTATGAGGGTTGATTTTCCAAATTGACAGAGTAATGGAGGGCTGATTTTTGGCCTTAAGGGAACTCCAGTTCAGTTCAGTCACTCAGTCGTGTCCAACTCTTTGCGACCCCATGAATTGCAGCACACCAGGCCTCTCTGTCCATCACCAACTCCCGGAGTATACCCAAACTCACGTCCATTGAGTCAGTGATGCCATCCAGCCATCTCATCCTCTGTCGTCCCCTTCTCCTCCTCCCCCTAATCCCTCCCAGCATCAGAGTCTTTTCCAGTGAGTCAACTCTTCTCATGAGGTGCCCAAAGTATTGGAGTTTCAGCCTCAGCATCAGTCCTTCCAATGAACACCCAGGTCTGATCTCCTTTAGGATGGACTGGTTGAATCTCCTTGCAGTCCAAGGGATCTCAAGAGTCTTCTCCAACACCACAGTTCAAAAGCATCAATTCTTCGGCACTCAGCTTTCTTCACAGTCCAACTCGCATCCATACATGACCACTGGAAAAACCATAGCCTTGACTAGATGGACCTTTGTTGGAAAAGTAATGTCTCTGCTTTTCAACATACTATCTAGGTTGGTCATAACTTTCCTTCCAAGGAGTAAGCGTCTTTTAATTTCATGGCTGCAGTCACCATCTGCAGTGATTTTGGAGCCCCCAAAAATAAAATCTGACACTGTTACCACCGTTTCCTCATCTATCTGCCTTGAAGTGATGCCATGACCAGATGCCATGATCTTCGTTTTCTGAATGTTGAGCTTCAAGCCAATTTTTACACTCTCCTCTTTCACTTTCATCAAGAGGCTTTTGAGTTCCTCTTCACTTTCTGCCATAACGGTGGCGTCATCTGCATATCTGAGGTTATTAATATTTCTCCTGGCAATCTTGATTCCAGCTTGTGCCTCTTCCAGCCCAGCGTTTCTCATGATGTACTCTGCACAGAAGTTAAATAAGGAGGGTGACAATACACAGCCTTGACATACTCCTTTTCCTATTTGGAACCAGTCTGTTGTTCCATGTCCAGTTCTAAGTGTTGCTTCCTGACCTGCATATAGGTTTCTCCAGAGACCCCCTTTATTGTGAGTTCTGAGTCTTGAGTTGGGACAGAGTAGGAAGTTGAGAGAGAGAAAGCAGCTCCAGTGCCTACTATAAAGGAAGTCTTTTCACCAGCTACTACCCCGTCTACCCTAAGTTCCAAGCTTGTGTCCAGGACACGAGCCAGGGGGCTGGAACCCAGGTCCCGTCATTGGAACAACTCTCGTAGGGCTAGGCTGGGGTTCCGGGGAGAAGTGGGGATCGCTCCAGGGGCGCCAAAACATCCCTGTGGACATTCTACTCTCCAGGTCTGGGAGGTGGGGACCTCCTCAGGAGTGCCAGGGCGTCCCTGGGGACAGTCCATTTTCCAGTGTCCCCATCAACTACAGTTTGGGTATGCTTGTGTGTGGGGGGGGGCGTGGGTTTAGGCATGTCTTTGCCCAGTGTCCTGACTGGTTGCATCGGAAGCAGGGTCCAAGGGGCGGGTCTTAAGCCCTGATCTGGGATGACTTGGGCCGGGCTGATCTCTTCCCTTAATTGCTGCCGCCAAAAAGGCATATTTAGCTTTTCTCTCACGGTCTTTTTCTCTCGTAGCCTCCTCCTATTATTGAACACCTTGAAGGCTACTTCTAGGTCTCTTTGTGGGCGGTCTCAGGGCCCTTCTCTAGTTGTCGAAGCTTGCGTCTAATGTCAGGGGTGGGCCGCCTGATGAATTTAACGTGAAGGTAAAGTAACCCAGCAGGGTTGGTGATATCTAGGTTGGTATACTTCTGGACTGCCTCTGTGAGGTGTGCCAAGAATAAGGCTGGATTTTCATCTGCCCCTTGGGTGACTTCCCTAACTTTATCATAGCTGACATGGATAGGAGTATTTTTCTGCATTCCTTGTAGAAGGCAGGTAGTCATATGATTGAGTCTCCTGATACCTGGGTCACCGGGCTGGTACATCCAGCGGGGATCTAACTGAGGCACCGCCTCATCAGCAGCTGGGCTATCCCAGTCTTGATTATGTAAGGGATCAGCATGGGCTTTCACTGCTTCCCAGATACGGTTCTTTTCATCTGGGGTGAGAGTGGCATTTAGGATATAATATACACCACTCCATGTGAGGTTATAGGTCTGGGAGAGTCTCAGGAATTCTTTTCTGTATCTGGTAGATTTTCAGAAAATGATCCTAACTTTTCTTCTATCTGGCTCATGTCTGACAATGAAAATGGCATGTGGACTTGGATGGGGCCCTCTGGTCCCGCCACCTCTCTCAGGGGAAACATGTACTGACCCTGTGATGGGGGTGGGGGGGAGGAAGTGGGGAGGGGTCAGGAAGATGGGGTTGTGGGGTTGAGGGAGAGTCAGGAGAGGTTTCAGAGTCAGTAGGTGAGTCCGATGAGGGGGAAGGAGAGGGTCAGAGGTGTGGCTGGTAGAGAGGGGGTTCATCAGTGGGGTCAAACTCCAGGGGTGCAGAAGGTCACCACAGGGGGTTAACTGAAGAAGAGTCCTTTTGTTTGGGAGGCAAGGTGCATAGAAGGACCTTGTGGGTGGAGCACACCTTACATAGGGAGGGCCTGCTCCAAAGGGCCCAAAAGGCTTGGGTATATGGGACCTCTGACCACTTCCCATTCTGTTTAAGGAAGTCAGTGAGATTTTGAAGAATGTTAAAGTCAAATGTGCCAAATTCAGGCCAGCGGTCTCGACTGTCCAATTGGTATTGAGGCCAGATCTGTATAGAGTTGTTTTAAACGGTTAGCTTTGAGTTCAGCGAGTAAGAGCAGTTTGAGATTTTTGAGAACACAGGCTAGAGGGGAATCTTTTGGGACAGACTGGCCAGATCCCATAACTGAAAGGCAAGCAGAGGCTTCTATTGGGAGTTCGAGTTCTCACCCATAATAATAGGCATTATGAGAAGAGAGCTCTGTGTCGAGGTGGAGCATCCCCCACCGTCGCTTAGAGTGGCCCTGGGCCAGGGTCCCCGGGACCCGGAGAGGACTGGGTTCTAGGGCGCCTCTAGAACACCGTCCATATCTTACCTTAATCTAGGGGCTGGCTTGAGTAGAGTGTTTCATGTAGAGCAGTCGAATGGCAGAGTTCCCTATTCCAGAGGTTGTCAGAGAGAAAAGGGGATGGAGCCGGAGGCCTGTGGGTAGGTAAAGCACCAATAAAGCCTTAGGACAAGGCTTGCACCACTCACAAGGGCACTAGGCGTCCCTGAGGGGAACTTATGAGCCCTGGCAGAAAGTGAGTTCACGTTTCCAGATTCCAGGAAAAGGGGAAACAATGAGTGGGGGAGAGAGAGACGAGTGCCTCCCCCTCTCCTGGGTTTCAGCACCAAGAATGTAAGGTAGTGCAGGCCAAGGCAGAAAAGAAGAGACAACCTCAATGGAGGTAGGTTACCTTTATACAGGCAAGGAGGGGCGACAGTCGGCCTAACAACCAGGCTGAGTGCGAGAGGGATGAAGGAGGCTTCATATTTAAAGGGAGGTTTGTGGAAGCGACAAGGGAAACGTTATCAGACGGGATGTTTTGGGTAATCTTTGGTTGAGATGGCATTTGTAGTTGAACAGGGGGTAGGTTTTGGGTAGGAGGCGATAAGTCCCAGGTAGATGCAACTGGAGCATCAGGGTAGAGGCCTGGAGCATCAGGGCGGGATTTAAAAGTTCAATTTTGTTTTCCCAGAAGTTAGATGATTTAGCAAGGGCCTTTGAGACCGTTGTTTTCTTTTCTAGGCCCAAGGACTCCTCCAGATGCAGTCATTCAGTCAGTCAACAAGCACGTACCATGTACCTACTATATATCAAGCAATATGCTGGGAGTGGAAGGTGCTGTGGTGGACAAGACAAATACAGGGACTTTAGCAGTGGAGAACAGGTTAACTTTACAAATTAAAAACGGGGAGAAAGTGACAACTTAGAGCAGGAAGAGGCTGAAAGTGGTTGGAAACAAGGCAGGTATCACCAAAGGAGAAGCTATGTCCAGGTGTACCCATGGAAGAGATTCTTCTCCTGGTTGATGCTGAGACCTGCAGCTGGAACCACCTGTCCACCCTGGCTCCGTGGAGATCGTAGCAGGTAGGATGGGCAGGGGAGAAACTCAGGAAGAGGAGGGACAGGAATGGGTAGAAGTGAAGGTTATAGACTATTCATAGTGGTTTACCTGAGGACCCCCACCAGAAAACATCTTTGGGATGACCAGCAGTTCTCTAATTTGGCTACCTGTTGGAATAACCTGAGGAACTTAATACCCTCACCAGGGTTGCACCCTCAGAGATACTGATTTTCTTGGCCATGGTTTAGAATTTATTAAACAATCTCTAGTGCATCTAAAGAGCACCCAGGGGAAAGCAGGCATTAGGAGCTGGCAACCTTGCCTGTCTTCTCTGTACAGTCTGGGGGCCATCTGCGGGAAGCAATCT
>SJYQ01095643.1:0-39305 GCA_006410935.1 Redunca redunca
GCTAGTGGAGGTGATGGAATTCCAGTGGAGCTATTTCAAATCCTGAAAGATGATGCTGTGCAAGTGCTATACTCAATATGCCAGCAAATTTGGAAAACTCAGCAGTGGCCATGGGACTGGAAAAGGTCAGTTTTCATTCCAATACCAAATAAAGGCAATACCAAAGAATGCTCAAACTACCACACAATTGCACTCATCTCACATGCTAGTAAAGTAATGCTTAAAATTCTCCAAGCCAGGCTTCAGCAATATGTGAAGCGTGAACTTCCAGATGTTCAAGCTGGTTTTAGAAAAGGTAGAGGAACCAGAGATCAAATTGCCAACATCTGCTGGATCATGGAAAAAGCAAGAGAGTTCCAGAAAAACATCTATTTCTGCTTTATTGACTATGCCAAAGCCTTTGACTGGGTGGATCACAATAAACTGTCGAAAATTCTGAAAGAGATGGGAATAACAGACCACTTGACCTGCCTCTTGAGAAACCTATATGCATGTCAAGAAGCAGCAGTTAGAACTGGACATGGAACAACAGACTGGTTCCAAATAGGAAAAGGAGTATGTCAAGGCTGTTTATTGTCACCCTGCGTATTTAATTTCTATGCAGAGTACATCGTGAGAAATGCTGGGCTGGATGAAGCACAAGCTAGAATTAAGATTGCTGGGACAAATATCAATAACCTCAGATATGCAGATGACACCACCCTTATGGCAGAAAGTGAAGCCGAACTAAAAAGCCTCTTGATGAAAGTGAAAGAGGAGAGTGAAAAAGTTGGCTTAAAGCTCAACATTCAGAAAACTAAGATCATGGCATCTGGTCCCATGGCAAATAGATGGGGAAACAGTGGAAACAGTGGCAGACGTTATTTTGGGGGGCTCCAAAATCACTGCAGATGGTGATTACAGCCATGAAATTAAAAGACGCTTACTCCTTGGAAGGAAAGTTATGACCAACCTAGATAGCATATTCAAAAGCAGAGACATTACTTTGCCAACAAAGGTCCGTCTAGTCAAGGCTATGCTTTTTCCAGTGGTCATGTATGGATGTGAGAGTTGGACCATAAAGAAGGCTGAGTGCCAAAGAATTGATGCTTTTGAACTGTGGTGCTGGAGAAGACTCTTGAGAGTCCCTTGGACTGCAAGGAGATCCAACCAGTCCATCCTAAAGGAGATCAGTCCTGGGTGTTCATTGGAAGGACTGATGCTAAAGCTTGAACTCCAATACTTTGGCCACCTCATGCGAAGAGTTGACTCATTGGAAAAGACTCTGATGCTGGGAGGGATTGGAGGCAGGAGGAGAAGGGAACGACAGAGCATGAGATGGCTGGATGGCATCACTGACTCAATGGACATGAGTTTAAGTAAACTCCGGGAGTTGGTGATGGACCGGGAGGCCCATGTGCTGCAATTCATGGGGTCGCAAAGAGTCAGAGACGACTAAGCGACTGAACTGAACTGAGGACAAAGAGTCATTAAGAGAAATGCTTAGTGCGACATTTTTCTGTGATTACAAAAAATGTAAAACAAGTTGGATATCCTATAGGGGTATGGTCAAATAAATCATCCATGCAATGAAATCTTAAGCAGCCATTAAAATCAATGTTGTCAGAGAAAATTTAATAATATAGAGAAATGTTCATGATACAGAATAACTTCAGTATGTGCAGAGAAAATGTGTTTTCCAAGTTTTCTATAGTAAGCATGTTTTTACTATGTGGGAAACATTTTTTTCAATATGTATAAAATCTGTGGTCTTTCCTTGGTCTTTCTGCTTGTTTCTAGTCTTCTTTCTTTTGAAGACCTATCATAGGTCTCTCTCCTCTGTAGGACCCTCTAGCTGTCGATCTTCAGCAGTCACTCTCACTCATAGTGATATCTTAACAGTCCTCCTCCACAAGCTACTATTTCTGGATTTGTTGTTTTTCATTTTTTTTTCCAGTTTTATTGAGAAATAATTGACATACCTCACCGTATAAGTTTATGGCACACAGCATGATGGTTTGCTTTACATACATTGTGAAATGATTACCACAGCAGGTTGGGCTAACATCACCTTATATAGATACAGAAACAAGAAAGGAAAAAATGTTTCTCCTTCAGAGGAGAACTCTTAGGATTTACTCTCTTAACAACTTTTCCTATACATCATACAGCAATGTTAACTATAGTCACCATGTTGTACATTACATCCTTAGTAATGACTTATATTATAACTGGAAGTTTGTACCTCTTTTTTTATTCTCTTTTTTAAATATAATCGTATTATGTATTTTTGCGTGCGCTGGGTCTTCATGACCGCGAAGGCTTTTTCCTAGCTGTGATAAGCAGGGGCTGCCCTCTAGTTGTGGTGTACAGGCTTCTCATTTGGGAGGTTTCTCTCCTTGCAGACCATGGGCTCTAGGGTACCCAGTCTCAACAGTAATTGCACTCAGGCATAGTTGCTCCGAGGCATGTGGAATTTTCCCAGATTAGGGATTGAATTCCTGTCTCTTGTGTTGACAGCTGGATTCTTTACTACTGAGCCACCGGGGAAGCCCCTAGAAGTTTGTACCTCTTGGTCATCTTCCTCCAACTCAGCCTTCTCCCACTCTCTACCTCTGGCAACCACAAGTCTGATCTCTTTTCCTATGAGTTTGCTTTTTAGATTTCACCTATAAGTGAGATTATACAGTATTTGTCTTTCTCTGGACAGACTAATGTTTATTAAGCTCTACCACATGCAGGGTACTTTACATATTAATATATTATCTCCTCTAATGCTCAGGACATACTCTTGTGGGGTAATTAATATACCCATTTTGTAGATAGAAAACTGAGGTTAAGTGTTTTGAACAAAGTTATGCTTCAGCTATATAGGAAGAGCCAGAATAAGAATCCATTTCTTCTGACTCTCAACCCATTGCTTTTTCTTTTACAATATAGTGCTTCCCCAAATGTGGTGTAAGGACCCTGGGGCTCTCTTAGACTCTTTTAGGAAGTGTATGAGGATCTCCTCCATGTCTGTGTGAGACTAGATTTGACTTTATTCAGTCAGAGCCACTTATTGTAACAGAAAGCAGATATGAGAATCCAGATGTCTTCTATTAAGTCAGATACCAAGGAGATTTGCAAAAATATAAAACAATATCACTCTTCTCATACATTCTTTTTGATTTGGAAAATACAGGGTTTTAATTAAAATGTATTATTTAATGTTAACATGCAATGGACTTATTTTTTAAATGAATTGATAAAATTTTTTAACTTTTTCAGTTTTTATTTATTTACTTATTTTTATTTTTTTTTAAAACTTCTTATTTGTACTGAGGTATAGCCATGTATGGATGTGAGAGTTGGACTGTGAAGAAGGCTCAGTGCCGAAGAATTGATGCTTTTGAACTGTGGTGCTGGAGAAGACTCTTGAGAGTCCCTTGGACTGCAAGGAGATCCAACCAGTCCATTCTGAAGGAGATCAGNTGAGCGACTGAACTGATAGCCAATTAACAAACAATGTTGTGATACTTTCAAGTGAACAGTGAAGGGACTCAGCCATATATACATGTATCCACTCTCCTCCAAACTCCACTCCCATCCAGGCCGCCACATAACAATGAGCAGAGTTCCATGTGCTATACAGTAGGTCCTTGTTGGTCATCCATTTTAAATATAGCAGTGTGTACATGTTCATCCCAAACTCCCTAACTATCCCTGCCCCTCATCCTCTACATCCACCCACCCCTGCAACTGTGAGCTCCTTCTGGAAGTCTAGAAATCTGTTTCTGTTTTGTAAGCAAGTTCATTTGTATAATTTCTTTTTAGATTCCACATGTAAGGGATGTCATAGGATATTCTCCTTGTCTCTCTGGCTTACTTCACTCAGTATGATGCTCTCTAGGTCCACTGTTGCTGCAAATGGCATTATTTCATTCTTTTTAATGGCTGAGTAATATTTTCATTTATTTCATTCTTCCTAATGGCTGAGTAGTATTTCCATTTATATTACTGGATATTGGAAAGTACCACATCTTCTTTATCCATTACTCTGTTGATGGGCATTTAGGTTGCTTCCATGTCTTGCCTATGGTAAACAATACTGTAATGAACACTAGGGTGCATGTTTTCTGAGTTTTTGAAAACTTTTTTGATCAGGAAAATATTCAGCTTCTTAAATATTGTGAATGTCTGGACTATCAGACACATCATCTCAACATGTAAATGTCAAACCACATTTCAAAACCAAATGTAATTTACTTGGATTTTTTTCTTCGCTTTTCTCTAACAAGGACAACTAAAACCATTATATATTGTATCCGTTTCTTCAGTCTTTAAAATAGTTTTTAAAATAATGTTCAGGTAAACTTCTAGCAATTATCTTCAACTTTTTCTGGATAAAAAGTTCCCATTCTTAAGGCCTGGGCTTCCCTGGTAGTCCACTGGCTAAGACTCACACTCTCAATGCAGCGGGCAAGGGTTTAATCTCTAGTCAGGGAACTAGATCGCACATGCCACAGCTAAGACCCAGTGCAGCCAAATAAATATATTAAAAAAAAAAAAACAGGCTTTTAATTCATTTACTTGATATTACTCAGTGGCATTTTATCTGTGGTAGGAAGAGGAAAATAAAATTTCAAGGAATATTAGAAAACCATTTAAGTCTTCCTCTTTGCTGCCTCCTTACGTGTGACACGTTCATAAAGCTCTTTTGGAAAGACAAATATTGTATGATATCGTTTTATGTGGAATCTAAAAAATAGATACAGATGAACTTACTTACAAAACAGAAATAGACCTACAGACAGAAAATAAACTTATCGTGGGGAAGTGGGGAGGGGATAAATTAGGACTTTGGGATTAACATATATGTACACTACCAGATATAAAACAGATAACCAACAAGAACCTACTGTATAGTACGGAGAACTATTTTGTAATATTACAAAATATTAGTATTTTGTAATAATATATAAGGAAAAGTACTCTGAAAAAGAATATATATATGTGTGTGTGTATATATATACACACACACACATATATATATATATGAATCACTGTGATGTATCCCTGAAACTAATGCAACATACACTTCAATAAAAATTTTTTTATAGAGCACTTTTCAGTTCTATGTTTGCCACTAGGGATTGAGTTCTGCTTTTATAAAACTGAGATCTAATCAAGATCATATTTAAATATCAAAGCAGTTGTGACTAACTAGAGCTCAGATACTGCCTAACTGCATCTCGGCAAAGAATTATATTGATAAAAACCTCCATGTTTAGTAAAACCGAATAATTTTTTTTCCCTGATATCCTTCAGGAAAAGACTGATGATAGTCTCTCAGTTTTAATTTTTAATATCAGAAATATCTATACATAAAGCTTCACGTAAATAAAATCTCTTTTGGTGTCCTTAAAAATCATAGACAGTAAAGGAGTCCACAAAGACTGAGAACACACGTTTTACAACCAGCAGCCCTCTGATACTGTAGATAAGATTAAACACGCTGCCCAATAGGGTGATGAAATTCAAGGCCTGGACGACAGGCACCTCAAAGAAGTGGATATAAAATGACATGGAGACCTTTTCTAGTTGAAATGATAATGGGGAGACAGAACTAGAGCTTCCAAAATGATAGGATTTTTCCAGCAGAGGATAGAACCAGCCAGGTAGATAGAACCATAGCAAGCACAGAAAAGCATGGAAGGGTGAGTAAGCCCACTGGGGAGGCAGCTTAGGGTGAGTAGAAAGTGTGTGTGGTGGGAAAAGTTTGCAAAGTGGAGCTGCACTGTGAGGGCTTGAATCCCCAGCTCAGCCCCGTGTGCTATGTTTGGTGCACAGCGGGTGGGCTGCAGTCCATGGGGTCGCTGAGGGTCGGACACGACTGAGCGGCTTCACTTTCACTTTTCACTTTCATGCATTGCAGAAGGAAATGGCAGCCCACTCCAGTGTTCTTGCCTGGAGAATCCCAGGGACGGAGCCTGGTAGGCTGCCGCCTATGGGGTCGCATGGAGTGGGAGACGACTGAAGTGACTTAGCAGCAGGGTGACCCGATATAGTTCAACAGAGACATGACAGCATGAAGTGAACATCACGAACTACCTGTGAATAGCAAGTCAGAATCACAAAAATTAACCTGGCAGTGTTGCATGAGAGGAGGAAGAGTTAGGACAGTTTGCAGGGACACAGAATGAGGACCTGAGTCCGGGCAGGTGGGGGGGGTGCGCAGTGGCAGGGGCAGGGGAAAGGTGCCTGTCAGGCATGCCAACAGGTCTCACAAGGTGGCAGGATTCTGGGGAGATCTGGTTCAGGGCCTGGCTCCAGCTGGGTGGTCTGGAGTCTCTGGAGAGCCCTGATCTTGTTCTTTGGATAACCCTCTTCTAAACTCTGGGTTAATCATTTGCGTTTGCTTTACATTCTCTCTTTAACAGGCATAGTGCATTTAGGTTTTTCTACATTTCACTTGTACTTTTCTGAGACCGGGCCTTAGCCACTTTGTGGCTGGACCTTGGCCACTAGAATATAAAAGATTCTTTAGGGTAAACTTTTTACAGGTTGGTAACCTCATTCATGAAAAGTTGACTCTCTGGTTCTTGATCAGATGTGGTAAAAGCCAAGTCAAGAGAGACAGAGGTGTGAGAGAATGAAGGAGAGACTGTACAGGCAAATCTTTTCCGGAAATGTGAGGGGGAGAGGTTCAAAGAAGGTCCAAGAGGCTAACCCTCAGCTCTCACTCAGCTCCTCTGCTTGCCCTCCCCTCACCTCCACAACAGAGAAGCTTCTGCCTACTCACCTCCAGTCGCTGTAAAGAAGGAAAGGGCCAAGACAAACCATAGAGTGCTCCTAAACACTCTCTGTGCCCCTTTCTCACTTTGTGTCCCTTCAAACCGTGCAACTGTTTTGAAGACTTTTTCTGCCAAATTACATTCATAAGCTCAGGAATTAATTCACTTTTTCATGAAATAGCTAGAATTAATATACCAATTTACCATAATACCAAGAAAAGCAAAGGCACTTGGGCAAGATACATATGCAATGATATCCAATGAAACATTTTTGTAATAGAGCAAATTGGGAACAATCTGAATATCCATCATGAAGGGAAGTTAAATTATGATACAGCCATACTTAAACAGTGATATGAGCTAATAATTCTGTACGTTTGTTTGCATATTTTTAGAAAAAAGTCTGGTGCTATATGCTCCAAATTGGTTGCTCTAAGGAGATGGATAGGAGTAATGAGGGGTGTGTGTGTGTGTTACAGGGTGTGTGGTTCAGTCTTTTACACTGTACACGTTTTTTATTTATTTGTTTGGCTGTGTCGGGTCTTAGTTGCAGCACGCGAGATCCTTGAGGGCTCAGTAGTTGTATGGCACAGGTTTAGCTAAACCTGCTCTGGGGCATGTGGGAATCTTGATTTCCAGACCAGGGATCAAACGCATACCTCTCTGTTGCAAGGCAGATTCTTGACCACTGGACCACCAGGGAAGTTCCTGGGTACTTTTGTTTTGAATTAAAAAAAATGTTTTTTCAAAGCACAGTATGAAGATTTTTTATAAGTAGCTTATGCAGCACTGTGGCAGGCAAATGTTTGATTTTCATCAGGCTTTTAGAAACAGAAGAAACACCTGACTGTCCATCCCCATGCCATTTAGGGAGCTTAGGCTGGGAACAACTGCCTTAGAAGCCAATTTGCTTTCTCAGGTGGTTGGGTATCTAAACATTTCTCCAACACCAGCTTACCAGAGTTTTGATTGAAGCCATGGGACATGTTCCTAGAATTTTATTCACTTAAGATAACAAACAAGGCTTTCTTTGGTACGTGATTTGCTCATTCCTAACTCCATGCCTTCATATACTACTCCTTCCCTTTTCTTCATCTTTGTCAGTTTTTCCAAAAATTCATTATCTTTATTATTTCAAATACCTAAATCTAGTATGGTTCAAGATGAACACCTAATTAAATGAGGAAATGCTGAATGCCATAGTAAATTATCAGGAAGAACTGTTTTGAGATTATTGATAATTATTTCCAGATGCTAGCTACAAAAGGAAAATGTGCTTTTATCTATGAGATCCAGCAGTTGCCACCTTAACCAAGAATCAAACTCAGCATAAGTGATAGTGAGATATTCTGACCTGATGTGGCTCTAGGGTGATGTAATGTGAAGTACGTAATATCATCTATTAAGTATTCTTTGCAAGAATGTTTAAAGTGAATCTAATAAAGCCTGAAGACCTACTTCCAGTTTACAGGAAATGTAGGCTTATAGCACTATGTCCAATAGAATTTTCTGCAATGATGTAAATGTTATCTGTCTACACTAATACAGTAACCACCAACCTACTGAAAGTTTCATTTTATTTCATTTTAATTAAATTTAAATAGCTACTTATGGCTAGTGGCTGCTCTATTGGACATGAAAGGAACAACTATGCCACCACAGGAAATAGACAAAGGGACGTTCTATAAGGTAACTGGCTTGGATTTTTCAGAAAGTTAATTTTATTTAAAAAAAAAAAGTGGGAGGAATGATCTATTTCGAAAAAAAAAATTAAAGAAACCTAACATTGTACAAGAAACAGGGATCAAGACCATCCCCAAGAAAAAGAAATGCAAAAAAGCAAAATGGCTGTCTCAGGAGGCCTTACATATAGCTGTGAAAAGAAGAGAAGCGAAAAGCAAAGGAAAAAAAGGAAAGATATATCTATTTGAGTGCAGAGTTTCAAAGAATAGCAAGGAGAGATAAGAAAAGCCTTCCTCAGTGATCAAAGCAAAGAAATAGAGGAAAACAATAGAATGGGAAAGACTAGAGATCTCTTCAAGAAAATTAGAGATACCAAGGGAACATCTGTCCTTTATTGAGTTCATTTTTGCATGAAAGAACAGAAATGGTATGGACCTGACAGAAGCAGAAGATATTAAGAAGAGGTGGAAGAATACACAGAAGAACTGTACAAGAAAGATCTTCACAACCAAGATAATCATGATGGCGATCACTCACCTAGAACCAGACATCCTGGAATGTGAAATCAAGTGGGCCTTAGGAAGCATCACTATGAACAAAGCTAGTGGAGGTGATGGAATTCCAGTGGAGCTATTTCAAATCCTGAAAGATGATGCTGTGAAAGTGCTGCACTCAATACACCAACAAATTTAGAAAACTCAGCAGTGGCCACAGGACTGGAAAAGGTCAGTTTTCATTCCAGTCCCAAAGAAAGGCAATACCAAAGAATGCTCAAACTACCACACAATTGCACTCATCTCACTCGCTAGTAAAGTAATGCTCAAAATTCTCCAAGCCAGGCTTCAGTAATACGTGAACCATGAACTTCCAGATGTTCAAGCTGGTTTTAGAAAAGGCAGAGGAACCAGAGATCAAATTGCCAACATCCGCTGGATCATCAAAAAAGCAAGAGAGTTCCAGAAAAACATCTATTTCTGCTTTATTGACTATGCCAAAGCCTTTGACTGTGTGGATCACAATAAACTGTCGGAAATTCTGAAAGACATGGGAATAACAGACCACCTGACCTGCCTCTTGAGAAATCTGTATGCAGGTCAGGAAGCAACAGTTAGAACTGGACATGGAACAACAGACTGGTTCCAAATAGGAAAAGGAGTACATCAAGGCTGTATATTGTCACCCTGAGTATTTAATTTCTATGCAGAGTACATCATGAGAAATGCTGGGCTGGAAGAAGCACAAGCTGGAGTCAAGATTGCCAGGAGAAATATCAATCACCTCAGATATGCAGATAACACCACCCTCATGGCAGAAAGTGAAGAAGAACTAAAGAGCCTCTTGATGAAAGTGAACAAGGAGAGTGAAAAAGTTGGCTTAAAGCTCAACATTCAGAAAACTAAGATCATGGCATCTAGTCCCATCACTTCATGGGAAATAGATGGGGAAACAGTGGAAACAGTAGCTGACTTTATTTCGGGGGGCTCCAAAATCACTGCAGATGGTGATTATAGCCATGAAATTAAAAGATGCCTATTCCTTGGAAGGAAAGTTATGACCAACCTAGATAGCATATTCAAAAGCAGAGACATTACTTTGCCAACAAAGTTCCGCCTAGTCAAGGCTATGGTTTTTCCAGTGGTTATGTATGGATGTGAGAGTTGGACTGTGAAGAAAGCTGAGCACCAAATAATTGATGTTTTTGAACTGTGGTGTTGGAGAAGACTCTTGAGAGTCCCTTGGACTGCAAGGAGATCCAACCAGTCCATCCTAAAGGAGATCAGTCCTGGGTGTTCGTTGGAAGGACTGATGCTAAAACTTGAACTCCAATACTTTGGCCACCTGATGCGAAGAGCTGACTCATTGGAAAAGACTCTGATGCTGGGAGGGATTGAGGGCAGGAGGAGAAGGGGCTGACAGAGGATGAGATTGTTGGATGACATCACCAACTCAATGGACATGAGTTTGGATAGGCTCAGGGAGTTGGTGATGGACAGGGAAGCCTGGTGTGCTGCAGTTCATGGGATCACAAAGAGTTGGACACAACTGAGCAACTGAACTGAATATCCAAATGTTATGTATGAATCTTTATTAGAACTTAGACCAAGAAAATAAACTAGAGAATCTGAATATGACCTGAATAATAACTATTATGAAATTATTGATTTTTTCCCTAGTTTTTGGCTGCAGTGCTCAAGATCTTAATTCCCAAACTAGGCATCGAACCCAAGCTCCCTGTAGTGGAAGTGCAGTGTCTTAATCACTGGACCACCATTTTGTTCTACAGGGAGTGCCCTTATTTTTAGGAGTTGCCTGTTAAGTGTTTACAGAATGAAATGTCAGAATGTCTTCAACTTATTATAAAATGGTTCAGGAAAAAAAAAGTCTACATAACTCTATCTATAAAGAGAGAGTGGGCTTCCCCGGTGGCTCAGTTGATAAAGAATCTTGCTTGAAATGCAGTTGACCCAGGTTCAATCCCTGGGCGGGGAAGATCCCCTGGAGAAGGAACCTGCAACCTACTCCAGCACTCTTGCCTGGAGAATCCCATGGACAGAGGAGCCTGATGGGCTACAGTCCATGGGGTTGCAAAAAGTCGGACACAATTTAGCAACTAAACCACCATAAAAAGAGAGGAGGGAGGAGACGAAAGAGGGAGAGAGAGAAAGAAAAGCAAAATGTTAGTCATTGTTGAATATAGGTTAAGAGTATCATGGTGCCATGAAAAGATGCTCAATATTGCTAATTATTAGAGAAATACAAACCAAAACTACAATGAGGTATCATCTCACACGGTCAAAATTACCATCATCAAAAAATCTACAAACAATAAATGCTGAAGAGGGTGAGGAGAAAAGGGAACCTTCTTATGCTATTGGTAGGAATGTAGATTCATACCAGCCACTGTGGAGACGAGTATGGAAATTCCTTTAAAAACTAAGAATAGAGTTACCATATGATCCATCAATCCCATTCCTGTACATATATCTGGAAAAGATGAAAACTCTAATTAAAAAAGATACACGTGGGACTTCCCTGGTGGTCCAGTGGCTAAGACTCCACACTCCCAATGCAGGGGGCCTAGGTTTGATCCCTGGTCAGGGAACTAGATCCCAAGTGCCACAAGTAAGAGTTCGAGGGCCGCAACTAAGATCCAGTGCAGTAAAATAAATTTAAAAAGAAAGAAAAGATACATGTACCCCAATGTTCATAGGAGCTCTATTTATAATAGCCAACATGTAGAAGCAACATAAATGTCTATCGACAGATGACTGAATAAAGATGTGACATATATATAAATATTAGCCATAAAGAATGAATGAAAAATGACATTTGTAGCAACATGGATAGACCTAGAGATTATCATGCTAAGTGAAAGACAAATATCATATTACTTATTTGTGAAATCTAAAACAGTGATCCAAATGAACTTATTTACAAAACAGAGACAGACTCAAAGCTATAGAAAACAGTCATATGGTTATCAAAGGGAAAGGCGGGGAGATAAATTAGGAGTTTGGGATTAACAGATACATACTACTATATGTGTAAAATAGATATAAAAAAAAACAAGGACCAACTGTATAGAACAGGAAGGCTGAATCACTTTTTACTGTACACTTGAATTAACACAAGATTGTAAATCAACTGTAACTTAAAAACTGAAGAAAGAAACTTCCTTGGTGGTCCAGGTAAGACCCTGTGTTTCCAATTGAGGGGGCACAGGTTCAAACTAAGATCCCACATGCTATGTGGAGCAACCAAAAAATACAAACATTTTAAAAGTTTAAAAATAAAAATTGAAGAATAAAGAGTATCCTGGTGCTTATCATACTATTCTTTCAACTTCTCTGTAGGTTTGAAAACATTTCCCTGAAACAGGTTAAAAATTATACATATAACTGAGATCAGCCCTGGGATTTCTTTGGAAGGAATGATGCTAAAGCTGAAACTCCAGTACTTTGGCCACCTCATGCGAAGAGTTGACTCATTGGAAAAGACTCTGATGCTGGGAGGGATTGGGGGCAGGAGGAGAAGGGGACGACAGAGGATGAGATGGCTGGATGGCATCACTGACTCGATGGACGTGAGTCTGAATGAACTCCGGGAGTTGGTGATGGACAGGGAGGCCTGGCGTGCTGCGATTCATGGGGTCGCAAAGAGTCGGACACGACTGAGCAACTGAACTTAACTGAACTGAAGCAATGTGGACTGTTTTAGAGTTTTTACATTAATTGGTATTGGGCTGACCCCACAGGCCTGCAAGCCTCATAGTAGCCCAGCCTTGAAACCAAAGAAAGAGCCCAGAGACAGTGACAGAGACATCGATGGCTTCTTGGACAGGGAATCTTACACATCCATAGCCAAGGTGCCAGAGAAACAGCCCTCACCCCTGCAATGGCAGAGGGCAGGCCGGATGTGACAGCAGTCCTCGCTACTTGGGGGAGGAGGAGGTTATCATTTATAGGGGAAATTAAGTCAGGCTGGCTCATCAGTTACCAGGGAAACCAGTAGCTGGGCCACATCCCTCCCAGGCCCTCAGGTTAACCACCTAGAAAGGCAGATGTTTTTCTTTAATAAGCTAGCAGGCGGAGCCCTTCTGATCTAAGGAGTAAGCAGGTTCATGTGAGTCAGCGCTGGTGAAGCAGGGACTGGTCAAGCAGGGAAGGTACAGAAAGCAAGAGAACAGCTGTCTTGAATGGCCTGACCATACAGCCTAATTGCTTGTTCATTTTGTGTGGGCCAGCACTTATAGATAAATGGAAGTAAGCACAATTTACAGAAAAATTTAAAGCTGAGTCAAAGACCTTAATTTTACCTATGATCAATCCAAAATCATCATTATATGATCTTAACAGAAGAGCATCTTGAGACAGTCTCCCTGGAAAGTGGTTTGAGAAGCTGAGTAGGACCTTCTAAATGAGGGTGGTCTTGGGCTTCTGCTTGCAGCAACCCCCAACCGTGGCATTTTTTTTAAAGCTGACATCTTTATTTCCTGTTCAGATTTTTCTTTGAAGTGGGTTCCCCCACCAGGGATTGAACCCATACCCCTTAGAGTGCAAGCATGGAGTCTTAACCACTGGACCACCAGGGAAGTCCCCTGTAGTCCCCACCAGTCAGAGCCCTGCCTTTTTCTAAGCTAAACAGACCAGGGAACTTGGTTCCTCAGGGTAATCTCCCACCTTCTGCTCTCAGAGAAAGAAGTAACCCTCAAACCACATCAGAGGGAAGCAAGAACACAAATGCCTTGTGTCCCTTCCTGTAACCTAGCTGGGTGCCCAGCAGCTTTATCATACCTGCCCCACTAGAGCCATAGAGACAGAATAGTATCCTATCCACCTGAGCGTCTAGTACTAGTCTGGAGACTAATTCTTCAAGAGCAAGATGACACCACCCTTATGGCAGAAAGTGAAGAGGAACTTAAAAGCCTCTTGATGAAAATAAAAGAGGAGAGTGAAAAAGTTGGCTTAAAGCTCAACATTCAGAAAACGAAGATCATGGCATCCGGTCCTATCACTCCATGGGAAATAGATGGAGAAACAGTGGAAACAGTGTCAGACTTTATTATTTGGGCTCCAAAATCACTGCAGATGGTGGCTGCAGCCATGAAATTAAAAGACGCTTACTCCTTGGAAGAAAAGATACGAGCAACCTAGATAGCATATTCAAAAGCAGAGACATTACTCTGCCAACTAAGGTCCGTCTAGTCAAGGCTATGGTTTTTCCAGCAGTCATGTATGGATGTGAGAGTCGGACTGTGAAGAAGGCTGAGCGCGGAAGAATTGATGCTTTTGAACTGTGGTGCTGGAGAAGACTCTTGAGAGTCCCTTGGACTGCAAGGAGATCCAACCAGTCCATTCTGAAGGAGATCAACCCTGGGAATTTTTTGGAAGGAATGATGCTAAAGCTGAAACTCCAGTACTTTGGCCACCTCATGTGAAGAGTTGACTCATTGGAAAAGACTCTGATGCTGGGAGGGATTGGGGGCAGGAGGAGAAGGGGCCGACAGAGGATGAGATGGCTGGATGGCATCACTGACTCGATGGACGCGAGTCTGAGTGAACTCCGGAGTTGGTGATGGACAGGGAGGCCTGGTGTCCTGCAATTCATGGGGTTGCAAAGAGTCGGACACGACTGAGCAACTGAACTGAACTGAACTGAAGCCCAGTTTTAGTCCACTTCTGCTGTCTAAGAATGAAGCCTCTAAAACCCCACATGCCAGGCTGGCCCTTTTACCCTTCATCCTTCCAGTAAGCATTAGGAAGCCATCTCTGCATGCACTCAAGTCTCCCTCCTTATCCATATAGACTTTGATGTTCTTTTTCTATCTTTGTCCAAACAAAAATGACTAAAGTCCTAAGGTACAACATCATCACTTTATTTAGGAGATAATCAAATAGGATACAGGGCTGACACAAATCACTGAACATAAAATGATACAAACCTGTTACATTTTCTAGAAGAGACTCAGTCATTGTAAACAAGGAAGAAAAACCAGAAGAGAGCCTAAAGCACTGTAGTGTTTTGGACAAGTGTCCCCACACGCCCTTGAGTGAAGGTGGCCTCTGTTGGAGGTGGTCCTTTCAGCAGGAAGACAAGGAGATGGTTCCTCGGCAGAAGCCACGCCTCCTGGCCCCACCCACCCTCAGCGGTAGGCCTTGTTGAACTCCTGGAGGGTCCAGCGCTTGTTCTCAGTCGCCTGCTTGAGTTGGGTGTACTCTTTCACCAGCTTGTCAAACTCCTCCCCGAGGACCTCATAGGTGTTCAGGACCTGTCGGGACTTCTCCATGTCCTGCTCTTGTAGGCGAATGGCCCCCTCCAAACGGTCCCTAAGAACCCAGGCACAGGAGATAGAATATAAGGATCTGGCTCTTCAGAAAGTACACAGAAATAGGAACGCACAAAAATGAATGAGTCTGGAGGGTGCAGGGTGTGTGGAAGAGCTCTACCAGGCTTTTGGGAGTTCTCACCTAATGAGACGATGAACTTCCACTTTCTCAGCAGTGTAAGTGTCAGACAAAATCTTTAGCTCTTCCATCCTGACCAGGGGAGGAAAGAAATGTCAAGCTGAGGATCCTGGACAGCAGCAGACTTAGGAATGGGGCACAGGACCTGCCCATGGTCAACGTATGGGTTGAGCAGTGACAAGATAAGCAAAGTCGTTCCAAATTCCTGAGCAATGTAGCTCACAGTAAAGCACCTATTTCAGAAGGCTTTAAAATGAAAGACCCAAGAATGCTGACAGCTTTAGAGTAATCCAAAGGCTAACTGTGCTATGTGACATTTACTGCACACCCACAGGGTGTCGGGCACGGCAGAGAGGAAAGCGATGCGGGAGAGGGTTGGAGGGGTGCGGTGTGAGATGGAGTCTCTCAGATCCACAGGGGTCACAGCTCACCGCAGCTTAAGGATCATGGCGCTGCACTTGATCTCCAGGTACTGGGCATTGATGCGGTCCAGCTCAGACTGAGTCTTTAGCCGGTGCTCCTGAAGAAGCCTCTGCAGCAAGGCCAGGCAGCGAAGTAGCACCTGAGCCCCCAGGAGGCAGGAGGAAGAGGGCAGCCACAAAAGACAGCAGAAAAGAAGGCAGATCAGAAATCCCTGGCTTTGGAATTCCCTGATGGTCCAGTGATTAAGATTCTATGCTCCTACTGCAGGGGGCACCGGTTCGATGCCTGGCTGAGGAAGATCCATATGCCACTCGGCATGACGAAAAAAAAATCCCTGGCTTCCCTAGAGGGGCCCCTGGGGTCAGGGTAAAAGAGAAGGGAGGCCACCCCACTGCCCTGCCAGACCTGGGAGTAGGTGGCACTCTTCTTCTCCAGCAGCACCATCTGCTCCTTCTGCTGGCTCTTGGCAGCCTGGCACTGCTGCTTCTCACTTGCCAGAACCTCGGCGAGGTTCCACACCTTTGCTGCTTTCAGGGTTTCACTGTCCAAATCTGGGCAAAGAAACAGAATGCTGGATGGGAAAACCCTAACTGCTCCTGCCTTTTGAAAGCCATGTCTCAGTACTCCTCTCATACATCCAGCCCTACAGATTCTGTCTTCCTTACGTGTTTTCCTCTGATGGCCTGATAAAAACAGCCCAGTTCTCATAATTAAGTTATCTCCGTCTGCCTGCAATGCAGGAGACTGGGGTTCAATCCTTGGGTCAGGAAGATCCCCTGGAGAAGGGTATTCTTGCCTGAAGAATTCCATGGACAGAGGAGGCTGGCGGCCACAAAGAGCCACACACAACCGAGTGACTTCACTTTCACTCTTACTCTGAATTCCAAATGTGGCCCTTGATTCTTAAATCACAGAAATAAAACAAGAGGCTTCCCTGGTGGCTCAGTGGTAAAGAATCTGCCTGCCAATGCAGAAGATGTGGGTTCCATCCCTGGGTGGGGAAGGTCCCCTGGAGAAGGAAATGGCAACCCACTCCAGTATCCTGGCCTGGGAAGTGGACAGAGGACCCTGGTGGGCAACAGTCCTTGGGGTTGCAAAGAGTCGGACACGACTTAGCAGCTAAACAACAAAGACAAGGTGGATACCTATTAGCCTGAACATTCCTCCCTATTTCATTCTGATTCTTTTAAGAACTCATCCTTCCTTGTAGCAAGGGGACACTGCCACTCAGCACCTGGCCGAACGAAGAGAATCCACACAGAATTCCTCACTCTTATTCTACCAGCAAGAGAACAAAAAAGTAAGCATTTCCAATGCTTCCCAGCTTCTGTCCCAAATCTAAAATTCAAACATATTATTCTCAAAAGAGCAGACCAGGAACCCTGAAGGCCAGCCATGAACAGGACACAGCCGGCACACACCTGAACTGGGATTGTGGTAGCAAAGCACAGCGAAGCATTTCTTCTTGAGCTGCTCCTCCACTTCCAGTGGGAGCCGGGCTCTCATCCACACAAAATCCTGCAGCCACAGAAGAGAAGGGGGAGATGCAGACAGACAGCCGGAACTTGGAAGATCCAGTCAATGAATACGTGATAACAATCTCAATGATAACCAAAGAAAATGCATTGAGAGTCATCAGGGAGATTTAATTTCAAGTCACCAGGAAGATTAATGTTAGCAAAGACTACAGAGGCTGTCAAGATCCCATGCTGATGAAAATGTGGGGACCGAGGGCACTGGAAGTGCCTCTCTGCAGTTTGGCAATATGTACCAGTGTGTTCTATGTGTGTGGCCTGTGACCTGGTGATCCCACTTTAAGCACTAACACTGGGGAAATAATCATACAAAGACACATATGAACTAGTACGTTCCTATCATTGTGGTTTCTACCAGCAAAAATGTGGAGACAACCTTAAATTAATATCCATCAATAAGGGTGAGCAAATTATGCTACATCTGTACAATGAAATCCATCTGTGATTAAAACTGGTGATATATAATAAGGACACTGAGCACTAACTATACGCCTGGATACTGTGCAGAGAGTGCTTTAGGAAGAGGAAAGGAATAAATAAGGATCTTGGGATTATCATATACATACTACTATATATAAAATACATTACCAACAAGGACCTACATATGGCCCAGGGAACTCCAATATTTTATAATAACCCTTAAGGGAAAAGAATATGAGAAAGAATTGATATATAAGGCTTAAATGAATCACTTTTCTGCACACCTGAAACTAATACAACATTATAAATCAACTATACTTCAATTAAAAAAAAAAAAAGAGTGCCTTGGAGGGTATCATCTTGTTTACAGTAATTTGAAAAGTAATATACATTTGAAAATAATCATATAGTGAAAAGAAGTCCAAATATATTGAGTGAAAACAGATTATATTCTATATATGCACAGGAGGTATTGGGTTAGCCAAAAAGTTTACTCAGGTTTTTCCACAACATCTCACGGAGAAACCCAAATGAACTTTTTGGCCAACCCAATATGTCAAGTTATATATAATAATACTGCATTTATTTCTAGATTTAGTATTTCAGCTCTTACTTTCTTCCTTGTAATGTTTTTCTTTCTTATTTACTTAAGTTCTACCACCATGAACAAGTGTCATTCTCATAGAAAGTTTAACCACGAAATGTTTCAATACATGGGAGAATTTAAGCCATTTCCCTTCTTTGGTCCCAGTATCTGTCCCCCCAGCCCCTAACCTCTGAGGGTGGCATGAGCTCCAGAAGGTCCGCCTTCTCCAGCCCTAGAAGTGGGGGCACCTCCCTCTCCTGGCTGGGACCTAAGAGCCGTGTCAGCTCCGTCACGAGTAGCCGCTGTTCAAGGGTCTCATGAAACTGGGAGAGAGAATAAAAAGCAAAAAGAAGTTACTACAAAACTTTTCCCATTCTACCTCCTCCATCCTCATGAGCAGTTCTTCACTTATCTTCAAAGTCCTCAAACATGTCATCCCCTTTAGATGACTTTCTAGCTGCCAGTGCTTTCTCCTGTCAATCTTCCTTTTCAAAGCCCCGACAACACACTCACCTCTTTCCCCATAACTACAGTCCCCGTCTTTCCTGATGCCCGTCACTCAAAACTCCCACTTCCCCCGTACCATAGAATCAAAGGAAGCCACAGCTGCCCGTCATTCCTACAGGTGCTACCAGCACTTACTTCCTGCTTCCTGCCTCACCTTCCTGTCCTCGGAAGTTAAATCTGTATCTTGTGTCTTCACATAGTAGTCCACAAGTAGCTCTTGAATGACTCTGTGTAAAATCTCAGACCGTAACCATGTTGTCTTATGCAGCCGAACGTCCTTCCACGCCTAGAAAACCGAAAAAAATCCCAGGTGGGAGCCCCTCTCTCTCAGAAGATCTTTTTCTTCCGCCCAGTCAGCCCTTCTCCCAGGGCCCTTACCTGAGCCCGCTCCTTTGCCAGCGTGAGGCTTAAACCACTCTCGTCCACGTGTTGTGAGAGACTCAGCAGTAGTTGGCTGAAGCGTGGGTTCTGTAACAGGTCCTCTTCACTCAGGTTACAAGGAGGAAGCTGTTTGCTGCACACTTAATGAGACGTCCCCCACAGGGACCAAAAAGCAAAGATAGCAGTAGGGATTCAATTTGTATAATTGAGCATAAGATATGGGAAGGTAAGGGTCAGTAGCTCAGTCATGTCCATGTTCAGTGGACATACGCGTGCTCCGTCATGAGGACTCTTTGCGACCTCATGGACTCTAACCCGCCAGGCTCCTCTGTCCATGGAATTTCCCAAGCAAGAACACTGGAGTGGGTTGCCGTTGCCTACTCCAGGGGATTCTCCCAACCCAGAGTTCGAAGCAGCATCTCCCTAGGCTTCTGCATTGGCAAGCAGATTCTTCACCACTGAGCCACCTGGGAAGTCCCCATAATTGAGCATAACTCTCAGCTTGATACTCACTTCCAAAAAACCCTTAGGTTTTTGGTAGGGACGTTTTCTAAATCAAATGAAATTTTTTAAAAAATAGGGAATTCACTGGCAGTCCAATGGTTAGAACTTCATACTTTCACTGCCAAAAGGGCCTGGGGTTCAATCCCTGGTCAAGGAACTAAGATCCCTCAAGCCTTGTGGCACGAGTAAAAAAATTTAAAAATCCACAAATAAACTAAAGGCAGTTCTCAAAGTAACAAGCATTTATATTATACACAAGGGCGTTAATCAAGAATTAGAGAGCAAGCCTTAAAAAAAGCTAAGATCCTAGAAAATGGAAATACAGTTGGAAAATATTAGACAAAGAGAATCAAGAATAAGGGACTCTTTGGTAGGACTCACCACACTACCTAAAATGCCTCATTCATACATAATAACTAGAGTCTTGGGGGGCAGGAAAAAACAACACATGTACAGTTCCAACTTGGGATGTAATATCTGGTTGCATAAGCAAGACTGAGAGAGGGTATATTCTGAAGAATAAATAAAAAATTTAACCAACCAAATTCTCCTTATTGTAAATAGACTGAGTACCCCATGTAGATACAGAACAGTACACGCATGAGAAAAAGTGCAAGAAGCCAGGTTGTTGCTCAGTTGCTGAGTCAAGTCTGACTCTTTATGACCCCACGGATTGCAGCACGCCAGGCTCCTCTGTTCTCCACTATCTCCCAGAGTTTGCTCAAATTCACGTCTATTGAATCAGTGATGCTATCTAACCATCTCATTCTCTGCCACCCCCTTCTCCCTTTGCCTTCAATCTTTCCCAGCATCAGGGTCTTCTCCTTTGAGTCGGCTCTTCGCATCAGGTGGCCAAAGTATTGGAGCTTCAGCAACAGTCCTTCCAGTGAATATTCAGGATTGATTTCCTTTAGGATTGATTGGTTTGATCTCTGTGCAGTCCAAGGGACTCTCAAGAGTCTTCTCTAGTACCACAGTTTGAAAGCATCAATTCTCTGGCTCTCAGCCTTCTTTATGGTCCAACTCTCACATCTATACATGACTACTGGACAAACCATAGCTTTGACTAGACGGACCTCTGTCAGCAAAGTGATATCTCTACTTTTTAATATGTTATCTAAGTTTATCATAGCCAGATTCTATATGCTCAAGGGGCTTTTTTTCCTATCTGTGTTCCCACATGCTTTCTGCTGGGGTCTTCTATTTTACTTTCACATACCAAACACATTTTAATTCTCTGGACCATCATACCAACGTCCTTTTAGAAAATTAAAAGTCTCTTTTTTTTTCCTCCCAAGGCATTAAAAACTCAATATGGAAATAGTCAAAATATAAAAGATTTATGTTTTCAAAGGACTCAAGATAGAGAAAACATCTGAAATAGGCAAAGAATTCAAATATGGAAAGATTCTGAGATTTTAGAAGAGAAGATATGAGAAAATTCAAGACATAGCTTTCAAAAGTTCACTCGCCACCCTTGTCATCAGGATGTGGTTGCTAACACAGCATGGGAACATCTTGAAATTTTAGTCTATTGCACTGGCAGGTGCTGAACAGGCGTTTGGATAATCTGTCTTTCAATAAGAGAGTGTTCAGAATCTTCAAGGATTCTAGCTTCCCTACGAACTTAGGCTTCTGTGAGAGAAACCATACTGGTGAACATTATAAATCCTTTTATTTTTTTGGCCACACCTCGAGACATCTTAGTTCCCCAACCAGGGGCTGAACATGGGCCACAGCAGTGAAAAGTGCCAAGTCCTAATCACTGAAGCACCAAGGAATTTCCCCTTTTTATTATAGAAGACAATACCCTAGCTAACACCATTTTGGGACTTCCCTGGTGGTCCAATGGTTAACAGTCTGGCCATGGGTTCAATCCCTGGTCTGGGAAGATTCCACATGCCACAGGGCAACTAAGCCATGTGCCACGACTACTGAAGCCTGCATGCCCTAGAGCCTGTGTTCTGCAACGAGAGGCCATCGCAACGAGAAGTCCTTGCACCCCAACTAGAGAAAGACCACGTGCAGCAGTGAAGATCCAGCACAGCCAAAATTAATTAGTTACTTAAAAAAAAAAAAGACCACTCTGGATAACTCTTCAAACCTCTTGCAAATGGCTGCCCTTACCTTGTTGTAGCATTTCCATCCCTTCTCCAGGCGAGCAGAAATCCCCGGATGCCATCTGCTTTTCTGGTGATTCTTATCTGTCCAACTGAGTAAAAGAAAGCCAAAAGATAAATAAACTGGCTTGGCTGCCCCAGAGAGACAACCACCTTGGGTTCAAATTTCTGTTGTCTACAAGCTGGGGAGAAGGAACACCTCTTACAGGGAGGGACTATATCACACATCCTGGGTCCTGTCTGAAAAGAATCCTCCTTGGGAAAGAAAACTTTCCAATTCACTAAACAGAAGGATGCCTCCCTGCCCCCCCTACCATTATGTCTAAGGTTAAAACTGAGCCGCTGCTTTGTAGCTATGAGTGAGCTGGGGAAGGGGAGGGCGGAGAAATCACTCTGGTTTTTTTTCCTCCAAATAACTCAGCTATCAAATTCCACAAGAGTTACTTGTGCTTCTTTAACTTGTCCTTGCATCTGAGATCTGTTGGTAGCTTTTGATCATTAACTCTAGAAACATCCTTCAGGAGTGACACATCATTCCACACTGGAACGAAAACAACTGGTTTTCACATAACAGCATTAGGAAAGCACCTGGAGGAAAAGAGCATGACAGGAAGACTGACAGGGAGGTCAGTGCCAGGAGAGGAACGCAAAGGTGTGTTCATGTGGCTGAGGCCTGGACACGTGAGCCCTCAGTGTTCCGTCAGAACACCGACTACACTGAAAAGAATGCCCGCAACACAAAGAGGAGGTAAGGATGGGCACAGTTTGGACTCTAGAGACAAAACATTATTCCCGCCACCCCCTCTCCCCCCCCCCCTTTTTTTTTGCTCCAACCCTCCTCTCTGTAAGGTATCAAACTCTTAAAGAGCAGCTGGGCCTCCCAAAGCAGAACATAGGTTATTAGGATTTAACACTTCATGTTCACAGAACATTTGGTTTACTTCCTGGTTTTATGAGTAACATCAAAGTAACTACTCATTTGTTTTGTAACATGGTCTAGAGGGGGACGCAGCTGAGTCGGAATACTTAGACTTCATTTGCAGCTCAGCCCAGTTGCCTCTGTGAATTTAAGGGAAATGTTTTTGTGCCCAACTTTTTCCCACCTGCAAAACTGAGATAACGACTCCTGCCTTGGATAAGACATTAAGAATTAATAACACAATCGACTTGTCAACAAAAGCCACTACTTAGTTAAGCTCAGTGTTTTAGCGATTCTGTTTATCAAGGATCTAAGCCTGCAAATAAATTCTGCAGGCGCAAACTTCGCTCACGGAAATGAGGACCAACCCAAATTTCAAAAGTCAGCTGTCCTTCTCTCCCTAGGGGAACTGCCCTCTTGGGGTTTTTAGGGTGATTTTCTTTACCCTTTTAAAGTCTTACAGGGAGTGAACGGTGGGGGCAATCAGGCTCGATTCTCCACCTTTTGCACTCAGACGTGTTAAAACGCTGCTACAAGGACCCAAGCATTTAAATGTTCTGACTCAGGCGTCTTTTAAATTCTTAGAGCTGTCTTTACACGCTGCACTGAACGTTAAATTGATTTTACAGGTATTTTCACAAGATGTGACCCTTACAGGGCCCGAGATGAATCAAAATGCGGAGCAGGCTCTCGGGCGCCTACTTTCTTTCCGTCTGGTAGCCAAGGATTCCCAAGGGCGAGGGCGGTCTCGGCGGCCGGAGACCGGGGACTGGCCGGCTTGACTCTCCCAGCGCTCCTTTTCCCCGTAGCGCCGCCCGCTAACCCTCCGGAGCAAACCTGCACAGCAAAGGGCAGCTGAAGCTCCCGAGGCAGTGCCGAGGGGGCTGAGGCGGGCAGGTGGGCAGCCGGTGGCCGCAACACTGGACCGCCGCCCGCGCCCGGCCTCCGAAACCTCTCGATCGGGCCGGGCGCTGGGGCTGCTGGAAGCTAGGCCTGGGCAGACAGCGCGGGAGGTCGGGGGAGGGGAAAGGGCCCCAAACGCCCAGGAGGCCGCGTGGGAGGGAGGGGCGGCGCCACGCTCGAGGCGGGAACGGCAGGCTCCGCCTCCAGCCGGGCGCGCGCCCTTAGTCCTCCAACGGCCGGAGGGACTGGGTGTTTGGAGTCCAGACTGGGAAAGGGAGTAGGCAGACTTCTTTGCCCTTTCTCCTAGGCACCTCCCCCACGTTGAGGGAAAATGTTGAGAAGATGGTAATAATTGCCAGCTTTTACTGAGGGCCCACAATGAGTCAGACTACGCTAAATGTTTTACTTGCCTTGCCCTGCCCTGCCCCGTTTAGTTCTTGTGTCCTACGAGGAAGTCACTAGCATACCCATTTTGCAGAGGGGAAAACTGAGGCGCAGAGAGGCTAACTGGCTTATTCAAGGTCGCTGATTGCAGTGTAAGCCTGACCTCGGGGACCTCTGAACTGTCCCAGACATGCCGCCCATCTGCAAGTCTCCTTGCTCAGGTGCTCCCAGCCCTGTCTCTTGAGGTGGCTTCTCCAGTTTTCCTACCCCAGGTTCCTCCTCTGCTCTCTTTATTTCTCATCCTTCATCAAAACCTCTGTCTTTTTTTTTTTTTTAACTACAGGGACATTTATTATTTGCTTAACCAGATATCTGGAGCTGGAGGGGGGTCCTAAGACTTCTTAGGCTTCCCTGGTGGATCAGTTGGTAGAGAATCCATCTGCAATGCAGAAGACCTGGAGAAGGGAATGGCAACCCACTCCTACTTGCCTAGGAAACCCCCTTAACAGAGGAGCCTGGCAGGCTACAGTCAGTCCATGGGGTCACAAAGAGTCCATCACAACTGAGTGACTAACACTTTGACTTTTCAAGACTTTTTAGTAGCTAGCTCCCTGATCTCAAGATTGTTTGCAGTTCTCTTTGCAATCCCCTTATGGTCAAAAGGTGGCTTCAGAAGTCCAAGAAGTACATCACATTCTCTCAACAGCATCCCGAGCAGGAAGGAAGAAGACCCTTCTTCCTGTAACAGTCTGAGAAGAAAATCTTTTCCAGAAGCATCCACAAGACTTTCCCATATGTCTCACTGTCTCATTTTTGGGTCACCTGCCTACCCTTAGCCCAGTGAGCTGGATGTCTTCCATTTGCCCCCTAGATCCACTTTCAGCTCTTCAGCACCCTATGTAGAAGGTAAGGACTACTCAGTATCCGTATTCTCTGACTGGTTTCAGTCAATGCGGGGTCCCAGCAGGAGGTGGTAGGGAGAGAAATGATGGGAAGAGGAGGATGATTCCCCTGACATCCTGTCTGGGTTTGACCTCAGGCCGGCTAAGGTTACCCCCACATCTCTCTGTTTTAACCACCCCCCACCCTTTTTTCAAAGTCAACTGGAATCTAGTCATTAGGTTCAGTTCAGTTCAGTTCAGTTGCTCAGTCGTGTCCAACTCTTTGCGACCCCATGAATCGCAGCACGCCAGGCCTCCCTGTCCCTCATCAACTCCTGGAGTTCACCCAAACTCATATGCATCGAGTCGGTGATGCCATCCAGCCATCTCATCCTCTGTTGTCACCTTCTCCTCCTGCCCCCAATCCCTCCCGTCATCAGGGTCTTTTCCAATGAGTCAACTCTTCGCATGAGGTGGCCGAAGTATTGGAGTTTCAGCCTTAACATCAGTCCTTCCAATGAACACCCAGGACTTGTCTCCTTTAGGATGGACTGGTTATTAGATGAATTATTTTAAAAATATTTATTGCTAAGTAAATTGCACCAACATTATGAAATTTCTTGCATCAGAGAAGCAGGTGGGGAGGTGGGAAAGGACTCTCAGGGCTTGGTGTGCTGGGTGGCAGAGAATTTAACCTTTTCTTTTAATACCAACTAGAGAATTCTGCTAGCAGCAAAACATAGAGAAATAGTGTGATCCAGTGCAAAAGTTTTATGTCCCTGGTCATCTTGTCAACTGCCACCTTTCGTGCTTAATGTTAAAGTGCTGTCATTTTCTAAGGCTTTTAAAAATCATTTCTGCTTCCTCAGTTCTGTAGTGTAGCATCATTAAATACCAGGCATAATGTCCCTAACAAATGGCAGTTGGAACAAAATAGCAAGGATGCTTTGGTGACTCAGAATTGATCAGAAATCTACTGAAATTTCATGTATCTTATTTGCCAAAATTTCTAAAATGGTACTACAAAGCTTTGGCTAAGTAGCTCTAAAGTACTGGAGGAGTGAGGGGGTGAAGGATACAGAGGCCTGTCTTGAGGTAGGAGGCGGGAGGGGAGAGCCATGGGAAGTCGTGAACTGGATCAAGTCTTCATATGCAATCTGTTCCATCTCTGTCTCTAACAAACTGTGTGACCTTGGGTTTCAGGTTCCTTATCTGTCAAAAGGAGGAACTAACATATTTCTAGCTCGTCCAATCTCACAGTGTTGATGTAATGATCAAATGAGATAATGGCTGAGAAAGTGCTTTGGAAAGACTATCAAAGTGAGGTGTTTTTAAATTGACATTTATTAAGCACTTATTAAGTGCCTTGGGAGAGACACAAAGAAGAATAGAACTCAGTCCCTTCCCTGAATTTCATAATCTCGTTCAGAAGATAAAACATACACATGAAAAGCAAATAATACATGGCAGCAAAAAGGTGTCAAGAGCAGTTTAAATTATAAATACCAGAAAAACCTGAGGGAGGTACAGAATTCTTTCTGCAGGAATGAATAGGGAAGACTATGAAATGAATCTTCTCTTAGCCAGGCCTGAAAGGAGAGGAAACTTAGATCATTTAGCATGAAGGAAACATCCCAGCAAGTGAAGGCAGAGACAGGGAGTCCAAGCTGCATTCTGGGCCCAAGAGACCAGACCAGGTGAAGCCAAAAACTTTATAGTAAGACAAGAAAGTTGAAGCTTATAGACCATCCTTGCAGTTAAAACTGTTGCAGAAAGACTTCCCTGGCTGTCCAATGGTTAAGGAGCCACGCTTCCACTGCAAGGGGCACGGGTTTGATGCCTGGTGGGAAAACTAAGATCCCACATGCTGTGAGCTGTGTGCATGTATTGAGGGAAACAAACCAAAAACCCCTGCAGCAGGATACTGAAAAAGAATCTTACAAACAACATCATCTGGTGTCCTTGAAGAAAGAATTACAAGAGAGGCCCTAGAATTCATTCTCTTTCTCTCCCTTCCTATCGCTTTATTATGGACTTAAAAAAAAAAAGAAAGTTTTATTGAGGCATTTTGGCATACAATATTTAAAGTGTACCACTTATTAAGTTTTGACATAACTATACATCTGTGAAACCATCAACCATAATCAACACAATGAACAAAAGCATCATTCCCTAAGTGAATACATGTGCCCTTTTATAATTCCTCTCTTTGGCCCCTCCCAACCACCGATCTCCTTTCTGTCACTATAGATGAGTTTGCACTTTCTAGAGTTTTACATAAATGGAAACAAATAAAGATGCACTCTTTTTTCTCCGGCTTCTTTCACTCAG
This sequence comes from Redunca redunca, assembly GCA_006410935.1. Taxonomy (NCBI): domain Eukaryota; kingdom Metazoa; phylum Chordata; class Mammalia; order Artiodactyla; family Bovidae; genus Redunca; species Redunca redunca. The sequence goes on from SJYQ01095643.1 coordinate 27,298, forward strand.
CGTAGTTAATTTTGAGTTTCATGCATGTTGTTGCTCTTCTCAATGATTCATTTTTTTTCAGTTCCTGTCTTATTATTGTTGAGAAGTACTATAGATCCTCTAAAGCCTTAATTTGTTTGAGTTTGTGTTTAAGGAGGTGCTTCCTCCATGACCCCACGGCACTTAGCATCACACAGAGGCACTTTTTTTTTTTTTTGATGGGGCTGCTTGGCTTGCAGGATCTTAGTTCCCCAACTGGGGATAGAACCCATGTCCCCCTGGGGTGGCTAAGCAGAATCCTAACCACCGGACCACTGGGGAATTCCCACGTTATTTGTTGAAGCGATGAATTTTGACCACCTCAACAGTGCCTAGTACCTTATATAGTTTTGTTTGTTCCATGGAATGCTTGGTCTCTGTAAGCCAGCATCTTCATGATGGTGTTCATCTCACCTTCTGCTATACCATATGCAAAATAACAACCACTCACTTCTTAAGTGTTTTTTAATGATAAAGCCAAGAATATACTCAAGTGTTCTTGAGCTAGACTCTGGGGGAAGGGGGAAGGTGTCAGGAGGGTGGTGGAGAAAGATAAATTAGGCATCACTCCTTCTCCCAATGTAGCTCTACCTTCTTGAAGACACTGCTCTTGACCAAGTTTTCAAAAAATATGTTTTAACTTGATAATAAATGTAAATGGGAGTCTGAGAAAAAGTCTACTTAACCTTTCAGACTTGGGCCATCCCTTTGCTGCATTGGTTAGAATTACAGAGAAGAGTAGAGATTTGCTAAGAATATTGCAGGGACTCTGCCTCCCATACTGTAGCCAGGAAACAAAACCATGCTCCAAAGATAGAGATTTTGGGTAAGCAGTTAGTATTCTACTTATCTAACTAACAGAAAGGTTTAAGTAGAATATTTCTCCCACTGAAAATTTGGGCTTAAATAACCAGTTTTACGGCTAGGACATTAAAAATAGCCATTGAATTATGGAACCATGCTTAACTGAGCAATTGTTTAGAAAAGAATGTTTTAAAAGCCATACCACTTTAGGGTGTTCCTGATTGCCTAGTGGTTAGGACTTGGTGCTTTCAGTGCAGAGGTCTGAGTTCGATCCTGTTCAAGGAACCATTCCACATGCCTCATCAGTTCAATTCAGTTCAGTTCAGTCCCTCAGTCGTGTCCGACTCTGCGACCCCATGAATTGCAGCACGCCAGGCCTCCCTGTCCATCACCAACTCCTGGAGTTCACCCAAACTCATATGCATCGAGTCAGTGATGCCATCCAGCCATCTCATCCTCTGTCGTCCCCTTCTCCTCCTGCCCCCAATCCTTCCCAGCGTCAGATTCTTTTCCAATGAGTCAACTCTTTGCGTGAGATAGCCAAAGTATTGGAGTTTCAGCTTCAAAATCAGTCCTTCCAAAGAACATCCAGGGCTGATCTCCTTTAGAATGGACTAGTTGGATCTCCTTGCAGTCCAAGGAACTCTCAAGAGTCTTCTCCAACACCACAGTTCAAAAGCATCAATTCTTCAGCGCTCAGCTTTCTTCACAGTCTAACTCTCACATCCATACATGACCACTGGAAAAACCATAGCCTTGACTAGACGGACCTTTGTTGGCAAAATAATGTCTCTGCTTTTGAATATGCTATCTAGGTTGGTCATAACTTTCCTTCCAAGGAGTAAGCGTCTTTTAATTTCATGGCTGCAATCACCATCTGCAGTGATTTTGGAGCCCCCAAAAATAAAGCCTGACACTTGTTTCCACTGTTTCCCCATCTATTTGCCATGAAGTGATGGGACCAGATGCCATGATCTTAGTTTTCTGAATGTTGAGCTTTTCATAGCACTTTGAAAGTATCTGAAGACAAGTAGCAAGAGTATTATGGTATTATGGACTCAGAAGCTAGTTTCAGGAAAAAAAAAATTTACAGACAGTCAAGAGATTTCAGAATTATTTTCAAGGGTGTTCACTGGAAAATGAAGGTATTCAGAGCCGCAACTATTGATGATTAAGCTAGAAAATTTCATGCCTATTGTAATACATGATTTAGGAAGAAAACAAGTGAATAAAGAAAATATGTAATCAACCTATGACATCAAATGAAAATTTAAGAACAAATGTTCATAATGTGCCATTTTTGCAAATGTTTAACCCTTCTAAGGGAATTTGAAACCCAGCCCTTGTGGCTTCAAGGGTTGCCTGACTGTTCATGGAAACTTTTGTTATGCAGACTGGAATGAGCCTGGTTTTACTCTGAGACACTATTGCAAAACAGCATGTAAACAAGGAAATTTTGGATCTCAAAAAAAAGCTGAGAAATTTGGCTCAAAAAATGGGACAGATTGAAACCATTTTTACCAAAGGAATATGAGACAGTTAAAAGAAATTGATTCAGAAAAAGACTCCTATCATTTTGAAAAGCTAGACATGAGGCACAACGTGTTCAGTTCTTGTTATAACTGTGTGCTGCTGTAATGCACAAACACGTGCCAGGCTGATAAAGTATTTCCCTGGGTTTTAAACTGATGATGACACTGCCTCATACTGAGCTGCATATGAAAGAGATTTTCTCCTTTATAAATTGTGTCAGAACCAGTGGGAGAAACAGACCTACCAAAGGGCATTTGGAGGTTCATGCTCGGGAAGAACATACACTGTAAGTTTTGAAATGCCTCCTATGATTAAAGTGTTATGGGGGAAAAAAAGCGCAAAACCTTGAGGAAGTTAGCAATGTGGTATACTTTCTATATTCCATTACCAAAGAGAAATTTTGCCAAACTAATTTATAGTGTTCAACCACAGTAGCTAAGTAGATTAAGAGTTACATCTGGGTTTTTCATGACTGGGTTGCCTTATAAAAACCCAGGCACAGATATTTCTGGGAAGCATGCTTTTCTTGGGCAGCTTTTCAAAACTAATTTATTGGTATTTTCAAATGATTAATAATGGGAGGCTCTAGTATGGATGTGAGAGTTGGACTGTGAAGAAAGCTGAGCGCCGAAGAATTGATGCTTTTGAACTGTGGTATTGGTGAAGACTCTTGAGAGTTCCTTGGACTGCAAGGAGATCCAACCAGTCCATTCTGAAGGAGATCAGCCCTGGGATTTCTTTGGAAGGAATGATGCTAAAGCTGAAACTCCAGTACTTTGGCCACCTCATGCGAAGAGTTGACTCATTGGAAAAGACTCTGATGCTGGGAGGGACTGGGGGCAGGAGGAGAAGGGGACGAGAGGATGAGATGGCTGGATGGCATCACCAACTCAATGGACGTGAGTCTGAGTGAACTCCGGGAGTTGGTGATGGACAGGCAGGCCTGGCGTGCTGCAATTCATGGGGTCGCAAAGAGTCAGACACGACTGAGCAACTGAACTGAACTATGGACGGGGAGCCCTTGATCTTCCAAATCAAGGGTTACTGACTCAAAAGTCCATGGGAGCCAGGCAGGTAATTAAAGTGTGCACAGTCCAAAGAGTGCTGGGGACTGTAACAAACCAAAGAAAGAATACATCAGATAAAGGAGCAGCCTCATTCAGTTCCAGCCAGTTGTTGCCTTGTGGGAATGGAAGCCCAGGGGTGACAGATCTTCTCACTATGCAAAAAACCTTAGAAACCCTGCTCTTTGTATATAGTATCCAGATTTTTATGTGAAATCGCTTGAACTGTGAATGCTGGCAACCAGTTATCTTATTCGTAACAGCTTATTGTTATTACAGAAGCAGTACACATGCATTGTATAAAAATAGAAAAATGTAGGCCAACAGCAGCAGAACATTTTCCCACCTCTCAGAGAGCACCACCGTTAACACCTTACTGCATATCCTTTCAGATCTTTTGTATTCATAGATAGGCAGACATTTTAAAAGCAAAATGTGATTACCCTGCACATGTGGTTTTGAAACTGGTATTTTATTAATGATTTTGACCTTTCCGTCTCACTACACTTTCACCCCATCTAATCCCCTCTCCATATTAAAACATTTCCAGTTGACCACAAATACCTTCTGTAGCAATTTGTTTAAACCGATAGGGAAACCAGGACCATGTGTTTTCTTGCTATTGTGTGCCTTGTGTGTGTGTGCTCAGTTGCTTCAGTCGTGTCTGACTCTGCAACCCTATAGACTATAGCCCATCAGGCTCTTCTGCCCATGGGGTTCTCCCGGCAAGAATACTGGAGTGAGTCACCATGCCCTCCTCTAGAGGATCTTCCCGACCCAGGGACCCAACCCAAGTCTCCTGCATCTCCTGCATTGCAAGCAGATTCTTTACCGCTGAGCCACCTGGGAAACCCACTGTGAACCTTAAGTCTCTTCAATCTAGCAGTTTAGGCTTAAAATATATGTATCTACTGACTTGCTGAAGAGAGCAGGCAAGTTCCCCTGCAGACTGCCTCACTTCCTAGTGTCCATTAGTTTGCTTCCTCTATTTCCTGTAAACTGCAGTTTATATCTAATACTTCTTTTGGGGTGGGGAGAATATATGCTAGGTTGGGCTATGTATTTGCCTCACACCAGAACTAGTCTATGGGTTAGCAATACCAGGACGGTTTCCAGGAAATGAGTGATGACAGTCTGATCCCTCCAACATATGCTTACATTTTTGGCTTCAAAACTATATAAACTGACAGTGTTACTTGGCACTGTATGAATGTACAGTTGTCTCCAGTCATTTCACCTATAGTTTTTAACACTAATTAATAATTTTTGTTGGCTTCCCTAGTGGCTCAGCTGGTAAAGAATCCACCTGCAATACGGGAGACCTGGGTTCGATCCCTGGGTTGGGAAGATCCCTTGGGGAAGGGAATGGCTACCCACTCCAGTATTCTGGCCTGGAGAATTCCATGGACTGTATAGTCCATGGGGACGCAAAGAGTTAGATACAACTGAGCAACCTTCACTTCACTTCAATAATCTTTGCTAGGACCAAAAATTTTTCTAGAGTTCACAAAATGCCGTTTTTCCAATTCTGTCATTTTTCTACATTTATTAGCAATTTTTCCCTCTTCAAGTAGGATTCAAATTAATACTATAAAAAATAACTCCCAATGGGCCAAACTCAGTGCCTACGGGTTGCTACCTTCTGATCGACACTTTAAGCTAGACCAGTCTCGCCACTGTCATCAGTACCCTGTGCATTAGGTCTCTTATTTGTAACACTCAGTTTCTTTGCACTTGTTGACATGTTGTTTGTAATCTTCTCACTGCATTTTATGTGTGTATTTATCTCCCTGGCTAGACTGTGACCTCCTCAAGGACAGGGACTCTCTGCAGTATATTTCCTTTGCTTCTCCTAATGTGCTCTTAAAGGTACTTTGGTGATTGCTAATTCTAATTAACAAAAAAGCACTAGGAAGAACCCAAAATTTTCATATTGTCTCTTATGTTCCCTGGCTCTCCCACTAAAACTTGTCCTAATTATCTATCATAATGAAGTGCTTGTCTCATTTACTTATGCCCTGGGAGTCCCTGTGATGAGGGGGAGGGAAGAGGGGAAATAAGCCCTTTATTAATCTTCAAAAGTTGGAAAGACAATTTCCAGTTTTGTGACCTTGGGTAAGTTCCATCATCACTCAAGAGTTTCTATGTCTTCACTTAGTACAATGAGGTGACAGGGTTATCTCTGAACTCACACCTCACTTGGCTCTAACACTCTCAGATACAAATCTAACCAATACCTTTTAGTAGGTGTTCCTCCTAACCCATCTCTCCCTGCTTGAGTAGCACCTTGGCTCCCATCATATGAGTCAACACTATCCTTTCTAAAATGAGATGAAGTCACACCCATGGTGGACAGAATTTGCCTCTGATGACTTCCTGACCATCATAGTTAGAATGGTCTAATCTCTATACAGTCATCAAAAACAAGACTGGGAGCTAACTGTGGCTCCTTATAGCCAAATTCAGACTTAAACTGAAGAAAGTGGGGAAAACCACTAGACCATTCAGTGAAAAAGTGAAGTGAAAGTGAAAGTTGCTCAGTTGTGTCCGACTCTTTGTGACCCCATGGATATATAGTCCATGGAATTCTCCAGACCAGAATACTGGAGTGGGTAGCCATTCCCTTCCCCAAAGGATCTTCCCAACCGAGGGATCGAACCCAGGTCTTCCGAATTGCAGGTGGATTCTTTACCAGATCGGCCACCAGGGAAGCCCCTAGACCTTTCAGGTATGACCTAAATCAAATCCCTTATGAAACAGTGGAAGTGACAATAGATTCAAGGGATTAGATCTGATAGAGTACCTGAAGAACTCTGGATGGAGATTTGTAACATTGTACAGGAAGAAGTGATCAAAACATCCCCAAAAAGAAATGTAAAAAGGCAAAATGGTTTTCTGAGAAGGCCTTATAAATAGCTGAAAAAAGAAGAGATGTGAAAGGCAAAGGAGAAAAGGAAAGATATATCCATCTGAATGCAGAGTTCCAAAGAATAGCAAGTAGAGATAAAGCCTTCCAAAGTGGTCAATGCAAAGAAATAGAGGAAAACAATAGAATGGAAAAAACTAGAGATCTCTTCAGAAAATTAGAAATACCAAGGGAACATTTCATGCACAGATGGGCACAATAAAGGACAGAAATGGTATGGACCTAACAGAAGCAGAAGATATTAAGAAGAGGTGGCAAGAATACACAGAAAAACTATACAAAAAAGATCTTAAGGACCCACATAACCACTATGGTATGATCATTCACCTAGAGCCAGACATCCTGGAGTGTGAAGTGAAGTGGTCCTTAGGAAGCATCACTATAAACAAAGCAAGCTGGTGGAGGTGATAAAATTCCAGCTGAGCTATTTAAAATCATAAAGATAATGCTGTGAAAGTGCTGAATTCAATATGCCAGCAAATTTGGAAGACTCAGCAGTGCCCACAGAACTGGAAAAGGTCATTTTTCATTCCAGTCTCAAAGACAATGCCAAAGAATGTTCACACTACAATTGCACTCATGTCACATGCTAGCAAAGTAACACTCAAAATCCTCCAAGCAAGGCTTCAGTAGTACTTGAATGGAGAACTTCCAGATGTTCAAGCTGGATTTAGAAAAGGCAGAGGAACCAGAGATCAAATTGCCAACATCTGTTGGATCATAAAAAAGAGAATTCTAGAAAAACGTCTGCTTCATTGACTGCACTAAAGCGTTTATCTGTGTGGATCACAACAAACTGGAAAATTCTTAAAGAGATGGGAATACCAGACCACCTTACCTGCCTCCTGAAAAATCTGTATGCAGGTCAAGAAGCAACAGTTAGAATTAGACATGGAACAAAAGACTGGTTCCAAATTGGGAAAGGAGTACATCAAGGCTGTATATTGTCACCCAGCTTATTTAACTTATGTGCAGAGTACATCAATCAAAATGCTGGGCTGGATGAAGCACAAGTTGGAATCAAGATTGCTGGGAGAAATATCAATAACCTCAGATATGCAGATAACACCACCCTTATGGCAGAAAGCAAAGAGGAACTAGAGTCTTTTGATGAACGTGAAAGAGGAGGGTGAAAAAGTTGCCTTCAAACTCAGCATTCAAAAAACAAAGATCATGGCATCCGGTCCCATCATGACTTCTGGTCCCATCACTTCATGGCAAATAGATGGGGAAACAATAGAAACAGTGAGATACTTTATTTCCTGGGCTCCAAAATCACTGCTGATGTTGACTGCAGCCATGAAATTAAAAGATACTTGCTCCTTGAAAGAAAAGCTTTGACCAACCTAGACAGCATATTAAAAAGCAGAGACATTACTTTGCCAACAAAGGTCCATCTAGTCAAAGCTGTGATTTTTCCAGTAGTCATGTATGGATGTGAGAGCTGGACCATAAAGAAGGCTGAGTGCTGAAGAACTGATGCTTTTGAACTGTGGTGTTGGAGAAGACTCTTCAGAGTCCCTCGGACTGCAAGTAGATCAAATCAATCAATTCTAAAGGAAGTCAATCCTGAATATTCATCAGAAGGACTGATGCTGATGCTGAAGCTGAAGCTCCAATACTCTGGACACCTGATGTGAAGAGCTGACTCATTAGAAAAGACCCTGATGCTGGGAAAGATTGAACAAAGAAAGAGAAGGGGATGACAGAGGATAAGATAGTTGGATGGCATCACTGACTCAATGGACATGAGTTTGAGCAAGCTCTGAGACAGGGAAGCCTAGCGTGCTGTGGACCATGGGGTCACAAAGAGTTGGACATGATTGAGTGATTGAACTGAACTGAACTGAATCTATGCATACCCAGGAACAGTCTGCTCAGATTTCCCAGGTCAAACGTTAGGACCTCCTTCCCAACCAGGGCCAAGTGTGGATACCAAGGGCCCTACATAAGCAGTTGGCACAGCAGAGGCTCAGTCTTAGGTCTTCCTTGCTGCAAGGGAGGAGGAGATGGAGAGAACTGAGATTGGCTATACTCTTGTCCTTCTTGTAGTGTCTCGCCTTTAGGCTTCTGAAGGCCCCTAGGTCAGCTCTGGGGTATGGGTCCTTCTAAAAAAAAACACAAAATAAAAATGCTTTAACTCACTACTTTTCCCCAATTCTTTTCTCTCAGTCCTGTTAAGTCTCCTTCCCCTCTTTTTGTTCCCTTCCATATAGGCGCAGTCTCAGGAACCTCATCCAACTAGCTTTCTGTACCCAGAAACAGCTATTAGGTCCACCTTGACTGAGGACATAATCAAGAGATAAGCGGAGCCTTACCATATCCGTGGCCTTGAGCGCTCCAGGTGGAAGGGGGAAGCAGCCAAGTCTCTAAGGAGTCAGGGAGAGAACCTCCCCTGAGCTGCCTTATTCACAAACCACATTTGGGCCTGTAGCAAATAGGCTTGGCCAGCCAGAGCACATAGCTCAAGCATGCTGTGAAAGCCTGACCCCTGTCCATGACTCTCCTCTAAAGAGACACAAAATGGATTCATAATTCTTCCTTTTCTCCTCTCCGCATCTCAGGCCTAGTGGCTGTTGATGAAAATCAGGTGGTGGATTGGCCAAACAAGGTCCACCTGTTGCTGTGTTCTTGGCGGCATCCTATGAACCTTTCAGCACCAACAGGAAATAGCAAACAGAACTGCTAAAGATGAGCTGTCTCCCCGTGAACAGGAAGAAGGGAAGCTCTTGACACATGGGCTATGCTTGGAGCTTGCCAGGGATGCCATGGGGCGGCTGGAGCTGCTCTTATGCCATGGTCTGCCTTCGCTGGGCCCGTCTTCATCAGATCTTACCACTTGTTTTTCCTCAGAAAGGAGGGAGAAAGTCGCCCCTGTGGCAAAGACAGAATCTTGGGGACCCCCACAAACAGGGCCAAGACAGATAAGCACAGACCTGGAGAGGAATCAGCCAGTCAGTGATGGAAGTCAAGATTCCCAAGAGTAAATGAACTGAAGGAGTTCAAACCTGGTGCTCTGTGACAACCTAGAGGGGTGGGATAGAGTGAGAGGTGGGAGGGAGGTTTAAGGAGGGGGCATATGTATTATACTTATGGCTGATTCATATTGATGTATGGCAGAAACCAACACAATATTGTAAAGCAATTATCCTCCAATTTAAAAAGAAAAAAAAAAAAACTGAAGGGATGGAGGTAAGCCTACACATGCTTGTCTGGATTTCCCAGGCCTGGAGTCGCCTGATGAGAAATTTTCCCGGTCTTTGTATTCACTTATTTAATAACAATAGTTCAGAAGAAGCAGTCCCAGCTGTGCTGAGCTGTGTGCTTAGTAGCTTAGTTGTGTCTGACTCTTTGCGACCCCATGGACTATAGCCCACCAGGTTCCTCTGTCCATGGAATTCTCCAGGCAATACTGGAGAGAGTTGCTATGCCCTCCTCCAGGGGATCCTCCCAACCCAGGGATCAAACCTACGTCTCGACCCACATTACAGGTGGATTCTTTACCATCTGAGCCACCACGGAAGCCCAATCCAAGCTGTAGAACAAGCAATTTCAGCACATTTATCCCACCAAAAACAAAGTGCATTTCCTTTCTTTCTGGCACTCTGGTGTGAATCTCTTGCTCAGAGGCGTCTATTATGCAATTCCCAGGTTGGCTGGCAAAGTCATTAGAATCATCCCTAAATGTGAGTTATTTTCAATATGAAACTAAGTGGCATAGAATGAAGACTAAGGATCAAAGGTTATCAGATTAATTTGCCTAAAACCAATTTGCCTAGAGTCTCAAATATTTATCAAATCTGCAGCATTTCAAAAGAATTTAGCAGATTCACTCTCACTTTTTTATGACTTATAAAATAGATTTATGTATATTTATTAAACTTTAATTTTTATAAAATTGATATATCTTTGAAACCCTTCACTGAATAATTGTGAAAGTTGATCGTATATATTGCCACAAAAAAAGATGCATTTGAAAAAGGAAACTTGCACAGTCAACAATATTGGACCAAACTACAGAATAAAACTTAATAAAAAATATTTAATACCAGTCATTGATAACAAAAGTTTCTCTCTCTACAAATGCCAACTGGTATAAATTTTTAAACTACAGAACAAAACAATATATTATTATTTTGATTGCATGTAGTTTTAAAAATCAATCTGACAAGATATGTATGTTTTAAATAAAAGTAAGTAAATACTATATAATTTGCCAAAGTGCAACCAGCGATATTTAACTTGTTACCTCAGGAACCAAATGTGGAAACCTGGGTTAGTACAGGATTTTGTATTTAGTCTGGTAAACATATTTGTTTTACGTGTCGTAAAACACTTTGTACTGTTGCAATTAGCCCTCTGCCTTCTTGTTCTGGGTAGGTCAGAAATCACAGCCGTCAGCAGGTTTTTCATCTTATTTATCAACCTCTCGAGAGAGTGCTTGATTCCACCACTATTAATTGTCATTAGTTTCACATGCTGTTCTAAAGAACTCCCTTCCATATGCAATTGGGGCTATTTTAATAGGAAATTGAGAAATATCTGATATTTCCGCTTACTTTGTCATAATCCAGAGCAACCAACTATTATTTGACCAGTAAAGCAACACAGCATGCGCAGCAGTCAGACACGCAGACTCTAGAGTCAGGTGAATACACTGAATGTGAACGCTGGTCCCCTAACTTACAAACTGCTAGTACTGGGGAAAGTCACCTAAGCTTATGAAGACCCAGGATGCAAGTATAAATTGCAAAGAAAACCGGTATCTTTCTTCACCTTTTCACTTTCTATTGCTGTTGTCTATACAACCTTTGTTAGTCAACTGAATAGGCCACATGCTTGTTTGTTAAGAATATATTGATTGGCCTTTTAATAGAACCAATGTAGTAGACAGACCTAGGCATCAACACCATATTGAGTTGTTGTACTTTTCAAGGCATATAATTTGGAAAAGAATATTGGATTGAGAAACACAGAAAATGATACACAAAATGTTTGTATCAATTATATTTATTGCTGGAAACTTTATACTTAAAAAAAAAATGTTTGGGATGTCCCTGGTGGTCCAGTGGTTAAGACTCTGAGCTTCCAATGCAGGGGGCATGGGTCTGATCCCTCGTGGGGGAACTAATTCCACATGCCACATGGTGTGGTCAAAAAATTTAAAAAAAAAATGTGTTTAATGGTTGAAAGTAGGTTAACACAGAAAAAGATATTATCCACAAAGGTAAGAAGCAATCCAATCATTTACAAAGTGCTGCAAATCTGATAAAATTTATGTTGCTGATAACTCGAGTTCTCTTAGATGAAAAGATATAAATCTGAAATACCCAAGAACAGAACAACTAAATGGCTATAAAAATATCCAAAAGAGAACTCAGTTTTTGGCAACCTGGTCATTAAGAGAAGTGAACTTTAAATAAACTTTCAGTGAATTGATTTTCGGAGGTCTAGCCAAACATTAGAACCAAGAGTTTTGCCTCTCTGGCTCCCAGAACCTCAGAGTTTGGGAGCTGCAGTGGATAATCCTGGTTCCCTCTAAGAGGCAGCAGGTCCAGAGAGCTGAGCTACTTCTAATGGACCAAGTGTAACAGTCACTAAGAAGAGAGTGTTTGTGTGCACACAAATGTATACTAGACATACAGACCAGAATCAGACCTTTA
>SJYQ01095645.1:0-11016 GCA_006410935.1 Redunca redunca
TGCGGAAGTCCAGTCCCGCTCGGGTTACAACATGGAGGACACGTCTTCTGCGCTGCAGGCTAGCTGGGGTGACGTCATCGGCTCGTTTGCCAGAGTTGAGAATGATGTCCACAGCGGTACTTTGAACATTTTTCTCAACCCCTCAATAAATAAGCACGGTAATGCTGAGTCCAGGCCCTTTCAGAGCCTTCATTTGATCTGTATCTGATCTTTCATTTCCTGCCACCTGATAGTGGAGTCAGCCAAAGGCAGGGATGGTTAGTTTTAAAAGAACGGCTAGAAGGAGACTTAGGGAAAAGGCTGGGGATGTGGGCGGGTTTTTCCCCTGGGTTAATTCCAGTCGCATCAGCTTACAGCTTTGTGTAAAAAGAATGAACTACAGGTGCACAGCAAGCATCCTTGCTGGGTAACCAAGCTGCTGGTCTTAATGACCATCAGATTTCACCTATAAACACACCTGTAGTCTTTTACAGAGAGGTGTCCCGCTGCTCATGTGTCTCGAGAGAGAGAACCCAGTCTCGGCTCAGTGACTAGGTGGGCTGTCACTGACCTCTCTCACTGTTTCAGACTCAAAGCAAGGGCCAGGGCTGGCTTCATCCTTCCTAATCAGTAAGGTTCACTGTTAGGAATTTTAAGCTCTACACTGGAAATCGAAGAGACGAAGTAAGAAGGTCACCATTCTGGAGCTTGACTAATAAGCTCCAGGTGTTAGAAAAATTCGGAGAGAAATCTTAGGAATCTGGTGCTGGCATGTCTTCCCTGGAGCAAGAGTATATAGTTGCTTTGACTAAATTGTTTTTCCTTTTCAAGAAGTGAAAGGGTAATTAATTAAGGCAGGATGACTCCTTTACAAAGGCAGGCTCTGGAATTAAACAGGATGAAGCACGGCTGGTTAATGTAGGTATAAAACAACCCGCCACACACTTAACATGTTATAAATGAACCTTTATTAAAGACACTTCAATGCCATTTGTTAGACACTTCAATATTTTACATGTTTTTCAATGTACATTGTACCAAAATTTCTATAAATAAATAACTTTGTACATAAAAGTAATACTTCCTCTTTCACATTGCCTCTCAGAAGCAGCAAATTCACATATTTTGTGGAAGTAACAATCAGTTAACTGTTGAGAACAGAACTCGAGGTGTGCTCACCTTTTGGAACAGTGGTGACACCCGGCAGTGAAATCTAACACAGGTGAGTAACCATCCCACCAGTACGTCCCCCTTCAGCTTTTTGGCTAAAGGAACTTGGCTTTCTGAGATTTTTAAGGACCTTGTTTCAATGTAATTTTTCCTGAAATACACATTGGCACTCACAAGCTGGTTAGCAACAGGTCTCAAAAAAAGTGCAAAAATCCCCAAAACCCAGGACGAGGGGCTGATCTCTGAGAGTCCAAGCCCGGGGCCATCTGGGCGAGGGAAGGACATGGCCAGGCTTCTCTGGATCCTCAGTAGAGTCGTATGAGCCCTGGAAAGCGAGGACTCCCCTAAGGCCAATGTAATATTACTTATATCGGCAGAACTACATCACCACCACTAGTGAAAAAATCCACAGGTACCACCAGCAGCCTCTATCTTATTAAAAAGCCTCAAATGACCATTGAGTGATACTGACAAGACCACACCTGCCTTTCTCACAGAAGGAAGAAAGGCATCCTCATTGTTGGAACCAATTGCTTGTAGTGGATTAACAACCTATATTCCACCTGTTAGAGAAAGAACTTAAACCTACGAGAACGCCTTCACCGTGAAGGAAAGTGACATCTGCCCCTCCGAGCTCTACGGGGAGGTCCCCGCAATGCTGTCTACGCACAAGCAACCACGACAGGAAGCTGCTTCCACGGCAAACACAGCCTCTGGTAAAGCATGCCAGGGCGCCTCCTTTCCACCCACCACCAAAACCTCCTGTGAACAAATGTGGTTTGTAGCTTCAAGGAACTCCATCCATGCATTAAGGCACCAGAACTATCCCCCTCCAAACTTAAACAGCAACCAGGTATGAAAAATAATATTGTCAACATTGTACGATTTTTGTTAACCATGCACTAAAGATTAAAATAGCCTCTGTAAAAGATATATATAATATATATGGCATCTCTGAGAACTCTTATGTACAGGGGTACCAAATACTTCTCTACCTTTCGTACACACTAGCCTCTTGCATTTCTGTGCTTCCACTGCAAGTCCTTTCAGACTCTTGCCGCTCCACGTGGAGGTGAGCACTATGTACAAATCAGTGATGCCCGAAGCCAGGCTCCCTCGCGGCCTCACCCACCTCTTTCCTGCAGACGCCGAGAGCCGAGGTAGACAAAGCCTAGCTTTTCGGTGCAAACAGCAGTGGTGTGCTCCGTCTCCCGGGGGACTGTCTTGTCAGGGGGGTGGACTCGGACCCGGAGTCACAGGCTTGGGGGATGTGTCCGTTGGAAAGAAGCAAGTGCTGGCCTTCACCGGGCACGTCAGGGGAGCCCGAGGTGGCGTCCGCGAGCTCAGGCTTGCCTGCAGTTAACACAGATGAAGGCTGGAGGTCTAACGAGTCCGGCTCACACAGCCGTGCTAGAGTCCAAGAGGATGGCCCTGGGCGGGGAGAAAGGAGAGGCCACGTCAGCCCGGCCACACAGCCCCACCCAAGGGCGACCCCCGGGGGACAGCGCGCTACCTTTGCCATCGAGAGGCGCCGCGGGCCTCTTCAGGGCGGCCCGCGTTCTGTCGTGGTTACTGGGGTAGAGGGGCCCCCTGCTCGCATGCAGTGGAGAGTGCGGGTGCTCACTCGGGCTGGGCTCCTGGCTGCTCGGGGTTCCCGGCTGTCTGCTGGCCCCGGGCTGAAGGCGGCAGGCGGGCTCCTGGGAGTAACCGAGCACGTCAGTGCTGCAGTCACCGCACCCCATTGGGCCGCCGCGCTCTGGGGATGAGACGGAGAACCATCACTGGACTACGCTGTAAGGCCCGAGCCCTGCTCTGGTCACCTCCGTGGACACCTCCCCTCCCAAGTCCGTTCACAGAAGGACAACTGTGGCCAACACCAAGCTACTCGTGAAGAACAGAGGTCTTCCACATTGAAATGCTTCAGATTAATTTCTTAAACAGAGTGTGAACTGACACACTGATCCCAGGGGAAAATCCAGTGTGCACGAGGCGTGGTGCAGTGTCAGAAGTCTCTTGAACAATTAGACATCTAGTGTCACAGGGGGCCTGGTGAAAAGGCACCTCTGTTTGTCACTTAAAAATCTAAACTCATGCTTAACACACCGTAGTACTACTTAAGAGACCTCCTATTCTGGAATTTAAGAAGAACCAGGCCACACTTCCTGTTTATAGAGTGACTGCCAAATTCCGAGATGGTTTGACATCAATTATTTGTCTCCCCCCACAACTTTCCTGTAGTGAGCGGGTCAACTCAAATTTTGATTTCAAGAGCTAAATACTTTTTCCTGAGGAAAGCTTCTCATACCCATTGTCTTCTGGGGGCCGGGTGGGCCATCAGCCTTCTCCACCACTTTCCAGGGCTCCTTGGTGAACCCGACACAGAACTTGGGCTGCCTGCACAGAACACCGTGAGCTTCCACCTCGGGAAAGAGGCCTGCGTCTCTTGGACAAACACCTGCAACAGACTCCCATCCAGTTAGACGCCCTTCCTCTGAGGTGGGCTTAGCACTTCAGACGACGCTGTGTGAAAAGAACGGGCAAGGCTACCAGCACAGGGACACTGTTCAAGAGGTTCCTCCCAAGGGTTTGTTCCTGGGCTGATACCCAGAGGTCCAGCAAGGCCCCTTTGCTAACACTGCCTTCACACCAGGCAGGCCTTGGGTGCCATGACGGTGAGCAGTTCTTGGTTTGGATAAACTCACTCCGAACCACTGCTCAGTCTCCCCGTTCCTGGGGGCACTTCCTGCTCTGAGGTNGGGACACTGTTCAAGAGGTTCCTCCCAAGGGTTTGTTCCTGGGCTGATACCCAGAGGTCCAGCAAGGCCCCTTTGCTAACACTGCCTTCACACCAGGCAGGCCTTGGGTGCCATGACGGTGAGCAGTTCTTGGTTTGGATAAACTCACTCCGAACCACTGCTCAGTCTCCCCGTTCCTGGGGGCACTTCCTGCTCTGAGGTTGAGGAGCAGACCTGGGCAGTCTCCCTGCTCCAGGAACGCTGGTGGGGGGTGTCTGAAGCGGCCTCGTCTCTGCTCTTACTGCAGGCAGTCCTACCTTACCGGATTAGGAGAAAGTAGGCCCAACAGAGACCTGGTGGGACTTGCACAGGTCAAGTCCCTGCAGACCCACCAGCAGGCCGGAGTCACCCAAGCTGCCAGGTCCCCGTGCTTAAGAGGATGCGCCCGGGCTGAGGCCCTACCGTTGCTCTCCAAGTGCCCGTTGGCCTGGTGGCCACCTTCCGTCCTGACCACAGTCTCCTGGCGGTCCGAAAGCGTCCCCTGAGAAGAGAGGTAGCTCGGGACGTCTGGGGGCACGATGGTTTCATCTGCAGGGAGACAAGATGGTCACACACCAGGGGTCCTGATCCTCTGTGGTGACGACACAAGCAGACGCGGGCGCCGGGCAGCCTCTGTAACGCTGTGCCCTGGCAGCCCTCCTAGCACCTGCTCGGCCTGACTTTACCCAGCCACTGGGGGAGGGTCTGTCTCCCTTCTCATCACCATGCCCCAAGAGAAAAACGGCCTGGTGAAATCCCTGCAGCCACAAGCCACACAGCAGCAAAGCCCGATGGCTCAGAAAACTGCAGAGTTCATGATGGACTTGCATTGAGAGTATTCCCATTAAAATGTGCTATTCTCGAGAGAGAAAATGGTGTCATTCTCTAGCCTCCTTCCCAGACATCCTGGCTGTCCCTCCCCGCGAGTCCCCGCGGCGGCTCACCTGTGTTCGTGACGCTGTACTCCTCGCTCTTCTTCCTGGTCTGGTAGATGATGCACACCCAGACGAGCGAGGTGAGCACGATGCTGCACACCACGGCGATGGTGAAGATGCCCACGGTGGTGCCGTCCTTCCTGCAGCCCGGGGTGGGCAGGACGCTCAGCTGGCTGTGCGCGCGCTCGGTGCCCAGCGCATTGGACATCTCACAGGTGTAGCGGCCCGCGTCTTCCAGCACCACGTTCTGAACGACCAGCAGCTGGTTGCCGGGGGTGAAGTGGTGGCGTTCGGTGAGGCTCAGGGGCCGGTCCCCCTTGAGCCAGGTGATGCGGGGCGGAGGGCTGCCGGCCGCCTTGCACTGCAGGGCCACCGTTTCTCCCACAGACACCACGCGGTCCTCCAGCGGCACTGCCAGGGACGGGGTCTCTGCAAGAAAGTGGGGGTGTCACCGTTTCTCTGGGGGCCTCGGCTGTTCTGGGTCTGCCCGTCTTCCGGAACAAGGACAATCCAACGCGTCATGCAGTGCCACCTGGGAGCTTTTATCAGAGTGGCTAGGTTTCTACCAGAGGGACTAAGCCGTGCTGTCTGGGGATGAACTGACCTCAGGCCACAGAACCCCCATGGTTCCCACACTGCCCAGTGACAGGCCCACGTCTGTCCCTCTTGACCCACCTTGCCTGCCTGAGGAGAGGGCAGTTCTTCAGAGTGTCTTACACCTACGCCCTGTGGAGACTCTAATGCGATGGCTTTTTCTTCTTCTTGTTTTTTTAAGAGCGAGAACCACTTGTTTTATTTAAAGTAAAAACCGCCTCTTTTCCAGGCTTCACAGGACAGTCTGAGAACCATGCCTCTAGGTCCCTATGATGTGTAAGAAAATCTCTCCCTCTCTCACACACACACACTCAGCGTACCAACCTAGGACAGTCAGGGTGGCGTTGGCCGAAACGGAGCCAGCCGAGTTCTGGGCGGTACAGCTGTAAACCCCCATGTCGTCTATCTTCACATCCGTGATGAAGAACACGTCGTCATCTGGCATGACGTGCATGCGGCGCTCCCGAGCGGCGGGGAAGTCTGTGCCGCCGTCCTTCTGCCAGGCGATCTGGGGGTTGGGGTGGCCGGTGGCGGCACACTCGAGGCGGGCCGTGGTGCCAGTGCGGATGGCGATGTCGTGGGGCATTTTGGTGAAGGAAGGGAACACTGCAGAGCAGAGAGTCGTCTGTGGAACGCTGGGTGCAGAGGCCAGGAGCGGCTTCTGTCGGACTGACCCCCCACTCCCGAGTGTCAGCTTGCCACTCCCCGCCCTTCGTGCAGCGTCCGGCTAGGACCACCCCCACCAGAACCAGGAGCAGGGTTTTCTGAGCACCGCCGACTGCTCTTGCCGCACAGGCAGCAGTTATCATCTCCTCTCATCGCCCACACAAGGTTGGCTTGGGCCCCTTCAATGGAAGGCTCCCCTGAAGCATGTCCTACTGTCTGTCCTGTGGTGACCAGTCTGAATAGGGATACCCTAGAAGTGCCAGGGCCTGATGCCTCCCTGCCTGCTTTGGTCACCCTGAGGGAGCCTGAAAAACAAGGACATCTGCTCCTGCCAGGTGCTATGGCAGGGAACGTGACATGCCCTCACCCTGGAGAAGGCAAGAGGATGGCTCTTCCGTCTTGAAGAAAGCCCATTTAGGGACCTTGGTGCTGGAACCATTGAACTGTAGATTTACTAAATCAAGAGAATCTTGCTATGTTGCAGGGCAGGGTGCTATTAACTGCTCAAGCTATCTACCTCTCTCTACCCTAAACTCACTACAAGAAACAGCAGCCCTTAAGAGAGCCCTCTTGACAGGCTCTAGAGCTGGCTGCCGAGTAAAAATCCTTGTCAGACACTTGCAAGAGTGTTCTGCTCCCGGGTCACTGGCCCACAGCTCACTGGCCTGGCCCCACCCGGGCTGGCCACCAGCCCCAGTGCTGGGCCGTCTCCTTGGAGGGCAGCGGCTTCCCCAGCATTGAGGTGCACTTGGAATCTGGCTGCCAGGCATCTTGGGCTGAGGAGGATAAGTGGGGGAGGGGGGGCAGAAAATAGAAGATTTGGCCCTACCTACAATGTACTTTACGTTAATGAAAGTGAAGTGAAAGGTGCTCAGCTGGCTCTGACTGTGACCCCATGGACTGTACAGTCCATGGAATTCTCCAGGCCAGAATACTGGGAATGGGTAGCCTTTCCCTTCTCTAGGGGATCTTCCCGACCCAGGGATTGAACCCAGGTCTTGCGCATTGCAGGTGGATTCTTTACCAGCTGAGCCACAAGGGAAGCCTACTTTACATAATAACTGCATTAAAAAAAAAAATCACCCCAAAAGAATCCACTGAGAATAAACCCTACAATCTGCTATTCCTGAGCCCAAGCCAGGCCACAGCGTGACAGAATGACACCTCCCATTTCCAGACGGATGACAGAGCAGCCCCAAGCGTGGCTGCAGGAACTGGACCCCCAGGAAAAGGCGGCATACCGTGCACGGTGAGCTTGGCCTTGTGCGAGTAGGAGGAGCCGAAGTGGTTGGTGATGACGCACTGGTAGCGGCCCTCGTGTGCGAAGGTGAGGCGGCGCAGGTGCAGGATGGTGGTATACTCCATCACCTCCCCGTCCTGCGCGCGCACGTGGGCGAAGTTCTCCATGTCGGCATTGGCCAGCGCCTCGTTGTCCTTCTTCCAGGCAAACGTCATCGGGGAGCTGCTGCTGCTGGCGGCTGAGCAGGTGAAGCGGACGTCCTTGCCCACCACGGCTGTGATGGTCTCTGGCTGGGTGATGATCTGGGGCTTTGGCAAGTCATCTGGGGTGAGAAGAGCCAGCTGTAAGGCACTGGGGCCCCTTCAGGACATGGGGACCAGCTGCGGTTCTCACGAACAAGAAACTCAGACCTCAGTGGCTCCCTGAGCACCCTCAGCTCTAGCAGATACTGTCAGGGACATGCACTGTGGTTATCTGACCATATCCAGTAACAGCTCCGTGAACAGTGATCCCTCCATGATCACACCCCTTGATTACGGGCACATCCACCAGTGCTCAGTTATCAAACAGTCCTCAGATTCCCAAAGGCTGTAGCTTTACTCACTGTCAGAGCAAACTCAGAGAGCATCGTGAACCACCGTGAATGCAGAGGGCCCCCACACCTCAAACTACTCCAAAGGGAGTAGGGTGTGAGGTACTTCCAGAACATCACTCACTTCCCTGCTAGCTCAGTTGGTAAAGCATCTGCCTGCAATGCTGGAGACCCTGGTTTTAATCCCTGGGTCGGGAGATCCCCTGGAGAAGGGAACAGCTACCCACGCCAGTATTCTTGCCTGGAGATCCCCATGGACAGAGGAGCCTGACAGGCTACAGTCCATGCAGTTGCAAGAGTTGTACACAACTTAAGAGACTAAACCGCCACCACATCAGAATAATGGCTTGTGAAAATGTGCACCTCTATTAAAGCAGTGAGACCATTAGCAAAAATGATCACCATCAGCTTTTTTGGAATCTTAGGAAATAACTGGTAACAACCCAGGGAGTGTTGCTTCAAGAAAACACTTGAAAAGTGACCTTTCTGGCATAACTTACCTGAGGTCCCACTCCTCTCTCCCCAGCTCTATGGCAGCATTAAAACCCCACAAGCCTAGTTACTAGTGAGGTGAGCAGGATGGGCTGGGCACACCCACAGAAGCTGCATTTACTTGACCTGGTCCCGTCTGCTCAGCAAGGGGAGCCCCGGCCCCGGGGCACGTGGTAAAAATAACCAGCAGTCAGTGCTGAGGCAGGAGTATTAGTTGGAACTGTTAAGAGGGGTGGCCAGGAGAGTGCAAAGGAAATCGGGTGAGTGAGACGTCACCAGTGGGCTCTGAAGAGGCTCAGTACATTTCTGAGGACTAGAAGGCCACCTGCATGTGCAGGACTAGGCATGCGCCCAGGAAAGACCTGAGTGCAGATTTCTTCCCCGTGACCCGCATCGAAGATCAAACGGGAAGTGATGGCACATCCCCAACACACGTATGTTCATAGATCGTGAAGACTTAAGATGGCAGTACTCCCGAAATTAATCTAGAGGCTCAATGAAACCCCTGTTTCAAAATCCCAGCTGTCTCTACTGCATAAACTGACAAGATTATGGGGACATCGGAGGGAGCCGTAATAGTGAAAAGAACCTTCAACAAGACCAAAATTGGAGGACTATGTACAAGCTAATAAAATTGTGAAACTCTCAAAGGAAAACATAGGCGTAAATCTTTGTGACCTTGTCTGTGGTAATAACTTCTTAAGATAATGACATCAAGATACAAGTGACAGAAGAAAAAATTAGACAATCAAAATTTAAAAAACCTAACTAGCCCACAGAATGGTAGAAAATACTGGTGTATCTTAATCCTGCTGAGGATTTAGTATCCATAATACATAATGAACTCTTATAACTCAACACTTGAAAAGATAAATGACCAATTAAACATGGGCAGAAGATGTGAGCAGCCAGTTTTCCAAAGCAGACATACATATAGGTCCGATGATAGGCATATGAAAACAAGCTCAACCTCGTTAAGGGAACAACAGTGAGATTCCACTTCATATCTACTAGTTAAAACTGAAAAGGCAGTAAGTGTTGGACAGGGGAGCTTGGCGTGCTGTAGTCCATGGGGTCACAAAGACTTGGACACAACTGTGTGACTGAACAGCAAGTGTTGAGAAAGGGAAACGAGACTCCTCATGCATTGCTTGGGGGCATGTGAAGTGGTACAGCCACTTTGGGAAACAGTCTGGCAGCTCCCATATGACCCAGCAATTCCATTCCTGGTGTAAACCCAAGAGATTTTACATAAAAACGTGTACATGAATTTTCACAGCAGCATTATTTATAGTAAACAAAAAGTAGAAAGCAACCTGATGAACGGCTAAATAAACGGATAGCCAGCATTAGAACATCTGTTCAGCCACTTAAAAATAATGAAGGACCGATACATGGTGGGGCGGGGGAGGAAGACAAAAAAACTACACTAAGTGAAAAAGGCTAGTCGCAAAAGACTATATAGGATTCCAGTTACGCAAAACATCCAGAATGGGTAAATCCTAGAGACCCGATGCACAGGAGTGGTGGGGAACGTGTTTAGTTTCTTTTATGGGTGATGAAAATGTGAACTTAGTGAAGTCACATGACGACTCCATATTTTAAACACCACTGACTTGTACATTATTTAGAGGGGTAAATTTTATATGTAAATCATACTTCTCTTTTAAAAAACAGCTTTAGTGAAATTCAGCTTTCTTACAACAGCATCCACCTGTTTCGAGTGGACAGCTGATGGTTTTCAGCACGTTCACAGGCATGTGCACCCGCATCACAGTCCATTTTAGGAACATTTTCATCAGCTCAGAAGGAAACTTCGTGTCTTTTAGCTATCATCCCTCTCCCTCCACCCCTCCCCAGCCCTAGGAAACCAACTAATCTACTTTCTACCTTTAGAGGTTTTCCTAGTCTGGACATTAAACATGAATGGAATCATATACCGTCTTTTGTGACTGACTTGTTTCACTCAGATTGCTTTTCATGACCTAATAATAATCCTAATTGTATGCTTATACCACATTTTATTTATCCACGTAGGCACGTGGGTTTCCACTTTTTGGCTGGTATGGATAATAGTGCTATGAACATTCGTGTACAAGTTTTGCTGTGGGCATATATTTTGTTTCTCTTTGGAACTTACCTAGGAGTGGAATTGGTGGTTCATATAGTATCCGTGTTCAACGTTTTTCAAAACAGCTACACCATACGGCATTCCCACCCGATGCGTAGGTGGCTTTGGGGTTTTCCCCATTCTCGCCAACCCTTGTTGGTGTCTGACTTGGTTTCTAGCTCCTAGTGGGTGTGAAGTGATTACATTTCCTTTTTATTAAAAAGGAGTGGGAGAGTCCCACAGAGCTTGAAATTTTGATCTTCTGCCAAGTGTTTCCATGATTCCCACTAGAACTTGATGATTGTCTGGTGGAAGTCTGAGCGAAAACGGGCCGGTAGCTCTGAGAAATGGGTCCCGAGTGCTGCAGCCTAGGACCCACCTGCCAGGGCCACAGGCCAGAGACTGGGCACAGCATGTCCCAGGTCCTGCCTCGGCTGGTAGTCACCAGGAGAGACAGTGCCCTG
>SJYQ01095646.1:0-17363 GCA_006410935.1 Redunca redunca
GACCCGGCTCAGCCCCGCAGTCTCAGATCCGGCCGTTGAAGGGAGAGGCCTGAGAGAAGAGCCAAAGCGGGGCTGGGGCCGCAGTGAAGCGACGCCGACGCTCAGAGAACTGCTGGGAGGCGGTGGCGCGAGGTGGGACCCAGATGCTGGAGGAAGGAGGTGAGAAGGAGTGTTGGAGCGGTTCGTGGCTTCCAGCCTGCACGCCAGTACTGCTGTGTGACCCGGTTCCGAACTCAGCGGTTATCCTTTCCACAAGTAGTTGAGGACGTTCCTTTTTTGAATAATTATGGGGTCAAAAAAAATTTGAAGAGCTCAGTCCTGAATCATCTCTGAGTATCCTGTTCCTGACTGATTTGTTGATGTACCTATGGCATTCAAAAGTAGAAGTGGGCCCTGGAAAGGAAAATGAGACGTGCTCAGGGCCTCCTCTATTGCTTCTGATCCTCCAGCCTTCTTGAAGCAACCAGGGATACTCAGAATGGGAGCCTGTTGGCTTCCCGTGATACTGAGGGTGGGTTCAACCCAGTTGGATTGTGAAATCTTGGCGAATCCTGGGAATTTAGAATCAGAAGGCTAGGATTCCTGTTTAAGCTGGGGGGTATCAGCCAGGTCTCTTGACCTGTGTTGCTTCATAGAGGAAAAGGTAAAATGACGTTAACTACCTCGTTCACCTCTAAGAACTGTAAACATCAAATAAAATGATGCTTTTGAAAGCACCTTGAACGCTTTACAGAACAGAACAAATGTGCATGTAATAGTAACTACTGAGGCATTGCCGTCCTCGACCAGGAATTGGTCTGTCGCTCATCAAGTGCAATTTCACGTCCAGCATCTCATGTTGTCTTCCCTCAGAGACCCGGGAACGCAAGCAGGATGGTTATCATCCTCCCCATAGTACCAAAGGTGAAAATAAGTACAATGGATAGGTACAGCTCAGTAACATGAAGTCTGTAGTAAGACCAGTGTTCAGACTTGTTTACTTTTTTTAGAGTTGTTTCTGAGGACTACACTACCACTCTTGTTTTTTTTTTTAATTGAGATATAATTTGCATGCTATAATACTCATTTTGAAAGTATACAGTTTAGTGGCTTTTATTATATTCACAAAGTTAGGCAACCATCGCGACTATTTAATTCCAGAACATTTGCATCATCTCAAAAAGAAACTGGGACTACTCCACAGTCTCCTTTCCCCCTAGTCCCTGGCCAACTGTTCATCGTTCCATCCCTATGGATTTGCCTGTTTTGGATGTTTCATGAAAGGAGAATCATACAGTATATGTGTCTGGGGTCTTTCACTTAGTATGTTTCAAGGTTCATCCATGTCGTAACATGGAGAAATGTACTTCCTTTTTATGGCCAAATAATATTCCATTACATGGATTATACCATGTTTTGTTTGTCTGTGCCTCAGCTGATGGACATCTGAGTGGTTTCCAGTTTGCGCTATTATGAATAATGTTATACACAGGCATGCAAACCTTTTCTTTTGGTCATATTGTCATTTTGCTCAGGTTTATGCCTAAAGGAGGAATTACTGTGTAAGTATGGTAACTCTGTTTAACTTTTTGAGGAACTATGAGACTCTTCCACAGTGGCAGCACCATTTTACATTTCCAGTGGCAGTGTACGAGAATTTCAGTTTCTGTATGTCCTCACCAGGCTTTCCTGGTGGCTCAGTGGTAAAGAATCCCCTGCCAATGCAGGAGACACGGATTTGAGCCCTAGTTCAGAAGATCCCCTGGAGAAGGAAATAGCAACCCACTGCTGGGAAATCCCATGGACAGAGGAGCCTGGCGGGCTACAGTCTCAGAGTTAGACACGACTTAGTGACTGAGCACACAGGCATTCACACATCCTCTTCGGTACTTTATTTTAATGCATCTTTTTTATTTTAGCTATCTTAGTGGGTGTGAAGTGGTATGTTACAGTGGTTTGATATGTATTTCTCCAGTGACTAAAGATGTTGAGCATCTTTTCATATACTTACTAGCTTTTTGTATCTTATAAATATCTACTCAAATTCATTGCTCATTTTTAAGTTGGGTTATTTGTCCTTCTTTGTTGAGTTTTTAATATAGAGAATTCTGTATATATTTTGGATATTAGACCCTTAAAAGTTGCATGATTTGCAGGTCTTTTCATTTTGATAGTGTCCTTTAAAGTACAGGGTTTTTGATTTTTATGAACTCTCACTTAATTTTTTTTTCCTTGTACTTTTGATATCATGACTAATAAACCTATTGCCTAACCAGAGGTTATAAAGATTTATATTTTCTTCTAAAAGTTTTAGCTCTTACATTTAAGTCTGATCCATTTTGGGTTCATTTTTATAGATGGTGTGCAGTAGGAGTCCAGCTTCATTCTTTTACATGTAGATATCTAGGTGTCCCAGCTCTATTTTGTTAAAAAGAAATTTAATTTCTTGGCACTCTTGTTGAAAATAAGTTGTCCAGAAATGTATGGATTTGTTTCTGGACTCTCAGTTCTTCTCCACTGATCTGTCTGTCCATTACCAGTACCACCCTACTTTAATTACTGTTGCTTTGTGGAAAGTTTTGATACCGTGAATATGAGTCTTCCACCTTTTGTTCTTTTTCCAGATTGATTTTTCTATGTCCCATGCATTTCCATATGAATTTTAGGAGCAGCTCCTAAATTTTTATTTAACAAAACAGCTGGGATTTTGCTGATAGGACTGCATTGACTCCAAATTTAGTGAATATTGCAATCTCAGGATTATTGTCTTTCAGTCCATGAACATGGAATGGCTTTTCATTTTTTTAGATCTTCTGTAGTTTCCTTTAAAAATATTTGGTAGTTTTCACAACTGACAAAGGATTAATTTCCAAAATATACAAGCAGCTAATATAACTCAATACCAGAAAAACAACCCAACAAAAAGTGGGGAAAAGACCTAATGAGACATTTCTCCAAAAAAGACATACAAATGGCTAACAAACGCGTGAAAAAAATGCTCAACATCACTCATTATTAGAGAAATGCAAATCAAACCTACAATGAGATATCACTTCACACCGGTCAGAATGGCTATCATCAAAGTCTACAAATAATAAATGCTGGAAATGATGTGGAAAAAAGGGAACCCTCTTGCACTGTTTGTGGGAATGTAAGTTGATACAGCCACTATGGAAGACGGTATGGAGATTCCTTGAAAAATTAGGAATAAAACCCCCATGACCCAGCAATCCCACTCCTGGGTGTATACCCTGAGGGGGAAAAAAAAATGAAAAAAACACATATATCCCACTGTTCATTGCTGCACGGTTTACAATAGCTAGAACATGGAAGCAACCGAGATGTCCATCAACAGATGAATGGATAAAGAAGTTGTGTTACTTATACACAATGGAATATTACTCAGCCATAAAAAGGAATGCATTTGAGTCAGTTCTAATGGGATGGATGAACCTAGAACCTATTATACAGAGTAAAGTACGTCAGAAAGAGAAAGATAAACATCGTATTCTAATGCATATTTACGGAATCTAGAAAAATTATACTGAAGAATATATTTACAGAGCAGCAGTGGAGAAACAGACATAGAGAATAGACCTATGGACATGGGGTGAGGGGGGATGTATGGAGAGAGTAACATAAAACTTACATGACCATCTTTAAAATAGCTATTTTTAAAAATAGAGACTTTGCTGTGTGGCTTAGGAAACTCATATAGGGGCTCTGTGTCAACTTAGAGGGGTGGGATGGGAGGGAGACTGGAGGGAAGTTCAAAAGGGAGGGGATATATGTATACTTAATGGCTGATTCTGTTGCGGTTTGACAGAAAACAACAAAATTCTGTAAAGCAGTTATCCTTCAATAAATAAAAAGAATTAGACAAAAGATTTTTAAAAATTTGGTAGTCTTCAGTGTAATATCTTGCACTTATATTCAGTTTATTCCTAGGTGTTTTGTTCTCTTAATGCTCTTTTAAGTTTCATTTCTAGATTGTTCATCGCTAGTTATAGAAATATAGTTGGAGAACTATTTATTCAATCCTTTGCCCATTTTTAATTGAGTTCTCTTTTTATTGTTTGTTCACATTGTATCCTGCAAGCTTGCTGAACTTGTTTAGCTACACTAGTTTTTCCTGTTGATTCTTAGGATTTTCTGTGTGCAAAATCATGCCATTCACAAATAGAGTTTAAATTTTTCCTTTCCAATCTGGCCACGGTTGATTTGTTTGTTTGTTTGTTTGCTTGATTTTGCCTAATTGCTCTGGCTAGAACTTCCAGTGTAATACTGACTAGAACTGACACGAGCTGACATCTTTGCCTTGTTCCTCATCTTAGAGGAAAAGCATCAGTCTTTAGCTCTGGGCTTTTTGGAAATGGCTCTTAGCAAGTTAAGGAAGTCCCCTTCTGTTCCTGGTTTATTGGAGGTGTTTTATAGAGAAAGGTGTCAGATTCTCTTAAATAGCCTCTTGGCATTCACTGAGATGGTCGTATGGGTTCCCCTCCCCGCCGCCCCCCCCCCNCCCCCCTTTGTATTAAGATAGTGTACTAGAGATTGCTTTTCATGTGTTGAAGCAACCTTGCATTCCTGCGGTGAATCCCACCTGGTCACTACCTCTTCTTTTGATTAAGCAAATGTCTTTAATTTACAGAGCCACTTTCTCCAAAGAACTTAATTGATAATAGTTGTAAGCTGTATATTTACACGCCAGGCATTGTGTCAGCTGCTCTGTCTGCATTTAAATCTTCACAGGAACTTTACAAGGGATCACATAGAAAAGTTGCTGGGAAGTGGTGGATCTGAAATGCTTGCGAGTCTTTACACTTTAATGCCTCTGTGTGTCTGAGTGGATTGATGGAACTTCTGAGCTGGAAAAGGAAATGCGAAAATTTATACCCCATTGCAGTTCTGCAAATTCAGCCCCACCGAGCCCTGGGACCTATAATATCATCTGAACACGCTCTTCAGAGTGAGAATGTGAGGCTTTCTAGTTTGGTGAGCTGTGAACTTTTTTGCCTCATTGGTTTCTTTCTCTTCCTCCAGAACCACCTTCTCCAGACCCTGCCCTTCCCCAAGAGGAGGACACAGAGGAGGAAGGAATGGCAGCTGGTCTCACAGAAGGGACCCAAGTAAGTTGGAAATTTACTCCAAGAAGCAGTCTTTAAAAAAAAAAAAAACTAAGGGTGCTTTTGGTTTTTAATTACAAAAGGCACTCATGTTCTTTGTAGAAACCCTGGAAAATGTAGACAGCATACTACCCACGCCCACAGTCACCCTTACTCCTACGAAGAAATAACACAACATTTTGATTTGTGTCCTTTTAGATACTTTTTTTGATGTTTTTTCCCCAGAGACGATTTGTCCAGCTTTCAAACCTTTTTATTTCTACTTAGTAGAATTGGATTAATATTTCCCCCATTTCATTAAGAGTACAGAATTATTTCCAATAAACTCCATTTCATACTCCTTCTGTGAAGGTAAGAACTGTCTTCTCCCTTTCTTTTTCTTGACTAGACTAGGAAGTGATCTGTTTTCATTTTTAGAAAGTCTGTTCTTGGATTTCCTCATCAATTTTAATCTTTATTAAAAAAAAAACTTTTAGTAGTTTTTTTTTTGCTTCCACTTTCCTTAGATTTATTTTAAAATTAATATTTTTAACCTCTTGAGTTGAATCAATAATTTGTTTTCTTCCTTTTTTGTTCAGATATATTGAATGTTTTTGGCTGTGGTCTTAATGTTTTTAGATATGCCAGAATTGTGGCTTTGGTTTCTTGTCTGCACATGTGGCTGGTCTGTGCCCCATGGAGGATCAAGTTTGTGTCTCTCCACACAAATCATGCAGGTATAGTGTAATTGCAGGGTGTAGCACTTTACAACTCTGTAAGCTCAACATTATTAAATTACTCATTTCTTCCATACCTTTATTTTTGGTTTATTTTGTATTAACTGTGTCAGCAACTGAGCTATTTAACATCTCTCACAGCTGTCATATTTTAAATTTCTCCTTGTATTTCCTACAGTTTTTCCCTTATGAATTATATATTTGTTATTTGGTCATATCATAACCCTTATATCTTCATAGTGGATTTTACTGTCTTGATTTCTATAAAAAGACCCCCATGTTTTAAAATGTTTCATTGTTTTTAAAAATGACCCTCTATCCCATTTAAAGCATTTCTCTATGTGAAGATGTATTGGAAGGACAGGTAAAATTATAAATCAGGAGATTAGTTAAGATTTGGGAAATGCTACTGTCTTAAAACAAGGCAGTGGTAGGGGCGTGGACAGAAATGTGTGAATTCTCTTGCTATTGGGGAGGAAGAACGAACATGCATTTGACTTGTGGGGAAGATAACATCCAGGTGTCTGACATGGCCAACAAGGTATGTGAAGGTACCATTTCCTAAGCTGATAATAGATAAAGATGTCCTTGCCTCCATGCCTGTGCTCACAATGCCTCCCCTGCTTTGGATAGCCTTTTCTTTCTCCATCTGAGGAACCTGCTCCTTCAAGGCCCACTTGGTGGTTGCCTTCTCTGCGGTCTTCCCTGAGTGTCCTACCCCTACCCTCCAACTAGGATTCCTCTTCCATTATCCTAGTAACTAGAATATCCCTCTCTTTCACACATTGTTACAGATGGTTGCAAACGTGCCTGGCTCTCCTGCTTACTGTAAGATGTCTGAGTTCATAGGAATATTTATTAAACGTTCTGCAAACATTCATCATTCACATTCTTTGCTGATTTGCAGCTGATTCCTTGCCACATAAACTCATGCATTCTAATTTTGTTTTCTCTGTGTTGGTACTTTTAATTCCCGAGCACCTGTTAGTTTCTGCCCAAATACTGCTCATATGTATACATATGTTTCTTACTATTTATATATAAAGTCTACAAGAATTATACACATGTGAAGACAGAGAGACTGTTAATTATTTTCATGCATCAGTGTCCAGTATAGCATTAGGCATATAGGAAGTGATCAGTGGTGCTTTTCTGGATCTACCCCAAGTCCTTTCAGAGACCTTTAGTAGGTTCACTAACCACCACACCCAGAGCCGCCAGCCTCCCTCCCTCCTCACATTCTAAGGGCTCTGGGCAAGAAGGACTGTGCTTGTTGTTTCAGGGATCCACAACTTTCAGCAGTGTGATTGTAGATTTTACCCACGGGGGATGGAGGCAGTTGTTCCCTGCTCCGAGGGACAGGTTCGAGGAAGGGATGCCAGAAAAGTCCAGAAACCTGGTCTTACTGGGTAAGGAAACCATTCAAAATTCAGGATTTGTTCAGTTCTGAAAATCTGTGGTACTTCACAGTCTTGAGTGAGCCTGAGTGGCTCTGATGCACCAGAGGGACAGTGTTTATTCCTCCTCGTTCACTAATGAACGGTCTCTGCATTCTGGGTTGGGAAAGAGGCAGTTTCATTTTGTTCCCCCTCGAGGCTGTACCTCCACATTTTCCTACTTCCCAGGAGGGGTCCTCCATAGTCAGTAAGTTCCCATCTTCCTAAGTAACTTGTTTTATGGGCTTGCTTAGCTCTCTGACTTGACCCCACCATGAGGCTGTTTCTTTATCTCTTTTCAGAAATGCTGTACCAAGACTTCAGCACCATCATCTGTCTTATTTACTGCTGTGTCCCCTAGTGCCCAGCACCAAGTCAGTGCTCAGTATATTTATTGAGTGAATGAAATGAATGACCTGTTCCCCCTCCCCCAGTTCTGGGTAGCTATTTATACTTAGGGCA
This sequence comes from Redunca redunca, assembly GCA_006410935.1. Lineage (NCBI taxonomy): Eukaryota > Metazoa > Chordata > Mammalia > Artiodactyla > Bovidae > Redunca > Redunca redunca. Next base: position 7,717 of record SJYQ01095646.1, read on the forward strand.
GATCTCTTAAGTCCACTTCTTTTCCCCTTTAAATAGGACTTCCAGTTTCCCAACCTGGTATGAACTCCCAGTTGGAACAAAGGGAAGGTTCATGGATGCTCAAGAGAGATGGCCTAAGGAACGCCTGTCCAGGTGAGTGAGCAAGGCAGAGTCTCAGGAGCAAAAGCCCCTTTGAAAACATTTGAATATTTTAACAACAGGGGAGGTAGGTATTGCTATCTCACTTTTATAGATGAGGAAAATAAAGCTGAGAAAGGCTGACTCACTGGTTCAGAGCCTCCCAGCTAGAAAGTGGCCAGGCTGGGTTTGAAGCAACACCAGTCAGACTCTAAAGGCCTCTGTTCCATACCATCGCCTCAGTCGCCCCAAGCTGGGAGGTACCTGGAAGCACAGGTGGTGTTGCTGGCCCCCAGGACGTGAGAGTCATCTTCGCTGGCCCAGCACATTCCCTGCTCCAGGGTCACCTCACTGAGGGTCTCGGGTGCCCGCCCTTACCATCCTTGACCTGTGACACCTGCTGCTACTCCCCTGTCTGACTGACTCTTTATTGAATTCCTCACCCCATCTTCATGGCCATGCTGGAATTTTCTAAAGAGCTGACACAGAAACTCAGGAAAAACAAAAGCACGGGAAACCATAGTTTCTATGTATGTTTAGGTCTTACTGCTCATCTAAGGCTGCTCACTCCACACTCACCTTCAGGCCCAGCTGTGGCAGGGCAGCTACTTTTGATATTTTGAAACTTAAAGTATCAGAGGTACAAATGAACTTAACAGCTTTAAGGTGACAAAATTTTAAATTTTTCTTAAAAATGCAGCCTAATGCTTTTATATCTGATTATGGTTGCTGTAAGCCAAGGAAAACAAAGCCTCTGGCTTATTTTCCACAGGGTTTATCTGCACTCTCTTCTTCCCATTTTAGCCTCTCTCTAAGCAGCCTGTCACATGTCACCTCAGTCCTTGTTGTAACTGCAGGCACCATTCACACTTGCTGAAATACTTCCCTTCACAGGGAGCCTGACTCTTCTGCTGCTTCCTTCCCCGTCACCACACCCCTTCCCAGCTCACCATCCTTGTTAGGCAGGACCTTTTCCTCTGAGTCCCGAGACCCTGTATAGAACTTCAGAGATGGAATGCAGGGTTTTATGGCAGTAACTGCATTTTCCTGGGAAAAGGCTTCTTCAGTCTCTTCACTTTCTAGCTGGGAGGCTCTGAAGAGGGGTTCAAGAGCCTAAAAAGGTTGCTGAAGAAGATTCAGATCACCAAGTTATAAGAAACAAAAGTTGGGGAAAGATGTTACCATGAAAAATCTGTGCCCTAAGGTATTAGTGTAGAGTATTAGTGTGGAAGCAACTTTGGATATGGACCCATGAAAGATACACCAGGAGCTGGTTTGCTGCATATCAAGTACATGGATTCAGAGTAAATCACTAAATTCTGGTCATCTGTTTCTGTATCTCAAAAATGTGGATAACAAAACCTGTCTTACTTGACAACACTAATACATATGAAAAAGTTGTTGACAGTGTAGGACTGCATTAATTCTGTGATGAGTGAAGTAATTGGAGGAGTTTTAAATCCGGCTGTTAGAGTAACTAAAACACTGCCCCGGGGGTGTTCTACCTCTGCTCTGAGGCCCCACAGAGCACCTGGGCATCGCCAAGCCTCATGGGCGGCTTCAGGGGTCCCTGTTATTCCATCCCACCCTTCCACAGTAACAGACAGACCCAGGGCTTGGATGTGCCTTTGCCTCACTCCTTGGTCCATGCCTGGGGTTGTTTTATTAATAGCTACTGGAGGTGCAACAGAGGAGAAGATTGAGTCCCTGCTTATATACTGGCAAGGAACATAAATAAAATGAGTAAACAAAGTAACTGGTAGAATATTGAATAGTGGTGAGTACTGTAAGAATGGGAATACCAGTGAAGGTTATTCTGCTGCTGCTGCTGCTGCCGCCAAGTCGTTTCAGTCGTGTCCAACTCTGTACGACCCCATAGACGGCAGCCCACCAGGCTCCCCCATCCCTGGGATTCTCCAGGCAAGAACACTGGAGTGGGTTGCCATTTTCTTCTAGAAGGCTATTCTAGATTAGATGAATAGGAAAGACCACTTTGAGGAGGTGACATTGGAGCTGAGATCTGAAGGAAGAGAATGAGCCAGCTGTTTGTGTGTCTGGATAAGGAACATCCTGGCCACACCATGTGTTGAAGCTTTGAGTGGAAGTTAGTTTAACTTGTGTTAGGATCAGAAGACCCTAAGACTCAGTAAACGAGAGTGAGTGCTGGGCAGGGCAGCAGATCATATAAGACTCAAAGGCCATGGAAGACGTTCAGGTTTTATCCAAGTAGGAAGATAGGAAGCCATTGAAGGTGTTGAGCACAAAAAAGATATTTGATTTGTGTTTGAGAAGATGACCTATGGAGACTAGACTTTCAGGGTTAAAGACCAGAAGCAGGGAGATCAGTTAGGACATAACAATAAGAGGATGGTGGTGGGTCAGGACAAAGATTCAGGGCATACTTGGTGTTACAACCAACAGGACCCACTAGGGATTGGATATGAGAGACAAGGCATTAACGGTGAGCTTGGTCTGAGCAGTTGGGTGAATGAAAGGCTGACTAAGTCACTGACTAGAAAGGGAAAATCACTTCTATTTTTGGGTATATTCAGTTTGAGATATTTAATATTAGATTGTCTTATACAGGAGCCTGGAGAAGGCAATGGCACTCCACTCCAGTACTCTTGCCTAGAAAATCCCATGGATGGAGGAGCCTGGTAGGCTGCAGTCCATGCTAAGGGTCGGACACAACTGAGTGACTTCCCTTTCACTTTTCACTTTTGTGCACTGGAGAAGAAAATGGCACTCCACTCCAGTGTTCTTGCATGGAGAATCCCACGGATGGGGGAGCCTGGTGGGCTGCCGTCTATGGGGTCACACACAGTCGGATACAACTGAAGCGACTTAGCAGCAGCATACAGGAGCCGGCACACAGGGGAGAGGTGAGCTGAGGCAAGACAGTTCATGAACATAACATGGTCTTTTTTTTTTGTCTCTGTGGCCGGGCATGCCGTATCTTAGTTCCCCAACCAGGGATCAAACCTGTGCCCCCTGCAATGGAAACACGGAGTCCTAGCCTGTCCTAACCTTAATTGCTCCTTTCTCCTACTGTTTCTTTTATTACCATTTTTCTTCTTTCCATCTTTGACTCAGATAAGACAGTCGGTTTTTGAGAGCTGTCAGAGTCGTCTAAGGCCTAATACCAAGTGACATAGAGATACCTTCAACCCGAAACAGGGACTTCTGTGCTCTTGGTAGACTGAGCTTCAAATGCACAGGCAACTTACAGGGAAAACTACGTAATGGGAAACATTTACAAGACAAAGGTCCAAGATAATAACAAGTAGTCATGGAACACTTGCTGTTCTGGGTCATTTGTGTTTTAGCTCATTTAGTTCTCATAATTCTGTAAGAGAGCTACATTCACAGATAATAAATCCAGGGTATAGTAATTTGCCCAAAGTCGTATCAGTAGTAGGAGGTAGGGCCAAGATTTGAACCCAGGCAGCCTGGGTCAAGGTTCTCTATAGAAATTCAAATAAAGGGCACCTGAAACTAACCCGTTTTCCTAAATAAGGTAGAAACAGGAAGAACCATTTCAGGAAAATTGACCCTTGAGAAAAGAGGCTCCATTGCCCTCCCTAAAACTCCACTCCCCTTAGCTATAAGCCTCTATGGAGACAGACAGAGATGGAACCAGAGGGTTCAATTAGTTTTAACACTTGCCAAATATTATACATTAACTCACACTTTAAAGTTTTCTCTTAAAATGAATGTGGTCCCAAAGAGGAATAATCAGTAAGTTATTATAAAAATAAGTGTCATTGGAGGACATTAGAAATACACATAAGCATTGAAGAAGATAAAATTACCCCTGCCTAACCCCACAACCCAAAGACAACACAGCTTACCTTCACATTATATAGTTTGCCAGGGTTTCTCAATAAATAGCTTTCTACAAAAGGAATTAAAGTGCACAGATTACACACGTGACTTAACTGCTAAATAGTGTTTCTTGATTGGCTGTACTATAGTCATTCCTTGTTATTAAACATTGAGGTATTTCTTTTCATCTGACAAATAATGTAGTGTTGAGAACAAATGCTGTCAGTGCACCTCTATGTAATTTCTCATTAGTTCCTCAGGATAGATTCTTACAAGTGGAATTGTGACGTCAGCATTTTAGATTCTGGACAGGCGCAGCCAGACTGCTCTCCAGAAAGCTCGTCCCTGTTTATGCAGCCGCACAGTATGTGACATCCCACCTGCTACACCCTTACCAGCACTCTAGGATTAACCATTTTTTTTGAAATCTTGCTTATTTGATAAGGTGAAAATGTTCATCCTGCTGGCATCAGTCATAAGCTTTTTAAAGTGAAAAGCTTCCAAACCTGGTAAGTAGGTTGCCCAAAACCATACTGAGAATTGTGAGAGTAAGAAGACAGCTCAGGACAACCCCAGGACTTGGCAAAAGCACAGGAGAGGCGTGTGTCTGAGGCAGGCTCAGGATCCACTGCTGTTGTTTAGAAAAGGGAGCAGAGGGTGCTCATGTCTCCGAAAAGTTTTCTGGTCACACAGTTTAGAACAGAAGCATCCTGGGGCTTCCCTGGTGACTCAGGTGATAGAGAATCTGCCTGGGAAACAGGCAGCCCAAGGTCAATTCCTGGGTCAGGAAGGTTCCTTGAAGAAGGAAATGGCAACCCGCTCCAGTACTCTTGCCTGGAGAGTCCCATGGGCAGAGGAGCCTGGCGGGCGACAGTCCATGGGGTCCCAGAGTCGGACTAAGCAGCTAACACTTACACATCCTGGGTGAAGCATGGAACCAGTCCACAAACAGGCTTAGCCCAGCTCCTTCAGCCTTCATATTGCAGTATCTTCTACCACCAAAAGAATTGTTAAAATTACTTTTCTAAATTTTCTTCAGATTGGAAGATTATATCTGAATCACCACCTGAGCAAGACATTTCTGAAGAATCATTCCAAGATCCAAGTGTAGAGATGCCTTCTGGGGTGTCAGAGCACAGGAACAGTGAACTGGGGAAAAGCCTCAATCTGAGACCAGTCCTTTCTCCACAACAGAGAGTTCCTGCAGAAGTGAGATCCCATAAATGTGACACACACACACAGAGCTTTGGGAATAATGCAGGTACAGTTAAACCTCACAGAGCGAAGCCGTACACATGTAACGACTGTGGCAAGGCCTTCAGTTATTGTTCTTCCCTTTCTCAGCATCAGAAGAGCCATACTGGGGAGAAGCCATACGAGTGCAATGAATGCGGGAAGGCCTTCAGCCAGAGTTCATCTCTTATTCAGCACCAGAGGATTCACACCGGAGAGAAACCTTATAAATGCAGTGAATGTGGGAGAGCCTTCAGCCAAAACGCAAACCTCACAAAGCACCAGCGAACTCATACTGGAGAAAAGCCCTACAAATGTACCGAGTGTGAGAAAGCCTTCAGTGACTGTTCAGCCCTTGTTCAGCACCAGAGAATCCACACTGGAGAGAAGCCTTATGAGTGTAGCGACTGTGGGAAGGCGTTCCGCCACAGTGCAAATCTTACCAACCACCAGCGGACTCACACAGGGGAGAAGCCCTACAAGTGCAGAGAATGTGGGAAGGCCTTCAGCTACTGTGCGGCATTTATTCAGCACCAGAGAATCCATACAGGGGAGAAACCCTACAAATGTAACGCGTGTGGGAAGGCCTTCAGCCAGAGTGCAAACCTCACAAACCACCAGAGGACTCACACTGGAGAGAAACCCTACAAGTGTAGTGAGTGCGGGAAAGCATTCAGCCAAAGTACAAACCTTATAATCCACCAAAAGACTCACACTGGAGAGAAACCTTATAAATGTAATGACTGCGGGAAATCCTTCAGTGAGAGCTCCGCCCTTATTCGGCATCATATAATTCACACAGGAGAAAAGCCCTACGAGTGCAATGAGTGTGGGAAGGCATTTAACCAGAGCTCATCCCTTAGTCAGCATCAGCGAATTCACACTGGTGTGAAACCCTATGAATGTAGAGTGTGTGGGAAGGCCTTCAGGTGCAGTTCAGCTTTTATTAGACATCAGAGACTCCATGCTGGAGAGTAACTGGGAACATCTGAAGTGGATGGGGACCTGACCAGTAATTTGAAGGCATCTGGGGACATCTGATGTAAAGGCTTAGCCCAGAGCCACATGCAAAAGCACCTTTTAATAGTCACTATTTTACACCTTGCGTGTGGTACTCCTTTATCAACACTTGGTAAGCATAGACTGCCCAGCTCCAACTACACTGTTTTCAAGATTTACCTTTAACTCAGAAGCCTTGGTTTATAAAGAATGAGTCAAGGACTTGGTTTGTACTTAAAAGGCCAGGTATCCTGCAATGGTCTGTCGTAGTCATCTCTGCCTGAATGAACCAAGAACAGTGGCTGGGAACAAGTACTCCCCATAACAGGGCCACTAAGGTATCAGATTTGGGGGAGTGGAGTCGTGAGGATGAGGATCCCAGGCCATTTGTTGCTAGAACGGGGATGGAAGAGACTCCCTGGTGCTGCACACGGCCTGCACTTTCTGAGCTGTTCAAGGGAACTGACAAGTGTTTACTGTCAAGAAAAGCGAGATTGAGCGTGCACCCTCAGCAGGGTGCCTGCCTTTACATGGAGTCCCTGTGGAGGGAAGGCTTCCCTGGTGGCTCAGTTGGCAAAGAATCCCCTACAATTCAGACCAGGTTTCCACCCCTGGGTTGGGAAGACCCCCAGTACAGAACAAAATAAAAGTTATCTTTTTCCACCTGGGTAAGATATCTTCTTCCACCTGGAATGAAATAGCCACAGCATGTTACAGACCTAAGGCTATTAACTATAATATCTATTATTGTAATATGTATAGTTAACAATAGTCACATTAACTATGACTTTCACTTTAGAGGGAGGGCTAACAAGACTGGGGCCATCTGACGCAGCCATGCTTTCCTGGTTCAGAGGAAAGTGGGTCATTTTTCCTTTTCCCACTTTCCTGACACCCATTATCTTGGATCAAGCTCTTTAGCCTGGCCTGCCTCTTTCTCCTTTATACCAGCAGTGTAGATCCTAGCTGCTATAAACTGCTTCCCTGATGTTTGATAAGGATGCTTGATTCCCCATTAGTGGTCTACTGTGAGATGGTTGTCACCCAGGGCCTCCAGCTTTGATTCCTTGATCACTTTTCCCCATGTCCTGGAACCTTTCATCACTTGAGATCCCAGATAGTCCTTTCCAGTAAAGTTTTCCACACCTGCTTGGAAACCTAAGCTTCCCTGGTGGCTCAGACAGTAAAGCATCTGGCCTGCAATGCCAGAGACCCAGGTTCAAGCCCTGGGTCAGGAAGATCCCCTCGGGAAGGAAATGGCAACCCACTCCGGTATTCTTGCATGGGAAAATCCTATGGACAGAGGAACTTGGCAAGCTACAGTCCATGGGGCTGCAGAGTCTGAGCACGCACACAAAACGCAAAAATGGGAGAGGAAAGCAACAAGAAGATCGTAGGGGTCATTCCTCCCCTTTTAGTTAAGTACCCAGAAAGAAGCCCCTTCCAGGTTGGTATTTCAAGCTTTTGTCTTAGCACCTAGGTGTTTGATGTTCATTTGTTGCATATCAAATCGAGTGAGGAGCTCTAGACAGAAAATCAGATAGTAGCCTGCACCAAGCTCCTCTGCCCATGGAATCTTCAAGGCAAGAGTACTGGAGTGGGTTGCCGTTTCCTTCTCCAGGGAATCTTCTCGACCCAGGGATCAAGACTTTAACCTCCGTTTCCTGGTGGCTTAGACGGTAAACCGTCTGTCTACAATGCGGGAGACCTGGGTTTGATCCCTGGGTCAGGAAGATCCCCTGGAGAAGGAAATGGCAATCTACTCCAGTACTATTGCTTGGAAAATCCCATGGACAAAGGAGCCTGGTAGGCTACAGTCCATGGGGTCGCAAAGAGTCAGACATGACTGAGCAACTGCACTTTCATCAACTTGAGATCAGTCAAGGACCATAAACATCAGGTTCTTTGGTTGTCCCATCAGTAATTCTGAGCCCCAGCTGTGTGCTGGGATGGACAGCAAAGCCCTGGGCCTGCAACCCACCAACTGAGTAAACTGGTTTGGGAAGAGCTCCTTCTACACATATTTTCTATTATGTTCAACTCCCAAGTTTTCTTTCTGCCCAACAGTATTTTCTTGAGGTCAGAATTCTTTTGTCCACAGACTGCTGCTTCATCTGTTATCTTGGCCCCAATGACCACAATTTGATCACAAAGACTAAGCTACCCCCTCAAGGAAGAAGCTACATCAGAAAGTCCACTGGTTGTCAAAAGATCCTTTATTTTTCTTTTTCCTTTGCAGTTCTTAACTCTGTGGGGGAAAAAAAGAAACCCCTCAATAACAGGACAAAAAACACTATCCCCCACTATTGAGCATTTCTAGAACTTTCTTCAGTATCTCAAAGGATACATTAGCTCCGCCCCCAGTCTTCACCTTAATCTTAACCTATCAGTGCAGAAGTGACTTACAGCAGGGCACTCCACTGCGCCACTGTTGATGTCATCTATGATGTCGTGAGGGTGGCGGCCATCAACATTGCAGCCCACAGACTGGGCGGTCCCCAAGATCTCTTTAATGGTTCCTGTCATTAAGAAAAGGTGGCATCAGAGGGGAAGCCAGTCCCTCGCAATTCTCAGATACCAGAGGGAACACAGGTGAGGAGAGGAACAAGGAGTAGCTATTTTATGGATTACAGGAATTATTATTATTACTGCTCCCCTAATCCAAAACTCAGCACTCAGTATTATTTAAAAACTCCAAGTGCAAAACTGGCCACAGATCCCATTATGCCCAGACTCAAACCGAAAGACACTGCAATTCCAGGTCTTACAGAGTTAAAAAAGCCCCTTCTAATTGGGAAAAGGCCACTAAAGGAACGCATCTTAAGTTACAGCTAAGGTGGCCCCAAACTGTTCTGCTCTTACCAGAAAGTTCTCTAGCTAGAGACCGATGCCGCATCTGCCGGGCAATGTTGACGATCTCATCAAAAGTGATGTTTCCACTGTGCTTAACTGCAGAAAAAAAAAAAAGCAAAAGCTTTGTTACCACCTGAGGCCGGGGCAGACCACAGTCCGTCTTCTCTCAGCCATTTCTAGCCTGTTCCCATGCTTTCGGCACAGAGTCATCCACATGAAGAATAACCCTGTTTCCTAAGCTGGGGTTATTTTTAGCTCACCACTGGATTGCACCAGCCAACAGAAAACTGTCAGGTGCAGTGGCGGGTGGCTAGACACAAAATCAAGTTTTCTTAACCTTACATGGAAGGGACTGTTTTGAAGAGAAAAAAGTGACAGGTTGGTTAAAGCTGTCCATATGTCATCTAGCTAGGAAGCTGTCCTCCCCAATTACTGGTTATGTTTCTTCACCCTGTTTGACAGTTCCCTCCTGTAAGTTCTGAGGGGATCTGTTCCACACCAGTGATTGGGCAGAGCCACAGGGCACTTGTTGGCGGTGTCTGGCTCTGAAACAGCTTAACATCAAACACCTGTGCCATCCCTGTTTCCTTAAAGGGAGCAAGTACAGCTGTCTATTACAT
>SJYQ01095647.1:0-46746 GCA_006410935.1 Redunca redunca
TTGTATTGTTTCACAAGGCAGTTCATTATACTGTGGAAAACAGCACTATGTCACATTCTAAAGGCTGATATATATAATAATAACTTTCATGTTTAAGTACTGTTTTCAAAGAACCAGCATACCCATTTTTACTTAATCCTTATGATAGTGTTGTGAGGTTAGCAAAACGGAGATCTCAGGCTTATTTTACAGGTTCAGAAACTGAAGCTCAGAGTTTAAATGATCTGCTCACACTTATATGGCTAGTAATGTGCCAGAGCTGTCTGGAATCCAGCTCTTCTAAACCACTTTGCTCCCTCCCTTCTTCGCTGTAAACTCCTGAGACTTAATCTTGGTCCTCTTCAGTGTCTGTGCCTGGAGCAGAATCTGAATCTGTAGATGCTTAGTCAGGATTCATTAATGAATATGTTTTAAAAAAAAATATGAAACATGAAAAGGCTGTTCTTTTACATTACAACTTACATTTAGATTTAAACATTTTTATAAAGTCATAAAAAACAATCTAACAATTTGTAAGTAAAATTTCTTTGAGAGGTAAAACCCTCAATTATTTTATGGATAAAATGATGGCTGTCAAATCCAGTAGAAGGACTTCCCTGGCAGTCCAGCGGTTAAGACTCCATGCTCCAAATGCAGGGGACAGAGGTTTGATCCCTGGTTGGGGAACTAAGATCCTGCATGTCGCATGATGTGTTTAAAAACAATAATAATAAAATAATCCAGTAGGGAAAGGGCATTGCTATAACAAGATTAGTCCTGAGTTGATGGTAATTATGAAGACAGTCAATGGGTCTTTCAGGGTTCATTGTATATTAATCTCTCTTCTTTTGTAAAGGTTTAAATTTTCCCATAATAGTTAGATTTTAAACATTAGTTGACTATAGTCAATCCATATTGGGGGTATGGAAGAGTATAGATGAAATGAGGGTAACTTTGAGTTGATCATTATAATTAGATCATCACTATTCTCCACTTTATGTATATTTGAAATTCTCCATAAAAGAAAAAAGTAGACTGCCAAAAAACAAACAAACAAACAAACCTTGAGTAAAGGGTGTTAAGTGCTACACCTGTGTAGTTTCTTGGCTAGTATTTCAGCCTCTAAATTGTTAAAATAGATTAATAGAGACCCTAGGTTGCTCAGTTTAGGAAAAGGCATCTTTTCCAAGAAAAATGTATTAGAATATCTCCTTCAAGCTTTAGGAATATAAATTCCCCAAGGGTAGAGTCCTACTCTTACTCATCTTTGTATCCTACGAGTAGATATGTAACAGCAGGTATCTGTTTAATTAAGCAGTCCTCATAAAGTTCATAAAATCCAAAGGATTTTACAAATGTTAGATGATGTCTATGAATGTGACCAAAATTTACATTCTCTTTGCAAACATATGGCAGTGAGATTTGTTTTAAACCACCTGAAAGTGAAAAGTGAAAGTGAAGTCACTCAGTCGTGTCCAACTCTTTGCGACCCCATGGACTGTAGCCTATCAGGCTCCTCTGTCCATGGGATTTTACAGGCAAGAATGCTGGAGTGGATTGCCATTTCCTTCTTCAGAGGATCTTCCCGACCCAGGAATCGAACCCTGGTCTCTTGCATTGTAGGTAGACGCTTTACCATCTGAGCCACCAGGGAGCACCTACTAGACTGTAAATGGCAGAAGAGCAGGGACATTATCTTCTCATCCACTGCTGTGTCCTCCTAGCCTAGCCCATATTAGGTCCTCACAGACATTAGCTGACTGAGTGTTTATGCATTTACAGAACCCTGTCTAATGTGTTTTCTCTCCCTCACCCATCCTGTCTTCTCTAGCCCCACAACATGGAACCACAGGTTACACTAAATGTGACTTTTAAAAGTGAAACTCAAAGCTTTCTAGTTTCTGACCCAGAAAATACAACTTGGGCTGATGTGGAAGCTATGGTGAGTGTTATTTTGTTTTGTTTCTTCATCCTTTAAGCAGGGATATTTTCCCCTAAAGTAGTTATTTTTAGCCATGCTTCTTAGCTGTAAAGTCTGTCATATTTACCATTTCTGAACCTTTTGGAAAATAATTTTTGTCAAGGGTTCAGTGTTCATATAGATGTACCTGGTAAAGGAAACAAATTCGTCTTGAAGAGTTTAGAAAGGAAAGGTAAAACTTTTTTTAAGTGAAATAGGACTTAGACATTTTTTCCTTGTAGATACAGCCTAAGGAATGAATTGGTGTGGGCCCCACCCTAACCAGGCCTCAGGTTAACATTCTCTTGATTGAGAGCAGATAGGTTACTGTGGGTTTTAAACCACCAAAGATACAGTTTGTGTTTCTCAAGATCTGATCAGTTGCTTTTATTGGTAGGTCAAGAGGATGAGTGTCTCAGAGTTGAGCAGGAAAACTGCCACAGATGTTCACACAGCAGCTCATTCTGTTCCTTTTGTTGTTATTGGTAGCGTCTTTCCTCCTCTAGGTTTGCCCTTTGTTCTGTTTTTGTTTGATTTGCGATAGTGAATGTTTTACTTCCTGTGTAACTGTGTTTGTCTAATGAAACTCTGGTTAAAAACCTACTTTTACCAGGTTATGTGTTATGGTAAGACATGGTGGAGAGACCTCAAAAGATGATCTGATCTAGTCCTCTGTCTTCCAGGAAAGATTTCTTTATATTTATTTATACTGCCTGGACAGATAGTTATCTAGAAAGTTGGATCTTGTTTGTCAAATGATCTGAAAATCAAAAACAGCTTTTTGATTTTTTTTCTTTTCCTATTAGTTAAATGAGCTGACAGCTTGCCTTTTTTCTTTATGGTAAATTTTAAATTACTTTGTATAATATGTGCCTGTTATAAGAAATGAAACAATCCAGATATATATAATGAAAAGATTAATATCCCTCATGAAAAGATTAATATCCCTCCACTCCCCTCACCCTTCACCCACTATTTCAACCTCTTTAGGAGTAATCAGTGATAACAGCCCTGTATGTACTCTTAGTTGCAGCATGTGGGATCTAATTCCTTGACCAGGGATTGAACCCAGGTCCCCTACATTGGGAGCGTGGAATCTTAGCCACTGGCCCACCTGGGCAGTCCTGACCATCCTTTATATTATGATTTCTAGGGTTCTGTTGCAACTTGACTTTTTGATAACTTGATCATATAGTGTGCGCATTTTATTTGCAGGTAAAAGTCTCATTTGATCTGAACACTATTCAGATAAAATATTTGGATGAGGAAAATGAAGAGGTAAAGTATATTACAGTGCCCATGACCAGGTATCCAGAATAAGGATCTTATTTCTCAAGAGGGATATGTGTTCAAAAATATCAGAATACTGTTTATTCATTTCTGTAGGAGTTTAAATATATTTGATAATTGCATATTCTAAGCCAACTTGTGGCATCTGAAATGGAGTTGAGAAATAGGAAAGCAGCATTGAAGAAGAAAATCTGAGAGATAACTTTTAAAACTACATAGTGATCTTATGTTCAACTATATCACAAGCTGCTATTCAGTCTATAATAATAAAAAATAATGGCAAACCCTCATTGAGTGGTTATAACGTGTCACACTAACAACAGTACTATGTGTGTATATACTATTATCACCATTTCTGTTTCATGAGGAAACTGAGGCACAGAGAGTTTCAGTAACCTTGCATAAAAGAGCAAAAGCTTGGAAGTAGTAGAGTAGGGTACCACTCATACCCTCTGACACATACTTCATACTTTCTGGGTCCAGAGCCCAGGCTCCTAGCCACTATACCATGCTGCTTCTCAGTGGACCCGAAATAAAGGTAGATGTAATAGTTAAGCAATAAAATTAATTATTCACAGTTAGTTCAGGTACTGGGAAAGGGGAACCACTAACCTGAGATACTGCATCTGTCCTGTGAGGCTGGATATGCTGAATTGCTCAGTTGATGAGAGGCTTATAATTCACTGTTGCTTTTTTTCCTTACAGGTATCCATCAACAGTCAAGGTGAGTCCCTAAGAAAACCCATTAAGCTTTATTTAAAAATCTTAATATGGTCATGGGCATTGGTCTTTCCATTTATACTCAAATCTTGTTGCAGTAATAGAGTAGAATTTGGGATAAATGCACTCATTTACCCATGGGCATTAGATTCATGGCAAATCTTTATTTTTTAGCAGTTTTTATGTATAGGTTGGTACCTTGAATGGACCCAAAGGACCTCTTTAATGAGACGTTCTCTTATATTTAAGATGCTAATCTTTTGAAAATACACTTCCCAGTTCAACACATTTAACTTGTTATCCTGGTATTGCTTTTTTCTTTGACTTGGTGTACATGTTAAAGTCCATGTATAAATAAGATGGTTGTTCAGAACATGGGTGCATTTTCCATAGGAACAATGTTATATTTTTAACTGGCTGAAATGATAGTATTAACATTATCCTTGAACTTTCTTGAGTCTTAAGCTTCATTAAGCCTAGTGTAAGGGAACTGGATTGAGTTTTTGTAATTGGAAGGCTCCGGTAGCAAAGAGAGAAGGATTTAAGTGGAGAACTAATCTGCAAGTAGCTTCTATTTATGACAGCATGAGAAGGGAGTTTGTCAGCTAAAAGGTAGTAGCTGTTTGTGTATAACAATTGGAAGCTAAAAAAATTTTTTTTTGTAAGCTAAGAATTTTTAAAAGTAAGAATTTACTGTGCTTAATTGAATCTTTTCGGCTGGTTTAAAAAAAAAAAATCACAGTATGTATTTTTGTCCTTTTAGGAGAATATGAAGAAGCACTTAAGGTAATGATTATTTCATCTTATTTTCAAATAATTCAAAAAATATCTATGGACTAAAACTTGACCCTGAATTCCATTGGCCATGGGGAGAAACTAATGACTATAAACACAGCAAAACCCATTTTTAGGGAGACTGGGTTGAGTTTGGCATACTACGCAACAAAAAGTACATCCTAATGTAAAGATTCTTTCTGATGGTCATGGCATCTCATTGCTGATCTTGAAGCCACCATCCTGGCATTTAAGAATTCAAAAAACTCTGGATTGATGCTTTCTGGTTCATACTTTCCATCTCCTTCCTTCACTTTGTTCCCTGTAGAATATTACACTATAATGTGGAAGAATTTAAGGTGTAACCATGCAGTTACAAATATCCTCTTGTTTGTCAGTGATCAATCAGAGCATTCCTCAAGGTCACTTATTTAAGGTGTGCTAAGCTGACCTTTCATTGACTATCCTTTTTGAACTTCTAATCCAAATTAAGTCATTTTCCATAATCAACTTTTGGTCTAGGGAGAGAAGAAGGGAAAGGCAAGATTTTTTTTTAATCAGGAGCTGGATTTACCCTTTCCAGTTTATGGTCAAAACTGCTGTTCTGGGTGCCACTTGTTTCAAATTTCAAAAATTTAGCCAGTTTTTTCTTGTTTTTTTTTTTTTTTACTGAGAAATCTGTATTTCCCAGCCAGTCTGTTGGTTTTAGATATCCATGTCCTCCCCTGGTTTCTCATAGTTGAAATACCCATCTGTGTTAAGAATTTCTCGTGCTTTGTAATTTCTCTCTGCCCCAGTTTTCATGAAATCTTCCTGTTTGCTCTTTGCTTTTAAGCTGTTTTCCCATGATGTTCCCTAACACTCCTTTACTGTTCTTCAACTCTTCCAGCTTTTCGGTTTCCCAATTCTCAGAAGCTACAGTAGTTACACTAAAAAAGTCTTTTTAAAACTTCAGAATTCCTCTACCTTTCCCACATTCACTATTTTACCCATTCATTCAGAAATCTTGGATGTCAGGAGTCTAGAGTTTATATAAGCCTGTCTTGCCCTAGGAAGCAAGACTTCTTTTATATGCATAGTTTTTTACATAATTACTATATAATACTTAAAATCCCACATTTATATTTTGACACAGTTTCATTATAGTTGTTTCTTGAGCAATTTTTTTCACAGACTCTACCAGGTATTTTAGAAAAAGCTTCTTGGTTTCTGGCCTAGAATAGGAGTTGACAAACTATTCCCATCTCTTTAAGAATTTTCCACAGTTTGTTGCGATCCACACAGTCAAAGGTTGGGTGTAGTCAGTAAAGCAGAAGTAGATGCTTTTCTGGAACTCGCTTGCTTTTTCAGTGATCCAACGGATGTTGACAATTTGATCTCTGACAAACTATACCTGGTAAGCTGGTTGTGTCTCTGTGTGTGTGCATGCTCGCATGTGTGCGTCAGTTCAGTAGCTCAGTCATGTCCAACGCTTTGTGACCCCATGGACTGCAGCACTCCAGGCTTCCCTGTCCATCACCAGCTCCCGGAGCTTACTCAAACTCATGTTCATCGAGTTGGTGATGCCATCCAACCATTTCATCCTCTGTCGTCTCTTCTCCTTCTGCCTTTGATCTTTCCCAGCATTGGGGTCTTCTCCAGTGAGTCAGTTCTCCGCATCAAGTGGCCAGAGTATTGGAGTTTGAGCTTCAGCATCAGTCCTTCCGATGAATATTCTGGACTGATTTCCTTTAGGATGGATTGGTTGGATCTCCTTGCAGTCCAAGAGACTCTCAAGAGTCTCCAATAACACAGTTCAAAAGCATCAGTTCTTCGGTGGTCAGCTTTCTTTATGATCCAGCTCTCAAATCTATACATGACTACTGGAAAAACCATTGACTAGATGGACCTTTGTCAGCAAAGTAATGTCTCTGCTTTTTAATATGCTGTCTAAGTTTGTCATAGCTTTTCTTCCAAGGATCAAGCATCTTTTAATTTCATGGCTGTGGTCACCATCTGCAGTGATTTTGGATCCCGAAAAAATAGTCTCTTACTGTTTCCATTGTTTCCCCGTCTGTTTGCCATGAAGTGATGGAACTGGATTCCCTGATCTTAGCTTTCTGAATGTTGACTTTTAAGCCAACTTTTTCACTCTCCTCACTTTCATCAAGAGGCTCTTTAGTTCTTCACTTTCTGCCATAAGGGTGGTGTCATCTGCATATCTGAGGTTATTGATACTTCTCCTGGCAATCATGATTCCAGCTTATGCTTCATCCAGCTCAGCATTTCACATGATATACTCTGCATATAAGTTAAATAAGCAGGGTGACAATGTACATCACCTAGATGTACTCCTTTCCCAATTTCTCTGTTGTTCCATATCCTGTTCTAACTGTTGCTTCTTGACCTCCATAAAGATTTCTCAGGAGGCAGGTAAGGTGGTCTCCTATTCCCATCTCTTCAAGAATTTTCCACAGTTTGTTGTGATCCACACAGTCAAAGGTTGGGTGTAGTCAGTAAAGCAGAAGTAGATGTTTTTCTGGAACTCGCTTGCTTTTTCGATGATCCAACGGATGTTGACAATTTGATCTCTGGTTCCTCTGCCTTTTCTAAGTATGCTGCTGCTGCTAAGTCGTTTCGGTCGTGTCCAACTCTGTGCAACCCAATGGACTGCAGCCCACCAGGCTCCTCCATCCATGGGATTTTCCAGGCAAGAGTAGGGGTGCCATTGCCTTCTCCAGTTTTCTAAGTATATATATATATATATATTATTTTAAAATATTTCTGAACATTGTATTTCATCTGAATTTAAATGATAAAATTATTATACCCATCACTCAACTAAAAGATTCTTTCAGTTCTCCAGGCCAGCCTTCCTTCAGAGGTAAATAAATAAGAAAAAGATCACCTCACGCCTGTCAGAATGGCTATCATCAGAAAGGTCACAAATAACAAATGATGGCAGGGCTGTGGAGAAAAGAGAACACTTGTACACTCTTGGTGGGTATGTAAATTTGATGTGGCCACTATGAAAAACAGCTTGGATGTTCCTCAAGAAACTAAAAATACAACTACTGTATGACCCAGCAGTTTTACTCCTGAGTATATGTACAAAGGAAATGAAGATACTAATTTAAAAAGATGTATGCACACAATGTTCACAGCAGCATTATTTATAGTAGTCTAGATAGGGAAGCAACCTAAACGTCCATCAACAGACGAATGGATAAAGATGTGTACACACACCCACAGTTGTTGTTTAGTTACTAAGTCATGTCTGACTTTTTTGCAACCCCATGGATTGTAACCTTTCAGGCTCCTCTGTCCATTAGATTTCCCAGGCAAGAATACTAGAGTGGGTTGCCATTTCCTCCAAGGGATCTTCCTGACCCAGGGATCGAATGAACATCTCCTGCGTTGGCAGGTGGATATCACTGAGCCACCAGCGAAGTCCAGGAATACTAGTCAGCCATAAAAAAGAAGGAAGTTTTGCCATTTACAACAATATGAATGTAGCATAGTGAAATAGATCAGGAAGAGAAAGGCAAATACTGTATATTGTCATATATGTGGAATCTAAAAAGTAAAATGTGAATATAACAAAAAAGAAACAAACTCACCAATACAGAAAACAAACTAATGGTTACCAGTAGGGAAGGATAAGAAAGGGGTAGAGGATTTAGAGATGCAAACTATTATATATAAAATAAATAAGCTACAAGGAATGGAGAATTCAGCCATATCATATTTTATCATAACTATAAATGGAATATTATCTTTAAAAATTATGAATTACTAGGTTATATGCCTGAAAGCATATAGTATTATAAATCAGCCATACCTCAGTTAGGAAAGGAGGGACTTTGTGAAGGTCCAGTGGTAAAGCCGTCACACTTCTCAGAGAGGGGGATGCTCAGATCCCTGGATGAGGAACTAAGATCTCACATGCCCTGCAGCTTGGACAAAAATAAAAAGTGAAAGGAAGAAAAGGAGTCATGTATTTAGATGTAATTTCATTTTACAAAAACTATTTGAATGTTTTCAGTATAGCTTAGCAATCCAGTTTCTGTTGACAAATTTAGTTCAGTGTTAGGAGGGATAATACATACCCAAACTCAGTAGCCAACAGATATCTTAATCCTTTCCACCAGAAAGTACTGGTGGAAATTCCCAAGTGGTCCAGTGTTTAGGACTCTGAGCTTTCACTGTGGAGGGTGCAGGTTGTCTGGTTAGGGAACTAAGATCCTATAAGCTGCATGGTACAGCCAAAAAAAAAAGATGATACTGGCCTTTTTAGTAAAGCTTTAGAGCTTCTCTCTCATTTCCTCCTAATTCTTGTTCTTTAATAGCACAGTTATCTTGTACTTGTTCAGATTCTTCCTGTGCTTTAAAATTATTTTTTAAATTATTATTTTTTGGTTGCACTGGGGTTTTGTTGCTTCATGGGAGCTGTCTCTGTTTCCAGGGGGCTACTCTTGGTTTCACAGGCTTCTCATTGCAGTGGCTTCTCTTGTTGCCATGCACAAGCTCTAGGCATGTGGGCACGGTAGTTGTGGCACACAGGCTTAGTTGCCCCATGGCATGTGGGATCTTCCTGGACCAGGGATTGAACCTGTGCCCTGTGCATTGGCAGGTGGATTCGTATTCATTGTACAGGGAAGTCCCTCTTCCTGTGTTTTTTGGTATGTTTTCTTTTAATTAATATTTTTCTTTGGAATAGCAGGAGAGTTTACTCTTATCCTACATTGTTCTTCTGGGTGAGACTGCTCAAAGCTCAGAGTTCTTCAGACAAAGCCTGATCAGTACTACATTGTTCTAGCAAATGTTGATCTACTCATCCTTCTGACAAAGAATGGTCAACTAGTTCTGACAAGGACTGGTAACTTTTCTAGGTTGCTTCCTGAATCTTTCCTCTTTAGCTAATTAGAGATATTTCAAATGATCAAGATATAAATCTGTGAATTGAGATTCCTGTGAGGTTTAAGCCTTCATCTCCTGCCATAGCAATTTCTTACTATGTTGCTGACTTTTTAGTTTTCTTCAAAATGTAAAGCTTTCCCTTGCTAGGAAGGTAACTTTCCTTGTGAATTTTCCCCACAGAGGTCTACAGATGATTGGTGGTGAGGTCACCACGTTTTCTGTTTCAGGTTCTTATTTCTGAATCCAACCAGTAAAACTCATTTGCCACATGTCCCAAAACTCCTTGTTCACCACCTTGCTGCTGACCTCACCCTGGCCACATATTTAAAGTTTTATTAGAACACAGTCATGCCTGTTCATCATGTTTTGTCTTTGGCGACCTTTGTGCCACAATGGCGGAGTTGAGTAGTTGTAGCAGAAATTGAATGGCCTACAAGCCTAAAATATTTATTATATGGCCCTTTAAGAAAGTTTATTGAACAACAAGAACCTCCTATATAGCATGGGAAACTATATTCAGTGTCTTGTAATAACCTATTATGGACAAGAAACTTGAAAAAGTGTGTGTGTATATGTATTGCAATCACTTTGCTCTACACCTGACCTGAGTCATTGTAAATCCACTACAGTTAAAGAAAAAAAGGAATTTTGCTGATCCCTGACCTAAGATAAGAGTTTTCAGATGTTTTGGCCACAGAATGTTGTTTCTAAGTGGAATCTTCAGAAGTCTAATGTGTGAAAATAGGTAAAGAAAGAACAGTTTTTGTCACTGGGTAGGTAACAAGTGGGAGGAGCTAGAACCCCACAGACTTGACCGTTAATCTCTCCTTGGATGCTGGAGTACCTTCTTGAAACCTCAAATGCTCTTTGAAGTAGAGTTTTTTAAAATAGAGTGTTTGAGAAGATTCTCTTCAAGAAGAGGTGACCACTTAAGCATGCTTCCCAAAATACTATTCTTAATGGGAAAGTAAAGACTTACCTATGGGACGTAAGTTTAACTTTTCTGAGTCTTAGAATTGACTTTTGTAAAGTTGAGACCAGAATCCGTCAATGGAGTCCTACATTATAAACCAGTTAACAGATGGTAACTGGACAAAGGTGGTGATCATTTCACAGTGTATACCAATGTCAAATCGTTATGTGGTCCACCTGAAACTAATGTTATGTCAATTACATTTTAATTTTTAAAAATTAAACCCAATTAATGAAAACATCTCACCTAATGAAGAGCTACACTAAAAACTTCGTTTTTAACAAAACCATTCCTAGATAACATTCTTGGCAAAGAAACAGCAGGCCGAGCATTAGCATATTTGTCATTTGACCTAATTTAAAAAAGCATGAATCCTTGGGGATTTATCACACTACTCCTTCTACTTTTGTGTATGTTTGAAATGTTTCATAATAAAGTTTGAAAAAATGCTCCCCCCACCCCCAAAAAAGAAAGAAACCATTTTGAGGAATAGGTATAGTCTTGGAAATTAGCAGACAGTTTACCTCTCTCTAAGATAAAAGAATATTTTAAAAAATTACAAATATACAAAGAAGCATAAATCATGATATTTTCCAGCAAATGTTCCCATACCTTTTCTGTTTTTGTGGCTTTGAATTTTTATTTAGGAAAAGAATCACATAATATTGTTTTTATTTCATAACTTATGCTCTCAGATGGCAGTTAAGCAGGGAAACCAACTGCAGATGCAAGTCCATGAAGGGTATTGTGTTGTCGAAGAAGCCCCACCCCCCATTGGAACAGAAAAACGACCAGTTGCTAGGACAGGAAAGAAGCCACTTGCACATTATTCTTCACTGGTGAGAGTCTTGGGGTCAGACATGAAGACCCCAGAGGATCCTGCAACACAGGTACGAAGGGAATGACCTATCTCTATGATTTTTCTGACCTGTGTTTCATTGTCTCTGGTCTTAAGATTTGAGCTGTTCTTCAGAGGTTTGGGAGTTAATTGTGACTGTCTCTGTCTGACTTTTTGAACTGGTAACAGTGGTTACTTCTGGAGAGGACCATGAATAGGGTGACATTTTTCTTATACTTTTTCATGCTCATTTTTAAAAACTATACATTAATATTATTTACAAAAGAAACCTCAAAATAATACATTATAGGACAGTTACTTTAAACAGAAGAAAAAAAGTATCTTGGATTTGTGTTTACTTGCAGCAGCTTCCACCTGCTCGACGTAATCCAGACCAGCCTCAAGACAAGCCCCCTGACTGGTTCACAAGCTACCTAGAGACAGTGAGTGTTTTTTCCAGCTTGGGTTTAGCAGCACTGTTGGCACAGATGGATTGTTGACGAAATAGAAAACTAGCTCCAGAGGGCTGCTGCCTCTGGTACAGGTAAACGAAGAATGGTAGCTAATAATTTCCAAACTACAGCAGTTCCAGTCGAGAAAGTTCCTGGCTTTTGCAGTGATGTACTAGAAAGGGGGTGAGTTTAAGGATGTAAGGGAAGGAGACAAATTTCTGTACTTGAGAAGGAAGTGTTAGAAATTTACTCATCAAAGGGCTTCTTGATATTTGCTTTGAAGCCACTTTAGCTGTGGAAGGAGTAGACTTTTTTTTTGCTATGTTTCTGTTCATTCATTCTGTATCTATTATCTGATTATTGTGTTCTTACACCATAGATGGTGAGGTTTCAGGTTTATTTTATATTTTCGTGCCTTTTTCCAGTCTTGGAACTGAGACAATTCCACCCCTCCTTCTCCCCACCTCTTCTGTATTCTAGTTCAGAGAGCAAGTGGTTAAAGAAACGGTTGAAAAGCTTGAACAGAAATTACACGAGAAGCTTGTCCTCCAGCATCCATCCTTAGGTTCGTGTCTCTCAGAAGTTTCAATGCCTGTTTCAGAGGAAACACTGTTTTTGCCAGAAAACCAGTTCAGCTGGCATATTGCTTGTAGCAGCTGCCAAAGGAGTATCGTGGGTGTGCGCTACCAGTGCAGGTAAAGCAATAGCTTGGGAATGAACACCCCTTAGAGCGGGAGGTTCTAATCTTCTGGGGGGTAAAGGGTGTACTTACTCTGAGCATCAGACACAACAGCTCTGTATTGAAAACAGGCTACTCTTCACCCACAAGAGAAAATAACTATTTGAAGAGTGAGTAATTAGATTGCTGTGTTCAGGTATACATTTGAATTGAGAGAGCCAAACAAAATTAAGTTCCCCAAAACAAAAGTGGATCCCCAAGGGTTGTCTCCCTATTCCAAATGCTTTCATGTCTTTCCTCCCATAGATTGTCCTTTGAAGTAGGTATAGGTGAAGTGTCACTATCTTCATTGATTCATGAGGATTGAAACATGGCATATGTGGGTGGTATGCTCAGGTTCCCACCTCAGTGGTGATAGAGCAAATATAAGGAAGTCTGGGTCCATATCTCCTGACCTCAGGTCCTTCCTACTGTGCCATTCCTTTCCTCACAGCCTCTGCTCATCCTACAATATCTGCGAAGATTGTGAATCGGGGCCGTATGCCCATGACTCCAATCATGTCCTGCTGAAGTTGCGGAGACCTGTTGTGGGTTCCTCTGAACCATTTTCTCACTCGAGGTTCTCTACTCCTCGTCTTCCTGCTGCTCTGGAACAGGCCAGGTAAAACCATATATATATGGGGTGTTTGTTCTCTGATTGGCTTCTTGGTTTTAGTGACAGGGTGGGATCACAAAACTAAAGAGTCTCCTGGACTTCCCTTGTGGTCCATCTAGTGGTTAGGACTCTGCATCCATCGCACGGAACACGGGTTTGATCCCTGGTTGAGGAACTGAGCTCCCATGAGCCGTGTGGCACAGCAAAAAAAAGACCAAAGAGTCTCCTTAGTTCCAGCTCCTTTCCAGTTGATGTGCGGTGACAGGGATGATTATCCGGAGCTAATGAGATGGAAACCAGAACTGCAGAAAGAAATTAAGAAACTAAACTAGAAGCAGATGCTGATGAAGACCATAGGTGGCTCAGAATAGCTTCAAGGTTTATTTGTGAGATTTGTATTTTAAGACTTTTTTTTTTTTTTTTTAATCTCACAGGCTCCAGAAGCAAGTTGATAAGAACTTTCTTAAAGCAGAAAAGCAAAGGTTGCGGGCTGAGAAGAAACAGCGTAAAGCAGAGGTCAAGGAACTTAAAAAGCAGCTTAAACTCCACAGGAAGATTCATCTATGGAATTCGCTTCATGGGCTGCAGAACCCCAAATCTCCTTTGGGCCGACCTGAGAGCTTATTGCAGTCAAACACCCCGATGTAAGCCCAGGGCCAGGGCAGGAGCCAGAGCTTTAGGTCCAGCCATCTAAAACTGGAACTTAAGCCAACTTCTGTCTTATTTATTATTGCTAACTCCTAACACTCAAACCCTTAAAACTTCCCATTTTCTGATCTTTGTGTTCTTAAAGGGTGGTTTGCTAGTTATCTTTGACACTTCCTTTGTTGCCTTCTTCAGAAAAACAGAAACCAGTAAGGTTCAGAAACTGGTGTAATCTCTCTTCACTGGAGGCAGTCTGGATTTGAAGCAGAAGGAACAAATGTTTTAAGAGCCCAGCTCTCTAGTTTTGGTATTTATGGACCCTTTCAGTTATCCTCACCATAGCTTTTTAACTTAGGAGTTAGGTCCCCTTGTTTTGTTCTTTCAGCTGTGCCATATGGCAGGTAGGATCATAGTCCACTGACCAGTGATCAGACCTGTACTCCCTACAGTGGAAGCATGGAGTCCTAACCACTAGACTGCCAGGGAATTCCTTGGGTCAGCTTGTTTTCTTAAAAAATGTTAATAGTTTGTTCTTGTTGTTGTTGGAGGGTTTTTTGGTTGCACCACATGAAGCTTGCGGGGTCTTAGTTCCCAGACCAGGGATCGAACCCAGGCCCTCAGCAGTGAAAGCAACGAATTCTAACCACTGGACTATAAGGGAATTCCCATTATAAAGCAGATGCACTAGTATGCCCTCCAGGGTCACAGTCTGCATATTGAACCACATATTGTATATTCAGAACACATCACACCCAACACAAGTAATTAAATACCTAAATTTCTATTCAGGCTCCCTCTGCAACCCTGTGCCCCAGTTATGCCAACGCTCAGTGCAGCATTTGTGGATGAGAATTTGCCTGATGGGACTCACCTCCAGCCAGGAACCAAATTTATCAAACACTGGAGGATGAAAAATACAGGAAATGTCAAGTGGAGCACAGACACAAAGGTAGTTTTTCCCCACAAAATGTGAATGTGAAGTGGTTGAGATGGCAGAGTGATTAACTGACAAACTTTCTTTCTCCTGTTACTATTCTTTTCAGCTCAAGTTCATGTGGGGAAACCTGACTTTGGCTTCTACCGAAAAGAAGGATGTTTTGGTTCCCTGCTTAAAGGCTGGCCATGTGGGAGTCGTGTCTGTGGAGTTCATTGCCCCAACCTTGGAGGGGACATACACTTCCCATTGGCGTCTTTCTCACAAAGGCCAGCAGTTCGGGCCTCGAGTCTGGTGCAGCATCATAGTGGATCCTTTCCCCTCCACGGAGAGCCCGGAAAACAGTGAAAAGAGCATGATCAGCTCAAGCAGAGGTGATGATCTCACCTGCCAGCAAGAGGTGAGCATTGGAAGGGCCTGTTCACAGCTGGTGGATCCTCCAGAAACCTGGAAAGGCCAGCTTGGCTGGCCAGCCTGGAAAGGCTCCCCACAAACTCATCAGTATGCTTATATTGGGCCTAGTCCTCTGGGGCTTTGTTTGTGTGTCCTTAGGATCTGGGTGCAGCTGTCCCTCAGTGCTTAACCCTGGTTGTTACTTGGTGCACGGTTTTCTGATTTTTTTTTTTTGTTCTATTTATTTTTGGCTGCACTGGCTCATCGATGCTGCACAGGCTTTCGCTAGTGCAGTAAGTGGGGTCTACTCTTTACTGAGGTGCACTCACTGCAATGACTTCTCTTGTTGTGGAGCATGGGCTTCAGGAGTTTTGGTGCACCAGTTTAGTGCTCCATAGCACATGGGTTCTTCCAAGAACAGGGATCATAGCTGTGTCCCCTGTATTGGCAGGCGGATTCTTAACCAGTGGACCACCAGGGAAGTCCTGTGCATCTTGTTTTAAGGCAACTTCTCTATTTACTACTTAAATTTAAGTTACCCAGTGACGATGTCCTGGTTTTAACTATTGTTATTATGGTTAATCTAAGTAACTGTCATTAGGGGAAGTTAGATGAAGGGGGTAATTAGTAAACTCTGTACTCTTTGCAGCTTTTTCATAGAAAAGTATGAAATTAAAACAAAAAGTTTTACTACATACAGTGCATATGACTTTAGGGAGGCAGCCGTCAACTTGCTTTTTGAGTTCTGTTGAGGGCCGAAAATGTGTCCCAATGGTTTCCCTCCGCAGGAAGCTTTTCTGGGTAAAGAAGAAATTCTGCCTGGTGAAACAACTGAGCAGACAGAAGGGACAGGAACCCACATCCCACAGAAGGCAAAGAATGCTGCCAGCAAGAGGGAGCTCTACATCCCATCCGTGGATCTTCTGACTGCCCAGGTGGAAGATTGAGCATTTTGAGGGGAAGGGACAGAAAGCCCTGGGGAACAAGTTCTTAACTTGTTGAAGGGAAGGGGTAGAGCCATCGGTGGTGCCCAGGAAGTTAGAGATTGACCCACTCTAATCTAGTGAGATGCATCGAATGGCAAGATCATCCCCAATGGAAGCAAGTTTCTAAACTAAATGTATCCTCTTTGAATTGGAAACTTATCTTGTGCTTCCCACAACTTCCCGTTCGCTGCCTCTTCTTTCTGCCTAACTGTTCACCTTCACCCACACTGCATCTGCTCTCTCTCTTCCCAGTGGCTATTTGAATGTTTGGTTCCCATTAACTCTTCTTGTTCTCACTTGACTGAGATGAGACGTGAATTTGAACGCTAATTGCATCTAGGATGATGTGGAGCTCAGTGGCCTTTAACACAGAACATGGCTCTAGCATGTGTTGCAAGTAGCCTAATATGCCCTCCCCCCTTTTTTTTCAGGATCTGCTGTCCTTTGAGCTATTGGATATAAATATTGTCCAAGAGTTGGAGAGAGTGCCCCACAACACTCCTGTGGGTAAGAATGTCATTTGGTCCACCTTGTTTATTAACAGGCCCAATAGTACTGCCCCCCGACTCTGGTAGTGACTATGTCATTCTGAGATATTAGTAGGCAAAGATTTCTCCCACAATGTGATATTAAAACTGCACCCATGGGCCCATTTTCCTTCATTTCCCTGTTGTCTTTCAGAGGCAACAATACAAGTTTGTACAGAGTTTCTCCACCATAAAGGGACCCTCTTTTCCATTTCTCTCTAGGTGTTTGTGTCCCTTTGTTATTTTACATTCATGGTTCTGTGTCTTGGCCATGGTCTTCCAAAGCCAAACAACTGTTTTTGATCCTTCCTGTGTTGATGGACCTGTCTGAGATACTTGTGTACTTGATGGTCTGGAGAAATTCTTTACAACAGGCCTTGAAGTGTACCTGGGTTTATTTTAGTTCTGCAGGAGGCAGGAAACCTAGAAGCTGCTGCTTCTGGACACTTGAGTATTGATGATGCAATGCTTTTTCTTGGTTGATGGTTCTCCTATCTTCATTCTCCAGATATGACTCCCTGCATGTCTCCTCTGCCACATGACAGTCCTTTAATAGAGAAGCCAGGCTTGGGGCAGATACAGGAAGAGAGTGAAGGGGCGGGATTTAAAGCACTTCCTGGTAAGGGGTTAAATATTTGTAAAGCATTTGCATCCTCCCCTTCCATAGCACGCCCTGTTGTTATCCATACCTTCTACTAACCTTACCTTGGTGTGTGAACGGGTCTGATTTTTTGAAGTCTCCTTACCTTCACATAGCACAGACAACAGCTATTCCTTGGCATCATATCAGCATGGGGACATGACTGGAGAAAGCTTTGCAATACTTTAAACACCAAGTGCAGACAAAAGTTCTGTCCTTTCTAGATTCCACAGTGTCAGTAAAGAAAAAGGCGGAGAACGTTTCTTCCATGGAGGAACCAGAAGATGATTTGAGTGGGACCCAGTTCGTGTGTGAGACTGTCATCCGATCCCTTACATTGGATGCCGCCCCGGATCACAAACCACCTTGGAGACAGAAGTCCCTGCAGAGTGAGTGTCCCCGAAATTCCCAGACCTCACCCCACGCCCCCACTGGGGTGACGCCTGACTTGCGCTTGCTAGACCTGAGCAGGTAGAAATGCTCTTCTTTACTGATAATGGAGACAGGGGAATCTTTGTTAGAGGTTGGATCATGGTTGTTCGTTTAGACTCTACATGTGCATCAGGAGCAAAGCAGCTCCTGTAATTCATTTCTGCACTTTCCCAGGGGCTGAATTAGAGCTGTACGCCACAGAGGAACAGCAGCCAACTGTGCTGCCTGGGTTCTGCAGTAAGGAGTCTTCTTGTAAGTGGATGGAGCCCCTCGGCAGAGAACCCTCCCCTGCCCTCCCACCCCCACCCCCAGCAGCTGAGTTGTCTCATTTCTCTAAGGGCAGCAGTCAGGAAATAGTGGGCAGAAGCAGGAGCACCAAGCTAAAGTTTCTCAGGGTTAAATTCTGCTATAATAAATTTCTTTGTGGCAGAATTTCTAGAGGTCAGANTCAGATAGGTAGAACCAATTTCATGTGTTTCAGATACTATCCAAACACTCAAATTTTAAAACTATGTATTTAAAAAATATATATGTATTTCCACACACACACTTGAGTACAAATGGATAACAAAAAAAGTCTAAAAGGCTAGAAGGACTTACACCAAAATGTTCACAGTAGTTGTCTCAGTAAGATTATTGGTAGTTTATTGTTATTTTTTTTCTTATTTTTTTTCTTAACTCATCCATGTTTTGCCAGTTTTCTGTCATGACTACTCATTACTTTGCAAAGAGGAGGAGGAAAGGAGTCAAAAGTAGTCATATAGTCCTGCAGTACTTAACACCAGATGTTTTCTCTTCTCATAGCACTGTTAGCTGGTTTAGCAGTTTCGATTTGAAACCATCCCGATATGATAGGGGCTTCTCTGATAGCTCAGTTGGTAAAGAATCTGCCTGCAATGCAGGAGACCCCTGGTTCAATTCTTGGGTCAGGAAAATCCACTGGAGAAGGGATAGACTACCCACTCTAATATGCTTGGTCTTCCCTTGTGGCTCAGCTGGTAAAGAATCCACTTGCAATGTGGGAGACCTGGGTTCAATCCTTGGGTTGGGAAGATCCCCTGGAATAAGGGAAAGGCTACCCACTCTAGTATTCTGGCCTGGAGAATTCCATGAATTGTATAGTCCTTGGGGTCGCTCTGACAGTTATATTAGCTGTCACCTGAAGGGGAAAAGGAAAGGGGCCTCCTTGTTTTAAGGTTCATAGTGTTCTCAGAAGCTTTATTGTTTCTGCTGACCTTGTTTTTATGAACTTTGGTTCTTTGCAGCTTCAGACTTTGAATTATGGCCCTTTGGTTTGTCCCTCTCCTCTGGCTTTCATAATTATAGCTCATGACCCACAAGGCTTGGTATAGGGTAGGGTAAGCATGAGGGACTGTTCTTAGCTTGTACCTTAAAATTGGATGCTTTCACCCTTTAGTGAAATTTGCCTCACCTGAAGAGGGACCACTTGCAGACGAGAGGGAGGAGATTGTCCAAATTGCTGAAGAAGAGGCTGTTGTGGAGGAAGAGGATGAGCTCAAAGATGAAGTTCAGAGTCAGTCCTCTGCTTCTTCAGAGGACTATATCATCATCCTGCCTGAGTGCTTTGACACCAGCCGCCCCCTGGGGGACTCCATGTACAGCTCTGCACTCTCACAGCCAGGCCTGGAGCGAGGGGCTGAAGGAGAGCCTGGGATTGAGGCTGGGCAGGAACCAGTCGAGACTGGGGAGAGACCCCCTGGAGGGGACAACCAACCACAGGGGCACAACATCAATGACATCCTTATGACCTCACAGACTCTGGACACAGTGCCCCTAACCCCAGAGGTGGTGGGGCCTCCGCCACAGCTGCCCAGGTACCATCTGTACCCCACTCTGCTGGGCTGTCCTTCAGAGGTGGAATAAAGAGAGAGGACTCAACCTGATCTCAAAGCCTGTTTCTCTGTCAGCGGGGGAAATGGCGATTTCCCTTAGTAAAGTCTGATGAATAAAAGTTGTACTTCCCAGTATTTGTGGATCCTGGATTTAAAGAAATACTTGCTTTGGTTAACCTTTATTAGCTGAGTAGTTAGCAGGGGAGTGACCAGACTGCAGCCAGTCTTTCTAACTTGACTGTGGCTGAAGAGGAAAACGAGTGAACCCTTCCCACCTGATCCCTAGATGCAAACTTGTGCTCTGGATCAGCAGTGTGGAGCCTCTGTAGAGACTCTAGCTCTGCTGTGCCCTGTTTGCTGTTTCTCCACCGTTACCAGAGGTGCCTTCTCAACTTACTTTCAATATTATGTCTTTCTGAAAGGAGTCCTCCCAGTGCACAGCATCATGGTTCCCCAGGAGTGGATTTACCAGTTACCGTACCAGAAGTTTCTTCAGTCCCTGGTCAGATCAGAGAAGGTAATGACCTGCCTGAGGTTTCTCCCTCTGCTCTTTTCTCATGGAAACCAGGTATAAGTAGGCACTCTGTGGTTCTTGGCAGTTGTGCAAAACTTGCCCTTTGACTTTTTCTGTGCTCCTCCCTCATACTCTTTTTGTTCTATCTTCTATCTTAATATTTATTAGATGAGACCCCATAGAAGCTGGCATTGTGCTGTAGTGGAAAGAACACAGGTTTTGGAACCAGCCCAGTCTAGGTTCATCCCCAGCTCTGCCTTTCCTCACTGTGTGACCTTGCAGTGGTTCAGCAGGTTGATAATACCTGAAGGTCTGTTTCCTCATCCACAAAATAAAGAGAATAGCACTTTGGAGTTGTGAGTAGACCCTCAAAGTGGCGTCCCTCTCTTCCTCAAAAGCAAAACCTGGACTTCCCTAGCGGCCCAATGATTTAAGACTCTGCATCAAATGCAAGGGGCACAGGTTGAATCTCTGATCAAGGAGCTAAGTGCCCACATGGCATGTGGTGCAGCCAAATAATTAAAGGCTTGAAATGTTGTGATCAGATTGTTACCTGCCTCAGAAATAGCCCTGCTGGGAGTTAGGAAATCCCGGGCATTTCTAGATGCTGCATCTAACCAATAGCTCTTTTGCTTTTAGAGCTCAGAGGCTCATCAGGACTTGTAAACAGCAGACCGAAGAGCTATGACCACTCAAGGTAACTGGACCTTGCCTGTGCAGCCTCTTCAGAAGCAGGTGGATGTCCTAGTGTTACCCTGCTTACACGAACCTCTCAGAGCACGTGCCCCCTCCTGAGAGTGACGGAGGAGAGCCATCATCCCTTGTTCTTATTTCTTCTGAAGCTCGTGAGCAACCCTGAGCAGAGGGCTAACGTTGATGTTTAAGAGTGTTGCCAGTCCAGACCAGGAAGAAGCGCCCTTAGGTTCAGTTCCTGCTTAGTAACAGAGGAGGGCAGGAAGGTCCAGCCCATTGTGCATCTGGTAACTTGTTCTTAGACAAACCTGCCTCTGCTTCTAGTCGTCTCAAAGCAGTATCAAGTTGGGCCCCTCCCCATATACAGTGTTCAGAAAATCACATTTCCTTTGGGAGTTGTTTTCTCTGAGATGGTAACTGAGCAGACCCACTGCCAGTACCTCACGGTGCCCTTGACCACATTAATTTTCCAGTGGGGCTGAAAGCTGGCATGCTAACCAGAGTGACGTGTTTTCTGCAGTGCCCATATCTTGTAGCAGTAAGAACTGAGCCCTACATCGGACCTAGATTTGTAACTATTAAACTGATAGGAAAACAGTCACACACTCATTTTACATTTGATTTTTTTTTCCTCCAGGAAATCTCATTTCCTTTCCAGGATGAGAACCCAGATTATCTTGTAGGAAGATAATAATTAGTGTTTCTTAGGGAGATAATTTGGTTTTCCTACTCAGGCACCACCACCACCACGGGAACAGCATTGCTGGAGGACTGGTGAAGGGGGCTTTGTCTGTTGCTGCCTCTGCGTACAAGGCCTTGTTTGCTGGACCACCAGTCACTGCACAGGTCAGTGTATATTTTATTTCCCTGAACCAAATCCAAGTCACTAGTGAAAACAATGGCATCTGCCTGGGCTGGAGAAAGTCACACATCATCATAGAAAACATGAGCTTTAAGTTTAGTCGTCTTTTAATTGGAGGATAATTGCTTTACAATGTGTGTTGGATTCTGTATAGCAGCCGAGAATCAGCCATAAGTACATGTATGTCCCTTCTCTCTTGAACCTCTCTCCCATTCCCCCACCCCATCCTACCCCTCTAGGTTGTCACACCAGGTTGAACTCCATGTGTTATACAGCAGCTTCCCACTAGCTATGTATGTTTCTTCTTACATATGATGACATATATGTGTCAGTGCTGCTCTCTCAATTTGTCTCACCCTATCCTTCCACAAGTCTGTTCTCTATGTCTGCATCTCTATTCTTGCCCTACAAATAGGTTCATCAGTACCATCTTTCTAGATTCCACATATATGTGTTAATATACGATATTTGTTTTCCTCTTTCCGACTTCACTCTGGATAACAGGCTCTAGGTTCATCCATCTCTCTAGAACTGCCTCAAATTTGTTCCTTTTTATGGCTGAGTAATTCCATTGGATATATATATCACAAAACTTAGTCTTTGATCAACACACACAGACTTGGCCAGGTTCCACTTATATGACTTTCGCTAAGTTAAGGGAGGAAAGAAAAAAGACCTAATGTTTGTTGCAGACCTAGTATGTGTGTGGAGCGCTCCCAGATGCTAGTGCTACAGGAGGAATCAGACACCAGTTCCTGCCCAGAGTGGTGGGAAACAAGTGAAGTAAACAGACATTTGTCTATGAAACTTTTGAAAATTGCAAAGCACTATAGAATTTAAGGAATCTTTCATCTAATTAAAAAAACAAACAAACACATTTATTGTGCAGTGTAAGATACTATGCCAGTTTTCTCAGACTGGTGGAACACCTCAGTCTGATATTGGCCCCACAGTGCAGCGCAGGAAGGATTCTTGGTAGATGATGCCCGAAGTCATCCTAAAAGTGTTTGCCAGGAATCAGAGTCAGAAAGGGTAGACAGTAGCCAGTAAAGAGATCTGGAAATATGAGCCTGGAACGTAAATTTGTTCTGAGAAGAGAAGAGAAAAGACCAGTGATGTAGGTGGGATGCTGTGTTAAGTGATTTGGATTTTATTTTAGGACCCGTGGGCAGCCTCTGAAGGATTTTAGGGAAGTAATTAACATGGTCAGATTTGTTCTTTGTAAGATCACTCCACTCCTCCATAGTGTGGAGGCTGAGGGAGCCTTAAGAAATCCAGCTGAGAATCCACGTGTAAGAAGAAAAGAAGGATAGAAGAGAAACAGAAATGGCAGAACTTGGAGGCCATAAGGCTAAAAAGTCAAGGATAAAAGTTTCTAGTTTAGGTAGTCAGTGTAACATTCATTAAGAGAGAATATATAAGAACAGTGTATTTGGGCAGGAGGAAAAGAAAATCCAGTCAGTTTTGGGCTGGTGTTGAATTTGAGACACATCCAGGTCGATTTATCCAGAGTATAGTTGGATTTATACATTTGAATTACAGAGAAAAGAAGTTTGGCCTGGAAATGAAGTCATTTATGTACAAGATAGAACAGGAGCCGCAGATTAGATAAAATTTTCCAGGAAGAATGGATAAAAGAAGGAGCAGCCTCTAAGGATCATGGAAAGAGGGAGGGCTCTGCAAAGAAGACTGAGAACTAGGAGGAGAATGAGGAAGGGAAGGGAGTTCTACACGGGAGCTTAGGGAAGGGAGTTTTAATGAGGAGGGCATGGCCAGCAGCGTCAGGTGCTGCAGAGGAGTGAGAAGGAGCAGAGAGGACTTTAAAAGTACAACTGTGCCTCACTTTCAAATAGCTGGACTATACAAAGGGAAAAGGAGAGTGAAAGCTGGGACATGTAAGGCAGAGGGAGACATTTTTAAAGGTGAGCCGGTAGCGAGGTTAACAATCAAAATGAGAGAGGTTAATTAGTAGAAAAGTATTTCCGAGGTGAGGAGAGGTAATGAGATACAAAGTAAGGTTCATTCAGAAGGATTAACCTTGAAAGGAGGACGGGTAACTTACTCTGAAATAGAGGGAACAGAAGAGAGAACTACCAGAGACAGTGCTCAACATATTGACATGCTTTTCTTAATCCATTCAGTTCAGTTGCTCAGTCGTGTCTGATGCTTTGTGACTCCATGGACTGTAGCACGCCAGGCCTCCCTGTCCATCACCAACTCCCAGAGTTTACTCAAACTCATGTCCATTGAGTCAGTGAAGCCATCCAACCATCTCATCCTCTGTCATCCCCTTCTCCTCTCGCCTTCAGTCTTTCCCAGCATCAGGGTCTTTTCAAATGAGTCAGTTCTTTGCATCAGGTGGCCAGAGTATTGGAGTTTCAGCTTCAACGTCAGTCTTTCCAATGAACACTCAGGACTAATCTCCTTTAGGATGGACTGGTTGGATCTCCTTGCAGTCCAAGGGACTCTCAAGAGTCTTCTCCAACACCACAGTTCAAAAGCATCGATTCTTCAGCACTCAGCTTTCTTTATGGTCCAACTCTGACATCCATACATGACCACTGGAAAAACAGCCTTGACTAGATGGACCTTTGTTGGCAAAGTAATGTCTCTGCTTTTTAATATGCTCTCTAGGTTGGTCATAACTTTCCTTCCAAGGAGTAAGTGTCTTTTAATTTCATGGTTGCAGTCACCATCTGCAGTGATTTTGGTGCCCAGAGAAATAAAGTCAGCCACAGTTTCCACTGTTTCCCCATCTGTTTGCCATAAAGTGATGGGACTGGATGCTGTGATCGTATTTTTCTGAATGTTGAGCTTT
Organism: Redunca redunca; assembly: GCA_006410935.1. Taxonomy (NCBI): domain Eukaryota; kingdom Metazoa; phylum Chordata; class Mammalia; order Artiodactyla; family Bovidae; genus Redunca; species Redunca redunca. Next base: position 24,517 of record SJYQ01095647.1, read on the forward strand.
AATCCACTCAACCACGCTGCAAAATACTAGCTAACCTGTGTCTCCATTTTTTTTTTAATAAGAAAATTGGTACTCAACACAGCTGTTAAGTAAATGATAAGAGGGTGTTCCAAGTGTTCGGAGGATTTAGGAAAGTTATGAACTTGGCCCAAAGAAGAAAGTAAAAATAAAAGATTAAGTATATTAGCAATAAAGAATTGCTATTCTTTATTTTAAAAAAAGAGCCAAGAAGCTTGCCCAGGATGTCGTTTCCTGAGCAGTTTCTGCTCCAGCTCCTTTGCATATCTGATTAAATTTCCCAGACTTTTTTCCTGTAACAGCTCTTCTTCTCCTTGGCCCGTCATCATGATCACCTTTATCTTCACAGTGTTTCCAGAGTGTGTTTGTATCTCTTCCTTCATCTAGTTCTAGACAGTTCATTTGTTACCTGGTTTGGGATACAAACATACCTCATCCAAAATAGAGTTTTCCCAGTCCTTCTTATCCCCTCAGATGACCCATTGGTATTGGGTGGACAGGAGTGCCATAGCCTTGAACCTAATTACTTAGTGTTTTGAATAAATCTGGAAAGATTAGAATTACTCAACAAAATAATACAGATTTTTACAGAGACTGTTTTTCTGCTTTTCTTGACTCTGCACAGCCAGTAGTTTCTGAAGATCAGACAGCAGCCCTGATGGCCCATCTCTTTGAAATGGGATTCTGTGACAGGCAGTTGAACCTAAGGCTGCTGAAGAAACACAATTACAACATTCTGCAAGTGGTGACAGAACTCCTTCAGGTCAACAACAACGACTGGTACAGCCACCGCTACTGAGGAGTGACCTCGTATTAAATAACATTGCCTGCTGCTCAGAGATGATCTTTATTCTGTTGGGGCGTGGGGTGGAGACCCTTGCTTATTTTTTAATCTGATGAATCTATAATAGAGCCCATCATTGAACTATCCAGACAATACCTGCCATTGCAGTATTTTTTGGAGCAAATCAAAAACCAGAACTTAAATTTTCACGGTAGGCATTAGGTGAATTGTAGGAAGAGCATTTTTCAGTTGATTTGGATAAAGCTCCTTTCTCTGTTTTAGTGCACTGAAGAGTATAACTTAAACTTCCTATAGAATCATTTTTCTTTCTGCTTGTACTGAAGTTGAGTATTTTTCTTTGCTTAACGTGGATGTTTTTATGGGGATATCTGTTGTCAGTTTTTAAAGGGAATTAACCTTGGAAGTTGTTTTCCAGAATTATTCTCACAATTTCTCTAACCTATCCCAAGCTTAAATAGCTATGTGGTATTAAAATGACACCTAGAATGTGATAGGAATTTTGTTACTCTTCCCGTTTCAAGTAGAAACTCGTTTCTCTGCAAGTCTTGGAAATCAACACTGTTGTTTTCTAAAGACCCGACTGATGTGTTGAAGTATATCCACCTTCCGTGTCTCTGCACTTCTGAGTAAGGAGTGGGGAGTGTGCTAATTAACCCACCAGCACCTGTTGAACAGTGTCTATTGTAGCAATTTTGCATACATTTGTATTTTATTTAAGGGAAAAAATTTAGGTAGTGTGAAATATTTTGCTAATCCTATAAAGAAGGGAAAAATCTTCTATTAAAGGAAAAAGTAAATTTAACAGTTACCTTTTTTCTTTATGTCATGGGGCAGGTCTTATTTACAGTAGAGTGGGCAAAGGCTGTATAGAAACATGAGAAAACTGAACTTTATTATGTGAATCTCAGTAAAATTCAGGAGCGGGCAGATGGGTGGGTGTGAGGCTTTGACATGGGATTCAGGAAGTCCTGAATGTCTCTTGAATGTTTGAAATCTGTTCAAGAGAACTAAGAACAAGAAAAAGAGGCTGTTTTACAAAACTTGGATGGGGAGCAAACTCAGAAAAACGTTCTGGTTTGATTTAACCCCAGGGTAGGTGAGTGGGAAAGAGCTTGCTTACAAAGGTCCAGAGTCCTCACTCTGTTAATAGAAAGGAGTCTTGGGTACAGCTGGTAGAGGTAACAAAAAACACTAAAGATTTTAGTCATAAAAATTGCTTGCAGAAAAAGAAATCTGACCCCCCCCCCAGCCCGAAGGGGGAAGGATAATAAAATAGTATTATATAACCTGGTTGGTATTACAATGAATGATGATGTAATCATTAGCCATAATGATGTTTATTTACAGTATAACTCCTGAATGCTGTTAAATAGGCCAGGATTCAGACTGCAAGCCAACCAGTCTGTTCGTTATTTAATACGTTTTTATGGGGCCTTCTGGGTAGAGGCTGAGCAGCCGGTTGTGTGTAATTAATTGAGTTGATTTGGGACGGGATCTGTTTTGACCATCTGAGTCGTATTGTGAGGGTCCAGTCGTCTGTCCCATTGTACTTGTACGTAACCGCTTAAAGAATGGTGAAATAAACTTTGAAACTCTTACCTGCCCTGGCTGGTACCTTCGTCCAGGACCTNTCTCTTCTCCCTCTCCTCCTTCCTGGTTGGAAACTCAGTTTCAACCCCCACCAGATTTCCTGATCGCTTAGCAGCCCTGCAGCCAGCATTCAGCCTGCACGCTTATGGCCAAGACTTGCACGCTTGTGTGCAAGTGTTCAGGGCCTCCTGTTTGGAGCAGGATTGGAATGAAAACCAGGCTAGAATTGGGTTAATTCTTACAATATATGGGACTTCCCTTGTGGCTCAGTTGGTAAAGAATCTGCCTGTAATGCAGGAGACCTGGATGTGATCCCTGCGTTGGGAAGATCCCCTGGAGAACAGAAAGGCTACCCACTCCAGTATTCTGCCCTGGAGAATTCCATGGACTCTAAAAGTCCATGGAGTCTCAGAGTTGGACACAGCTGAGCGACTTTCACTTTCACTTTTACAACATATGACTTTGGGCCCTTCAGCCTGACTCGCTGTCTTCTACTAAGGGAATGGCCAGCACATGCCTGGACCAGGCCAATGGGGGTTGGAGGAGTGAAGTGCTCACCTTAGGCAGAGGGAGTGGGAAGGGGTGGGAGTGGCCTGGGTCCTTGCCCTCCCCATGGAAAGGAGGCCAGGGGCCTGGAACTGCAGGTCTCCTCTGAACTGACAGGATGCTCAGTGTGAAATGTGGTCCTGTGTTCTTCCTCTCTGTCTTTCTCAGCAAAATCTGTACCTGGCTGGAAATCAAAGTCCACCACGTGCTTTTGCACATCCAGTAAGTAGGATTTGAAGCCCTGGTTTCCCCTCTCCCACTTCTTTTTTTTTTTTAATAGTTATTTATTTTGGCTTTGCTGGGTCTTAGGTTAAGCATGCAGGATCTTTAGTTGTGGCATGTGGACTCTAGTTCCCTGACCAGGGATTGAACCTGGGTCCCCTGACTGGGAAGCTCAGAATCATAGCCACTGGACCACCAGGGAAGTACCCCTCTCCCACCTCCTGACTCCAGCTCCCCCTAGTGAGAAGGAAGTCATCCAAGCTGACTCCATGTATCTGTTGGCTCATGATAGTGGCAGGTCCAGCCCTTCCTCTAGGGTCCACCTTGCTTCTGAGCTGTTGATGTGACACCCATGGAGCTGCCTGGGGCCCGGGTGGGGCAGCTGTTCCAGGAGCCATGACTGAGCAGGAAGCCAGCCCTCCCCAGAGAACAGAGCAGGACCAAGGCTTTCCTCTTCCTCCCAGACACAGCACCAAAGCCTGCTTTTCCTCTCCAGGGGCACCCTGACCTATTCCTACCTGAGCCGTTCCGAGCAGCTGGTCTTCCAGAGCTATGAATATGTGGACTGCCGGGGAAACAAGTCTGTGCCTCACTTGCTGGTCTCCCACCCGCCGTGACCTGTCTGCTGCCCTCAAGCTCCAGTCGCCTGCCGGCCTGGTCTGTACCTCCCACAACTCCGTAGAACAATAGTGACTTTGCCAAAGGAAAAACCATGCTTTATCATACCCTCCCCACCCCATGCACCCCCAGCAGAGGAAGCTTCCTGTGGAAGTTAACTTCATATACACTCATACATCCCTACACACTGTCTCTCTCTCATATATACACCCATACACAGTCTCTCTCTCCCTCTCACACACACACACACACACACAAATATACACACACACACCCTCTCTGATTTCCACAGGATCAGAAGCCTGATTAGATATTCTAGAGGCCAGCACCAGAGGCCTCTGGTTATGTCTTGAGCAAAGTCGGGCCCAGCGTTTCCTCAGAGCTGCCTCAGAGTTGTGGAGCAGCACACACCTTCCTATGCTGAGCACCTTGGTTGCCTGGTTCCTCCAGGGAAGGCCTTCTTCCTGTCTGAATGCAGAGAAAACTTTCATTTTATCTGGTTTGACTCCATGGATCCTTTTCCAGTTCTCCACCCAGTGATGGGAATGACTTAGGGATCAGCCCGTGCTGTCCCCAGGGCCTTTTGCTTTGGTCACGTGACAGATCGTTGGTGATGGCCTGCTTCTCTCCTGGTAGCTTGTTGCCCACCCTTTGGCCAAGGCCCTTTGGCTCTGCCTCCTTCCTGGTTATAGATGGTCTGGGTCCCCAGGAACATAGAGCTGTTCTGCAGCTAAAGCTTCTCTTCTCCATAAAACACTTTTATTAATATTATTCTCTGCACAGCAGGAACAAAAGGAGAGGAGGGAAGGGAGGCAATGGTACCCTCTGGGCCTGCACAGGAAAAACAGAGACAAAGCCAGAGCCATTTTAAAAGGTATTTATTGAAGGAGGTCACAACCCTGAGCCCATGTGAGTGGCCACAGACAGGTCAGATGGTGCCACAGTCGCCTTTACTATGGTTTCTATCACTCAGACAAGCAGAGAGATAAGCTTGGATGGTGGGGAAAGTTGAAGTAAGAAGGGTGGAGAAAGGGAAGTGGGGACAGAACCTGATGACTAGCTTACCAGGGGACAAGAGGAGAGAAGGAGTTCATGCCGTCTGCATGTTTTCATGCCTGAGTAACGGGTCAAAGTGGTGCTGGCAACAGTATGAAAGTCCATGAAGTCCAGGCTGGAGCTTATGCTCCGTGGAGTTCGGAAAATGTAAAGGATTTATATTGTATTCACTAAACTATACTTAACAGTGTTTAAAAAAGAAAAATAAAGGTCTCCTATAATTGGGAAGGGAGCTGCTGGTGGACACTCCCCATCTCACAGCCTATTTCTTAATGTCCAGGTGGGCATCAGGGTCTCTTCCCCAGTCCCTGAGCCCCTTGGGAACATGCCCTGCTTCTCTGACTTCTCTCCCTTTCTCTTGTTACGTATCTCTGAAGTCCCATCCCACCTTATACCTCCCCCAGTGCTCCTCTCAAGAAACACTGCATTGAGAGGTTCCTTTGTGCGTGCTGAGTCACTGCAGTCATGTCTGACTCTGCGACGCTATGGACTGTAGCTTTCCAGGCTCCTCTGTCCATGGGATATTCTCCAGGCAAAAATACCGGAATGTGTTAATTTCCCACCCAAAGGCCATGCTACAAAGAAAAGACCCAGGCACCATCCCCCCTTACCAGTCAAGAGTGAAGAGGGGATGAGGCTGGGGGACCCCACCTGTCAGTTTCAGGAAGTGGGGAGGGGGATACCTGGGGGCTTTAGAGCCTCTTAGTTGTCTCTGCTACATGGAAAGGCTGAGACCCAGGGAGGAAGAAGCCTATGGATTTGGCTGGGGTGGGGGCAGTCGGATCAGTGATCAATGCAAAGAATACAGGAAAACAACAGAATGGGAAAGACTAGAGATCTCTTCAAGAAAATTAGAGATACCAAAGGAACATTTCATGGAAAGATGGGCTCGATAACAGACAGACATTGTATGGACCTAACAGAAGCAGAAGATATTAAGAGGTGGCAAGAATACATAGAAGAACTGTACAAAAAAGATCTTCACGAGCCAGCTAATCACGATGGTGTGATCACTCACACTCACCTAGAGCCAGACATCCTGGAATGTGAAGTTAAATGGGCCTTAGGAAGCATCACTACGAACAAAGCTAGTGGAGGTGATGGAATTCCAGTTGAGCTGTTTCAAATCCTGAAAGATGATGCTGTGAAAGTGCTGCACTCAATATGGCAGCAAATTTGGAAAACTCAGCAGTGGCCACAGGACTGGAAAAGGTCAGTTTTCATTCCAATCCCAAAGAAAGGCAGTGCCGAAGAATGCTCAGACTACCACACAATTCCACTCATCTCACACGCTAGAATGCTCAAAATTCTCCAAGCCAGGCTTCAGCAATACGTGAACCGTGAACTTCCAGATGTTCAAGCTGGCTTTAGAAAAGGCAGAGGAACCAGGGATCAAATTGCCAACATCCGTTGGATCATTGAAAAGGAAAGAGAGTTCCAGAAAAATATCTATTTCTGCTTTATTGACTATGCCAAAGCCTTTGACTGTGGGGATCACAATAAGCTGTGGAAAATTCTGAAAGAGATGGGCATACCAGACCACCTGACCTGCCTCTTGAGAAACCTATATGCAGGTCAGGAGGCAACAGTTAGAACTGGACATGAAACAACAGACTGGTTCCAAATAGGAAAAGGAGTATGTCAAGGCTGTATATTGTCACCCTGCTTATTTAACTTCTATGCAGAGTACATCGTGAGACATGCTGGACTGGAGGAAGCACAAGCTGGAATCAAGATTGCTGGAAGAAAAATCAATAACCTTGGATATGCAGATGACACCACCGTTACAGCAGAAAGTGAAGAAGAGCTAAAGAGCCTCTTGATGAAAGTGAAAGAGGAGAGTGAAAAAGTTGGCTTAAAGCTCAACATTCAGAAAACAAAGATCATGGCATCTGGTCCCATCACTTCATGGCAAATAGATGGGGAACCAGTGGAAACAGTGCCTGACTTTATTTTNGCTGGGCTGGAAGAAGCACAAGCTGGAATCAAGATTGCCGGGAGAAATATCAATAACATCAATAACCTCGGATATGCAGATGACACCACCCTTATGGCAGAAAGTGAAGAGGAACTAAAAAGCCTCTTGATGAAAGTGAAAGAGGAGAGTGAAAAGGTTGGCTTAAAGCTCAACATTCAGAAAACTAAGATCATGGCATCTGGTCCATGGGAAATAGATGGGGAAACAGTGGGAACAGTGTCAGACTTTATTTTTTGCAGATGGTGATTGCAGCCATGAGCTTAAAAGATGCTTACTCCTTGGAAGGAAAGTTATGACCAACCTAGACAGCATATTAAAAAGAAGAGACATTACTTTGCCAACTAAGGTCCATCTAGTCCAGGCTATGGTTTTTCCAGTAGTCATGTATGGATTGGATGTGAGAATTGGACTGTGAAGAAAGCTGAGGGCAGACGAATTGATGCTTTTGAACTGTGGTGTTAGAGAAGACTCTTGAGAGTCCCTTGGACTGCAAAGAGATCCAACCAGTCCATCCTAAAGGAGAACAGTCCTGAATGTTCATTGGAAGGACTGATGCTGAAGCTGAAACTCCAATACTTTGGCCACCTCATGTGAAGAGTTGACTCACTGGAAAAGACTCTGATGCTGGGAGGGATTGCGGGCAGGAGGAGAAGGTGAAGACAGAGAGTGAGATGGCTGGATGGCATCACTGACTCGATGGACGTGAGTTTGAGTGACCTCTGGGAGTTGGTGATGGACAAGGAGGCCTGGCGTGCTGCAATTCATGGGGGTCACAAAGAGTCGGACACGACTGAGCGACTGAACTGAGTCCCCCCTCTTCCTAAGGTCAGGTGTCCTGTGCCTGAGACTGCAGTCCCCCTTTCCTCTGAGTTCTTTATCTCCATCCCTGCCTCTCATCATCAACAGCGGAGTGCCCACAGTGGACCAGACTGACGCTGGACTTGGGGGAGGGGGTCCCTGTCTGCCACTTCTTCCTGTCACTGCCCTAGGTCTGCTCTGGTGTGATACAACCCCTCCTCCCCCAGCTGAATCTCAGTAAGCATCCTCCAGGGGGCCGGCCTGATGGCTCCAATGAGAGTCAAACCTGATGAGCTCCCGACGGACCTATCATTGCTAAATAAGGGCCAGTAATGGAGCTGTAGACTTGAGGGGCGCAAAGCCAAGTTCTCCCATAGGCTTTGCCTGGAGAAGCAGGGACTTACCTTCCACTTTCTTCCCACACTCTCTCCATCCTCTTCCTGCCCCTCCTCCTCATCCAGTCACACAGAGCCTGACCAGTCTCTTCGATTCTTTCCAGGAAGAAATTTTATTCCTGGCTCAGCTCCTCTGCCAGAGTGGATCAGGAGGGACTGGCTTTTGAAGTGGAGGTGTTGCTGGGTGGTAAGAAGGTCGGGTCACTTATCTGATTTTTGCTGATGGTCAATGGAAATATTGGGATCTGTTTCTGAATCACCATTGCTGGATGTAATTCGTTGACTGAGAAGGAGAGACAGGAGGCAAAACAAGTCAGCTGTTCCCAGGCCCACTGCTTTTGCTTACTGTATTAAGTAAGCCAAAGGGCTTCCCTGGTGGCTCAGATGGTAAAGCGTCTACCTGCAATGCGGGAGACCTGGGTTCGATTCCTGGGTTGGGAAGATCCCCTGGAGAAGGAAATGGCAACCCACTCCAGCACTCTTGCCTGGAAAATCCCATGGACGGAGGAGCCTGATAGGCTACAGTCCATGGGGTTGCAAAGAGTCAGACATGACTGAGCGATAATTAATTAATAAATTACTTTGAAGCCAAAGGAATCAAAGTGAAATGTAGTGAGTGGCCCAGTCCTCATGTTAAAGAACTAGGATCGGGTTCTCCCATCCTTGGGACCTGTGTCAGGAAAAAAAACCTTTCCAAAGCTCATCCTGTTTTATGTAATTCCCAAGACACTCAAGAGTCTTCCTGGGTTTGATGGTCTACAATTAGCCGGACACTAAGCTAAGTGCTTCAAATGCCTTCCCTTTTAATCCAGTCCTCATGACACTTCTACTATGGAACTGGTATCATTCTCCTTTAATGGATGGGCAGCTGAGGCTCAAAAGAGTGAGTCATGCTACCAGAGAGTGGTGATCCTAACTGAGACCATACCTCTTACTTCAGGTCTTACCTCCCTCCTGCCTAGCTGGCTCTACCCTAATCAGCCCCTAGATTTTGCTTCTTTGTACCTGTCCAGCCTTCCCAACTAGACTGTCAGCTCCTTCACTTACACTTAGTGCTGAGCAATGGGGCCTACCAAGACATTCTTATGGGGCAAGGAATGGAGGAATGGGCCATCCAGAAATGACTGAACAGCTTCAGTCCCCTCTCCCAACTGCTGCCAAGGAAGCCTTTCTAGACTCCCCCACACTTACACACAAGCACACTCAGACACGCAGCCAGAAGCTATCTGGCTTTCACACACTGAATCTGTCTCACCGTGAATTGTGAGTACTTGGTTTGCATATCTGGGGTAGATTTCTTGCCACCTGATGAGGAAACAAAGCACAATTACTCATCTGGCAGTTTCTGAGAATGGAACATGACACAGCTGGATTCTTTACCAGGCAGGCCATGGCCCCTGTCTAAGAAAAGGCACAGATCCAGCCCACACTGAAAATTCTCTACCAGGAAGCCAGGCTGGGCTTCCCTGTTCCAGACCCCACAGGGCTCAGGATATTGTTGCTAAGCCTACAACTCATCTCCCACCCTCTGGTGGCTCCCTCCCCCATCTGTCCCCCTCACCCTAAAGGAGAGACTGACACCTAAAGGAGGGACTGAGCCACCCTCTGTGGAAGCTGGCAGGTTTCTCTGCCACCCTAGATTGGCGCAAAGCCACTCAGAGAGAGTGACTCCCAAGTAAAGGAGATTCCTCCAAATATGGAATCTGGGCCCTAACCAGGGACTCCCCCCTCACTGCCTCCCGCTGCCGGGCAACTTACTTACCAGGACCATGCGGGTTGGTTACCTCTCCTTGGTATGTGTCCTTGTGGGGACCTGGCTTCTGAGAATCCTGGAGGATGTACTGGGAGGTGCACTGAGGAAGACATTCTTGGGCATTTGGCTGCTTTGGCTGAGGCGGCTGTGGTGGCTGCTGGGACACCTGCGGCGGCTGTGGCATAGGTGGCAACTGTGATTGCGCCAGGGGTGGCTGCGACTCCTGCTGGGACTCCTGAGGTGGCTGGGTCTTCTCCTCGCACTGCTGTGCCTGTTCTTGGCGTTTCTTCAGTTCCTGGCAAGAAGCCCCCCACAAGTGGAATCCTCCTCCCACCCCATCCAGTCACCACCTTGCCAGAGACACTGCAGGAAGCAAGACACGGGAATCCTGAGGCGGAGGTGACTGCAGGGTCTCTGTTCCCTGGAGGTGAAGGCTGAGCCATCTCGCCTCACCCACCCACACCCTAAACTGTTCCTATAGCAACAGTGCCCCCTGGCACAGCCCCTGCCCAGTAAACACAGCCTCTGACCACCTACCCCCTAGCTTGAGAGCTGTGTGCACTGAAAGCCGTTTGCAGTGCCGGAGAGTAAAGAATAATCTCTTACAAATGCCTCAAAACAGCCCTGTCCAGTAGAAATATAATGGGTACCATATTTGGAGACGAATGCTTTCACTCTCATATGTAATTCAAAATTTTCTATTAGCCACATAACAAAGGAAGAAGAAATAGGTGAAACTAGTATAACAATGTATTTTATTCAACCCACTACATCCAAAACATAAACTCAATATGATAATATTGATAGTTTATAGTGTTTGTTTTTGTACTAAGTCTTCAAAACACAGAGGGCATTTTATACTCAACAGCACATCTGAATTTAGACATTACATTTTTCCAAAGAAATGTTTGGTTGCAGGGCTTCCCTGGTGGCTCAGTGGTAAAGAATCCGCCTGCCAATTCAGGCAACACCAGTTCGATCCCTGACCCAGGAAGATCCCACATGCCGAGGAGCACTTAAGCCCGTATAGCACAGCTATTGAGCCTGTGCTCTGAAGCCTGCGCTCTGCAAGAAGAGAAGCCGCTGCAAGGGGAAGCCTGTGCACCGAAACCGGAGAGTAGTCCCTGCTCTCTGAAACTAGAGAAAAGCTGGAGCAGCAAGGAAGACCCAGCACAACCATAAATAAATACATTGGTAATAACAAAAGTGTTTGATCAAGGGATTTCTCTAGTAGTCCAGTGGTTAAGAATCCACCTGCCACTGTGGGGGCATGGGTTCGATCCCTGGTCCAGAAAGAGTCCACATGCCACGGGGCAACTAGGCCTGTGCACAATTTCTGAACCTGCACTCGAGCCCACCAGCCATGCTGAAGCCCATGCACCTAGAGCCTGTGCTCCGCACAAGAGAAGCCACCGCAGTGGGAAGCCCTCGCACTAGAAAAAGCCTGCATGCAGCAACGAAGACCCACCACAGCCAAAAGTAAAATAAAATTCGTTTTAGAAAGGCAAGTTTTACAAAATTAACTTGATACTTCGAGTTCATATAATTTACAATCAAAAAAAGTAGAATTACATACCCAAGTTGTTCCAAACCTACTTAAAATTTTGCCAGTATGTAAAGTAGATATTTGTTTTTAAATTTATATTTAAATAAATGTATGTAAAATTTAAAATTCAGTCCCTTAGTCTCCTAGCCACATCCCAAGGGCTATAGCAAACAGGCTGGTAGCCACCCTGTCAGACAGTACAGCTTTAAAACCTCCTGTGCCTGACCCCTCAGTCCCACATGAGGCCTCAGCCTAGTATAACTGCAAAGGTGAGTCACCCCAATGCACACACACTCATCCATGACATCAAAGGTTTCCTCCAGCTCCCAGCAAAACAACATTCACCAGTTAATAGCTTCATGGGGATCTATCTTCCCTCCCCATCTCCTCCCTATCCCTGGAAGGACCCCAGTGAACCCGGCCCCTCTCATGCACCTGCTCTTGCTGCTGCTGGGCCATCAGCCACCTCTTCCGATCCAAAGCCATCTGCCGCCGCCGGGCCTCCCAGTGGTAAGCACTGCCCATGACAGTGAGGGTGACAGAAGGGAGGGGTGACAGAAGGCAGAGGGTGGGGGCAGGCAGAGCCCAGGAGGCTGCCACTGCCCCCACCACTTCTGTCTCCTCTCACCTCAACCCTGTGGCCTGTAACCAGAACCACCTCACAATGTGACCACTACCAGGGCAACTGGGGAGGCCCCCCTCCCCTGCCATGGGAAGGAGGGAGGTGTTCCTCCCAAGCCTCCCAGAGAACATCTTTAAAGCACCTTTCTCTCTGGGGCTCTGAGCAGGTAGAAGATACCATTCCACCTTAGCTTTGAGTTTCAATAGACCCCAGGGACAATTCCCAAGTGGTCTGACTTTTCTCTCTGGTTTCTTTCTCCTACCCACCCCAGGATTTCAGCATCTTCATCTGGCCCTCTGCTGACCTCTCCCTCTCCTCCTCCCTTAGTTCTCCATCTCCTCCCCCGGTTCTGAGTCAAGAAAATGGAAGGACTTCCCTGGTGGTCCAATGGTTAAGAATCCACCTGTCAATGCAGAGGACATGGGTTCAATCCCTTGTCCAGGAAGATCCCACATGCCATGGGGCAACTAATCCTGTGTGCCACAACTACTGAAACCCATGGGCCTAGAGCCTGTGCTCTGTAACAAGAGAAGCCACTGCAATAAGAAGCCCGCGCACCACAACTAAAGAGTAGCCTCAGCTCTCAGCAACCAGAGAAAGCCCAAGGGCAGCAACAAGGACCCAGCACAGCCACAAAAATGTTTTTTTAATTAAGAATAAAATCCAACTAACTTTCACTGGGGTCTGAGCCCTGTGAATACAAGGTGGCTTATTAGAAATTACCCTAATCCTGGGGATTTAATAGGCTGGGCTCAAGCCTCTATCTCTTCTTCTGAACTTGGGCCCAGTCTTACCTCTCTGAGACTCCATTTCCTCACCTGGAAAACCAGACAGGTAATATTTGTTACTGTCCTCACAGGGTTCAGTTCGATTCAGTTCAGTCGCTCAGTCATGTCTGACTCTTTGTGACCCCATGAACTACAGCATGCCAGGCCTCCCTGTCCATCACCAACTCCCAGAGTCCACCCAAACCCATGTCCATTGAGTCGGTGATGCCATCCAACCATCTCATCCTCTGTCATCCTCCTGCCCTCAGTCTTTCCTAGTATCAGGGTCTTCTCCAGTGAGTCAGTTCTTTGCATCTGGTAGCCAAAGTATTGGAGTTTCAGCTTCAGCATCAGTCCTTCCAATGAACACACAGGACTGATCTCCTTTAGGATGGTCTGGTTGGATCTCCTTGCAGTCCAAGGGACTCTCAAGAGTCTTCTCCAACACCACAGTTCAAAAGTATCAATTCTTCTGCACTCAGCTTTCTTCACAGTCCAACTCTCACGTCCATACATGACCACTGGAAAAACAATAGCCTTGACTAGACGGACCTTGGTGGACAGAGTAATGTTTCTGCTTTTTAATATGCTGTCTAGGTTGGTCATAATTTTCCTTCCAAGGAGTAAGCGTCTTTTAATTTCATGGCTGCAATCACCATCTGCACTGATTTTGGAGCCCCCCAAAATAAAGTCAGGCACTGTTTCCACTGGTTCCCCATCTATTTGCCATGAAGTGATGGGACCAGATGCCATGATCTTTGTTTTCTGAATGTTGAGCTTTAAGCCAACTTTTTCACTCTCCTCTTTCACTTTCATCAAGAGGCTCTTTAGCTCTTCTTCACTTTCTGCTGTAACGGTGGTGTCNTTTAACTTCACATTCCAGGATGTCTGGCTCTAGGTGAGTGTAAGTGATCACACCATCATGATTATCTGGCTCATGAAGATCTTTTTTGTATAGTTCTGTGTATTCTTGCCACCTCTTCTTAATACCTTCTGCTTTTGTTGGGTCCATACCATTTCTGTCCTTTATTGAGCCCATCTTTGTATCTCTAATTTTCTCGAAGAGATCTCTAGTCTTTCCCATTCTACTGGTTCCCTCTATTTCTTTGCATTGATCGCTGAGGAAGGCTTTCTTATCTCTCCTTGCTATTCTTTGGAACTCTGCATTCAAATGGGTATATCTCTCCTTTTTTCCTTTGCTTTTCACTTCTCTTCTTTTCGCAGCTATTTGTAAGGCCTCCTCAGACAGCCATTTTGCTTTTTTGCATTTCTTTTTCTTGGGGATGGTCTTGATTCCTGTTTACTGTACAGTGTCATGAACCTCCATCCATAGTTCATCAGGCACTCTATCTATCAGATCTAGTCCCTTAAATCTATTTCTCACTTCCACTGTATAGTCATAAGGGATTTGATTTAGGTCATACCTGAATGGTCTAGTGGTTTTCCCCGCTTTCTTCAATATAAGTCTGAATTTGGCAATAAGGAGTTCTGAGCCACAGTCAGCTCCTGGCCTTGTTTTTGCTGATTGTATAGAGCTTCTCCATCTTTGGCTGCAAAGAATGTAATCAGTCTGATTTTGGTGTTGACCTGGTGATGTCACAGGGTTCACACAGGACCAAATGGATTAATATATGAGAAATATATGAAATGAAGTATAAAACTGCTGAGCTACAGGTTGGGATTCTTTATTATTCTACCTAATTTTCATCCTGTTGAGGAAAAATTCATTCTCTGGGTTTCTAGGTTCTTTGGCTGGTCTAATAATCAAATGGACACAAGACAGATTGCATGCATGCATGCTCAGGCACTCAGTTGTGTTCAGCTCTTTGCAGCTCCATGGACAGCAGCCTGCCCAGACTCCTTCGTCCATGGAATTTCCCAGGCAAGAATACTGGAGTGGGTTGCCATTTCCTTCTCCAGGGGATCCTCCCAATCCAGGGATTGAACCCATGTCTCCTGTGTCTCCTCCATTGGCAGGCAGATACTTCACCACTAAGCCCCTGGGAAATCCCTAAGACAGATGAACAGGAGCAAAACAAGTGTAATTACATATATTCAGGGATCCCATAAGAATATAAGGGCCTGGGACTTCCCCTTGTGGTCTATGGTGAAGAATCTACCTTCCAATGCAGGCAATTCAGGTTTTATCCCTGGTAGGGGAACTAAGATCCCACATGCCCCAGAGCAACTAAGCCCAGGTACCTCAACTGGAGAGAAGCCCAAGCTTTGCAGGTAAGACCTAATTCAGCCAAAAATAAAAATAAAATAAATATTTCTTAAAAAGAATATGAGACCCAAGGACAGTTGAGGCTAATATGCCATTCTGAGTTAAGGAATGGGATAAGAGTTTAGGGCTTCAAAACTGAGGAAGGGGTACTTCTCTGGTGGACCAGTGGCTAAGACACTGTGTTCCCAATGCAGGGGGCCAGGTTCAATCCCTGGTTAGGGAACTAGATCCCTCATGCTGCAACTTAAGCATTCAAATGCCATAACTTGAGTTCACATGCCCATGTGCCACAGCTAAGACCTGGCACGACCAAATTAAAAAACAAAACAAAACAAAACAGAGGAGGGTAAATCACAGGACAAAAGGAGATCATGAGTTTGGTAATGAGATGTTTCCCCTGCTGTGCGGATGAGTCTCAGATAAAATTTCTCTCTGATAATAACTCTCTCTGAGACAACTCTCTCTGTCTAAATTCTTTTAGGCAATTGAATGAGAGATCAAAAGCTCTCCCTGGGTCTTTGGATCCTCCACTGCCTTGAGCTCAAATCACCCCACGTATTAGTGACACATTCTGGGGCGATTCATTTTGAACTCCTTGGGTCCCCAGTAGGTGGAGAGGCTAGAACAGGGGGTCATTTCATCAAATAGATTATTGGCCTTTCCCCACTGATATAAATTTTTCTACAAACAGCAGAGGCTGATTGCAGTTGTAAACAAGGGAAAGACGTGGTGAAAAAGGGGCTTCAAACCCAGCCTCACCCTGTAACACTGCGCTGGTGGAGGGAGGGTGCAGGATACAGCCCTTGAACCAGAGAACAGGTTCATAGTCTGTCAATTCAGGCAGCTGGTATACTATAGTCACATAGGGTTCTGGAGTTAGAACGACTTTGGTTGAATCCTGGCTGTGTCACCTATTAGCTAAGAGAACTTAGGCCGGTCACTCAGCATCTCTGAGCCTCTCCTCTGAAGGTCGTTGGAAGACACCATGGGATGCGGGGGAAGTGCCTGCCATCACGGGGGATCTTGCTATGGCTGGCTGATAGGGTTGCCCCAGTTCTCTGATAATAACTCTCTCTGAGACAAGCCCCCTGTCTAAATTCTTTTAGGCTATTGAGTGAGAGATAAAAAGCTCTTACTGGGTCTTTGGATCCTCCACTGCCTTGAGCTCAAATCACCGGAGCTGGTGGGTCTGTGAACCTTGCTACATCTCTCTTTTCCTATTTAAATTTTTTGTAATATTTATTTATTTGGCCATGTTGGATCTTTATTTTATTTTTTAAATTTTGGCTGTGTTGGGTCTTTGTTGCTGCTCCAGCTTCTCACTGCGGTGGCTTCTCTTTTTGCCAAGCAAGGACTCCAGAGCACTTGGGCTTCAGTAGTTGCTGTGAGTGGGCTCAGTAGTTGCAGCTCCTGGGCTCTAGAGCACAGGCTCAGTAGTTGTGGCCCATGAGCTTAGCTGCTCCAAGGCATGTGGGATCTTCCTGGATCAGAAATCCAACCCATGTCTCCTGCATTTACAGGCAGATTCTTTACATCTGAGTCACCAAAGAAGCCCTACATTGGGTTTTAGTTGCAGTACACAGGATCTTTGTTGGGGCACAGGGGCTCCAGAGCATGGAGGGCTCAGTAGTCGTAGTATGTAGTTTCTCCAGGCTGCTCTGTCCATGGGGATCCTCCAGGCAAGAATACTGGAGTGGGTTGCCTTGCCCTGCTTCAGGGGATCTTCCCAACCCAAGAATTGAACCCAGGTATCCCACATTTCAGGTGGATTCTTTACTGTCTGAGCCACCAGGGAAGCCTGAATACTGGAGAGGGTTGCCATTTCCTCCTCCGTGGGATCTTCCCAATCCAGGGATCAAACCCAAGTGTCTTATGTCTCTTGCATTGCCAGGTGGGTTCTTTACCACTCGCACCACTTGGGAAATCCTGTAGGATCTTAGTTCCCCAATTAGGGTTTGAACCCACCCACGTCCCCTATATTGGAAGGTGGATTCTTAACCATTGGACCACCAGAAAAGTCCCTTTTTCTTCCTTTTTAAAAGAGGTGCTACTCCCTTCTCCTCCTAGCACCCAGGGGTGTTATATGCAACAATAGATACACAAAGTTTTCCAGACACAAAATGTGAAGCTGAGGCTTGTCACTGGACATTTATTTTCACAACACGTATATCTTCCTATAAACTAATTCTACAGACATTTAGGTGGAAAATAACTATTATAAGAGGAAGAGAAAGGCACTTGATTGTCTCAATAATTAAATGGGCAAAAGAAGTTGTGGGTTTCTGCTTGTATCCCTTTGTTTCTCCCTCTTCCTCTCTTCCTACCCTAGAAAGAGGGCTTCCGAGGTGGCTCAGTGGTAAAGAATCTACCTGCCAATGCAGGAGATGCAGGCTCAATCCCTTGGTCAGGAAGATCCCTTGGAGGAGGGCATGGCAACCCACTCCAGTATTCTTGCATGGGAAATTCCATGGATAGAGGAGCCTGGTGGGCTACAGTCCACGGGGCTGCAAAGGGTTGGACAGACCCTAGAAAGAGTAGGGTTCAAATGCAAAGATGCTCAGGGTGTGGGGGGTGGGTTGGGCTGAATTAAGGGGAACTGTTTTCAACCCTCTGAGCCTGTCCTCCTGCCAGAGGAAGGATTTTCAGGGTAAATCTTCCAAGAATGTGCCCCTTCCCTCATCTCTCTTTCAGAGCCTCTCTCCTGCTTCTGTACACCCTGCCTCTCCCAACCCCATCTCTGACCTCAGAGCTCCTTCCAGTTTTAGATTCCACTCCATGTCCCCCTTCACCCCTTCCAGTCTGGATTTCAACTCATATCGGCCCTCGGGGAACTTTCTCGTGCTGCTACCTGATTGTAGTCACTTGGACATTTTCATCTTTTAATAAAGCTTGTTAGTATGCAAGACCCATAATCTTTGTTGTGGAAGGAACAAAGTATAGTTAGATGTGTGGACCAGGTAAATCTTGTGAAATAGCAGCTGCATTATTTATTAGGTGTGGGAACATGATCTAGCTGCTCTACTGCTCTGATCAAGGCTTCCCGGGACCAGGGTTTCCTTGACAGCTCAGTTGGTAAAGAATCTGCCTGCGATGCAGGAGACCCCCGTTCAGTTCTTGGGTTGGGAATATCCCCTGGAGAAGTGAAAGGCTACCCATGGGGAAAGGCTACCCACTTCAGTCTTCTGGCTTGGAGAATTCACTTTCACTTTCACTGCTCTGATCAGTTTCCTCTCCTGCAGGGTAGGGGTAATAATATCTCTACCCTAGAGGGGTTGTGATAACTAAAGGAAATAATCCATGTGACACAATAAACAGAGGCTTTTTTTATTATAGTATTTCATGAATTTAAGATGTCATCATTCGTGAGAGGTGCCCATGTTTTCTCTAGACTTGCTGCAATGTAAACACTGGCAGTGCTTTCTCCTGGCATCAAATGTAAGGTGCATCCTGGTTTCTGAGATATAAATATGTGAAAAATAGGGCTTCTCTGGTGGCTCTGTGGTAAAGAATCCACGTGCCAATGCAGGAGACATGGGTTCAATCCCTGATTCGGATAGATCCCACATGCCGTGGAGCAACTCAGCCCGTGTGCCACGACTACTGAGCTTGTGCTCTGGAGCCCAGGAGCCGTCACTATTGACTTCCTCACACCTAGAGCCTATGCTCCGCAACAATGAAAATCAATGCAATGAGAAACTCACACACCACAGCTAAAGAGTAGCCCAGTTCTCTGCAACTAGAGAAAGCTCGAGCATCAACCAAGATCCAGCACAGCCAAAAATAATAAATGAAACTATTCTTTAAAAAAAAAAAAGGTGGATGTGCATCTTGGAATGGAGGAAATTAGGCATCATTATTGCATGTGACACCTTCTGTTTGGGGCTGCTGAAAGACCAAAAAGAAAATGTGGGTATTTGGAGATACTCACTGAGGCTCAATAATGCTAGGCAAGTTTTGAAAAGCCCAGCTCTTGGTTGAGCCCAAGTTTTATAGATACAGTCTAGTTGCATAGGAAACTGGATCTCTAGTACACAAACACTTATTGTGCGCCAGGATCTCCAGCACATTCAGGGTGGGGGGTGAGGAGCAGACATTCTGCTGGCCCATGCACACCCCGATCTTGTTGCTGGGAAAACCAATCTCCTTTTCCCACTGCAAAGACAGACAGACGGATCCAGTTCTGTTGCGAGTCATAAAAGTGAAAGTTTTTGTTCTGTGACTGGGAAAAAGGAGGAGGGGGAGAGAACTGAGGGCAAGAGGATGGGGCCAGACAGAAGGGAGAGAAGATTAGGAGAAAACAAGATGGTATTTCCCTCCAGGTCTCTTCAACTAGTTGTGGAAGCTGACAAGTGATGAAAAGAACCTGATGGAGCCATCCAAAAGGACTGGGTCGAAATTGAGGTGAAGGCAGGGCTGCTGCAGGGCCAGGAAAAACAGACACAGTGAGCCTGGACTTGAAGAGGTGTCCTCCCCAGCTGGCAGGGGTCAGGCAGACCTCTGATGCCCAAGAATGGAACACTCAGAAGCACTCAGAGTTGGCAGCCTTGGTGTGGGCAGAGCTTATCTGATTGTCACCGGCTTCCATAGCAGCAAAGAGCAGTGGACGTGGTGGAGCAGCAGCCAGAGGAGGAATGACAGAACATGGGCAGGTGCCCCTTGCTGACCACAGGGGAAAGGTCATGTTCGCCTGTGTGATCCCAGGACCCACACATTGGCATGCACAGAGTAGGTGTGATACCGAAGAATCAGTTCAATCAAGAATCTTAAAAACAGGATATCACAATTTTTTTTTTAAGAGAAGTCCAGAAATAGACACATACAGACTTTTTTTTTTTTTGCTGCTCTAAGTCTTCGTTGTGGTGCAGAGGCTTAATTGCCCCATAACATAGGGGCTCTTAGTTCTCTGACCAGGAACTGAACCCCTGTCCCCTGCATTGGAAGGGAGATTCTAAACCACTGGACTGCCAGGGAAGTATTACATACAGACTTTTTAATAAGATAAAGGTGGCATCTGAGGGATTTCTGTGACAGTCCACTGGTTAAGATTTCGAGCTTCCAATTCAGGGGGCATGGATTCAATCCCTGATCAGGGAACTAAGATTCCCTCATTTCTCTTTTGGCATGGCCAAAAGAGGAAAAAAAAAAAAAAAAGACAGATCTGAAACTGATGAGGAGATGGACTATTTTATATATGATGTTGGGACAACTGGGTAGCCATCCAGAAAAAATAAAGACAGATCTATATCTGAATTCAAGTACTAGGACACATATGAAGTAGGTTAGAGATGGAAATGCAAAAATATCAACAATTCAAAGGATAGTGGGCAAAGGATATGAACACTCAATTCACAGAAAATAATAATGAATCTCAAGCAAATGAAAAATTGTACAACCTTGCTCACAGTAAGAGATAACATTGGATAGTATGCAAAATTTGATAACATGGTTGGGCAAGGCACTGGTTGAGAAATCTGTCTGTGTTCTTCCAGTCTCTGTTCTCATTTATCATTTTCAACTCCCTGGCATCAATGATAACTGGGTCCATAGTGAGACTGGAGGACACTTGGACAAAGGTTCACCAGTCAGCCACACCCCTGATGTTGCCTGAATTTTTATAGGCACTTTGGTCTGTACACATGGATGTGATCTGGCTGAGGGGCACTGACTCACATTAAGCAAACTCACGAAAAGGCGGTGCATGAACCAGAAGGCTCAGTCATTCATTTACAAAGGGAGATACTCCTTTGCAATCACAGACCATGCATGTCTTCAACCCAAGGCACCCCATTCCAAAGATCAAAATACATAGGAATTTAACTAGTGAACACAAGATGGCCTGATAAACATGGAAGCAAGCAGAAATGTAGTTAAACAGTATCATAATAATTACTACAAGCCGGGAGTTTTGCTGATCTCTGTTTGTACAAATTGCATTATTTAATATTTATGCATTTATTTACTTAGGCAAAATATACTAAGTGCCTAGTATATGCCAGACCTTATTCTAAAGATTGAGGATATAAATGTGGATAAAACAGACAAAGGTCTCTGTTCTGCAGCTTAAATACTATTAGGCTAAAAGCAGTATATAAATGTATAAAATGTCAGGTGATACATGCTATGGAGTAAAATAAAACCAGGTAAGGGAGAGTAGGGGCCCTGGGTGAGTGAGGGAAGATTAAGCACAGGATTACATGTTAATATTCTCGTTTTCTAGATGAAGAGGCTAAGCTACAGAGAAGTGACTTGCCTAAGATATTTTCCCTAATGCTTGTTCTTACATGTTAACTGTATGCCAGGCATGTCTCATAATTCCTAAGATTATGTCTAGTAATTTCTCATCTCATTATCTCCAATTTACAGATAATATATTGAAGACAGAGGGTTAAGCAAGGAGGTCAAGTCATGACCAGGCCATGTGATTATTAACAGATAAACAGGGATTAGAGGCCAAGTGTTCCAAGTCTCTGCTCTTAACTGCTGTACCAGACAGATTGTTCTTATCTCTCTACAGAAGACGTGTGTGTCAGGCTGAGCAACACTTACTCTTATACTGGGCTGGACATACAAGAATGGCTCTTTCTTTGCCCTTTTCTAGGTCCCATACTCTTGGCTTCAGATGGATTTGTCCTCTTCCCCTGTATGGTCTTAGGCAGAGCTGCTTAACCTCTCTGTCTCAACCAATCCATCTGTAGGTAAACTTTGAAAGTCTGATATAAGGAAAACACTTAGTGCAAACCTTGGCCCAAACAATGTTTCTTATGGCATTGTTTCTCTGCGATACAGTTGCTCATTTGTTTCAGTGTCACAGCTATGCCACCTTCATTGGAACCTCATTGGTTGGACACCAGGATCCACATTCTAGATTATTAAACCAAGGTCACCTCCTTTGCTCCCTTTTATGCCCTCAAGTTGGATTCAAGACTGCCAGGAGAAACATCAATAACTTAAGATAAACAGGTGACACTACTCTGATGGCAGAAAATGAAGAGGAACTAAAGAGTTGCTTGATGAAGGTGAAAGAGGAGAGTGAAAAAACTAGCTTAAAACTCAGCATTCAAAAAACTAAGATCAGTAGCATCCGGTCCCATCACTTCATGGCAAATAGGTGGAGAAACAATGGAAACAGTGACAGACTTTTCTTGGGCTCCAAAATCACTGCAGATGGTGATTGCAGCCATGAAATTAAAAGACACTTGCTCCTTGGAAGAAAAGCTATGACAAACCTAGACTGTATTAAAAAGCAGAGACATTACTTTGCTAATGAAGGTCTATCTAGTCAAAGCTAT
>SJYQ01095649.1:0-11066 GCA_006410935.1 Redunca redunca
GTTAAACAACGAAAGCAGCAAGTACCTAGTTCAATGGACTTTACTGTAGATTGTCCAGCCAGTTCTCCTTTTCATGACTAAGTGGTTAAAACTCAACCTCTTGAATATGACCTTGAGCAGATTACTTCATCTCTTGCTATGTCTGTTTCCTCCTCTGTAAAAGGAGTATAATAACAGTACGTATATCCTCTAAGCTTTGAAAACATTAGATCAGTTCATGTGAAGCCTGAACCTGGCATGTATGAGTACTCAGTGGATATTGTAATCATTATCATTTCGGTATAGTAATTTTTTTTCTAAAAACATATTTCTTGATAGCTGATATCTCTGCAGCTGTTCTAATAAGGAAGATTCTGCCTGTTTCCTGGGCCTGATTTATTACAAATTGATAGCATCCTCCTGCCCAACAGAATGATTCTGAGCCATCTGAAACCAATGGATTTTCCCCAGATAGATGCTCTCTGACCACACCTATTTTAGTATTTTCTTCCCATGGACAGAGGAGCCTGGCAGGCTACAGTCCATAGGGCCTCACAGAGTCGGATATGACTGAAGTGACTTAGCACACATGCACACACCCTTTGGATGAACTTCTTCATATTTAACGGAAGTTATATTTTTATAAAATTTCTTCTATACCTTGGTGTCAGAGCTGCCCTATGTTCCTTTTCCTTATTTTGCAAACTAGAGTTTGGAATGGGGAAGGGAGAGTGTATATCAAGTTCAGATGTAACAAGAGCTCATGATGATTATAGTGATTATGAGCTAATGTAGAAAAATTTTAGTAGCATAAGAAAAATATCAATTTGAGAGTTCAAACAAAGTGACCTATTCATCAATGTTCTGTAAAAGAAAGTTAGAAACTGACCAAGGAGCAAAGAGCTCAGCTTATTCTCAGGAGAAACCCAGCCCTATAGAGGTGTATATAGGAAAAATACTGACATGGCATTTTAATAAAAATGCTCCAAGACATTCTAATTCGTGGACTGCCTGAGTGCTTGCTATAGATGTAAAGGCGACATATGACGAGAGATCTTGAGTTCAAAGAGTGCAAACTGATACGACACCAGGTCCTCTAATCTGGGGTGAAGTAGCAGAAGCCAAGCCTGAACAGAGGTACATAGGTTTCCCCTGTTAACTGAATGTAGAGCATCCTTATGAAACCTTCCATAAGCCAAAATGGTGTAAAGCCAAGGGTCTCCCCAGCTTTTTCAAAGTTCACTTTAAACCACTTCTGTTTTAAGAAAGACCTACATTAAATATGCAGCCATGAAATTAAAAGGTGTTTCTCCTTAGAAAGAAAGCTATGACAAACCTACACTGCATATTAAAAAGTGAGACATCATTTTGCTGGTTTATCCAGTAGTTATGTACAGATGTGAGAGCTGGACCATAAAGAAGGCTGAGCACCAAAGAATTGGTGCTTTCCATTTGTGGTGCTGGAGAAGACCCTTGAGAGTCCCCTGGACTGTAAGGAGATCAAACCAGTCAGTCCTACAGGAAATCAACCCTGAATATTCATTGGAATGTCTGACGCTGAAGCTGAAGCTCCAATATTTTGCATCCAATGCGAACAGCTGACTCATTGGGAAAGACCTTGATGCTGGGAATGACTGAAGGCAAAAGGAGAAGGATGAGATAGTTAGATAGCATCACTGACTCAATGGACATGAATCTGAGCAAACTCTGGGAGACAGTGGAGAACAGAGGAGCCTGGATACAGCAGCCCATGGGTTCACAAAGAATTGGACATGACTTAGTGACTGAACGACAAACAACACAATACTATAGTCACAGCATAAAAGCAAAAATCCTCTTCGGATTTCTTTCAAAAACAGGTACAATCATACCACATCTTTATTGCAATTCATTGTGCTTCACAGATAGTGCGTTTTCACAAATTAAAGGTTTGTGACAACCCTGCATCAAACAAGTACATCGGCACCACTTTTTCCAGCCTCATTTGCTCACTGAATGTCTCTGCATCACATTTTGGTAATTTCAGCAATATTTTAAACTTTTTCATTATTGCTATATTTGTTATGGTGATCTGTGCTCAGTGATTACTGGTGTTATTATTGCAAAAAAATTATGACTCTCTGATGGCTTCAATGATGATTAGCATTTTTTTAGCAATAAAGCATTTTCAAATTAAGGTATACACATTCCTTCTTTAGACAACGCTATTGTACACAATAGACTACAATATAGTACAAGTTTGTTTTTTTTTTTTCTGGTTATATTCTCCATGTTGTACAGTATATCCTTACAGCTTATTTTATACCTAATAGCTTGTGAAAATTGCTCAGTCGTGTCGACTCTTTGTGACCCCATGGACTATACAGTCCATGGAATTCTCCAGGCCAGGATACTGGAGTGCGTGGCCTTTCCCTTCTTCAGGCCTAATAGCTTATTTTATACCTAATAGCTTGTACCTCTTACTCCCCGACTCTTATATTGTCTCCACCCCCATCACTGGTAAGCACTAGTTTGTTCTCTATATCTACGAGTCTGCTTCTCTTTTCTTTTTTCCACATGTAAACATTACATCTTTCTCTGTGTGACTTATTTCATTTAGCATAATGCCCTCCAACATGCCATCCATGTTGCTGCAAATGGAACAATTTCATTCCTTTTTTATGGCTGAATAGTATTTCCTTGGCTGTCTACCTATTTACACCACATCTTCCTTATCCATTCATCTGTTGATGGCTTAGATTGTTTCTGTATCTTTGCAATTATAAATAATGCTTCTATGAACATTGGGATACGTGTATATTTTCAAATGAGTGTTTTTGTCTTCTTCAGATATATACTCAGGAGCAGAACTCCTGAGTCATATGTAGCTCTATTTTTAGTTTTTTGACACACCTACCTACTGTTTTCCACATTGGCTGCATCAATTTACATTCCTACCAACAGTGTACAAGGGTTCCCTTTTGTCCACATCCTCACCAATATTTGTTATTTGTATTCTATTTAATGACAACCATTCTGATAGGTATGAGATGATATCTTCTTGTGGTTTTAATCTGCATTTCTCTCAGGACTAATGATGCTGAGCATCTTTTCATGTGCCTCCTGGCTATCTGCATGTCTTCTTTAAAAAGATGTCTATTTGGCTCATGACAGAGGAGGCTGGCGAGCTACAGTCCATGGTGCCACAAAGAGCCAGTCGTGACAGAGCGTATGTGTGCACACACGCATACTCAGTTTTTAATTGGCCTGTCTGCTTCATTGATGTCGAGTTATATCTGTCGATGTATTTTGAAAAGTAACTCCTTATTGGTCATCTCATTAGCCAATATTTTCTCCCATTTCAATAGGTTGCCTTTTCATGTAATTGATGGTTTCCTTTGCTGTGCAAAATCCTAAATCTAATTAGGTTTCACTTGTTTATTTCTGTTTTTATTTCCTTTGCCTTAGGAGACAGATCCAAAAAATATTGCTACAGATTTATATCACAGAGTATTCTATCAATGTTTTCTACTAGGAGTTTCATGGTTTCTAAAATCTAAAAAATGCACTGGGAAACCAGAAAATTCATGTGACTTGCTTTCTTATGACATTCGCTTTATTGCTTTATTGCAGTTCCAGGTTGGTCTGGAACCAACCTGCAATATGGCCAGTGTGTGCCTGTACCAGCATAGGTGTTTCATAAAAGCAAAGTGATGTAATGTAAACTTTCGAAAAGTGGGGTTACCATATTCAAGATTTCTAAACAAAGGAAATAGCAAAGCAACATCTGAAACAACGGGAGGGCTACAACACGCCTAGACAGAACATAGTCTTAAGAAACCAGCCAATCTTTCATCTTCAACGACAATGTACTGAAATTGCAACCGAAATCTGCCCTCTTGATCTTATCACTCCAAAAAACTGACCACACTCTGGTAACCGCAAACAACCAACAGTTTTGTAGAAAAGCACAGGCTCATGGCTCACTTGTATTTGGGTGTGCATGTGCTTTTGTGTGTAAGAGGGAAAAGAGAACAGAAAAACTTAGTGATAAGAGTATTTACAGAAATCTGACCGCTTTTTAAAAATTGTGGTTTAAAAAAAAGCATAACATAAAATTTACCACGTTAAACATTTTTTTTTTTTTTTCACGTTAAACATTTTTAAGTGTACAGTTCAGTAGTGGTGAGAATATCCACATTGCTGTGAAACAGATCTCCAGAATTTAACTTCTTCATTGTACAGAACTAAACCTCGATCTCCATCAGGCAACAAATCTTCTTTTCTCCCTCTCCCCAGACCTTGGCAACCACCATTCTATTTTCTGCTTTCACTAATTAATTTGACTACTTCAGATATCTCATTATAAATGGAATCAATCACACAGTATTTTGTCTTCTTATTATTGGCTTACTTCTCTTAGCGTAATGTCCCAAGGGTTCATCCATGTTGTAGCATGTATCAAGATTTCCCTCCTTTTAGAAGCTGAATAATATTCCACTATATGCACATTCCACATTTTGTTTATCCATTCATCCATCGTTGAACACTGGGATAGCTTCCAGCTTTTAGTTATTGTGAATAAAGTTTCTATGAACCTTAAGTGTGTAAATATCTCTTGAAGATCCTGCTTTTAATTCTTCAGATATTTACCCAGAAATGGGATTGCTGGATCATATGGTAGTTCTATTTTCTTTATTTATTTTTATTTATTTATTGGCTGTACCTTGTGAGATGCAGGATCCTAGTCCCCCGACTGGAGAAGGCAATGGCACCCCACTCCAGTACTCTTGTCTGAAAAATCCCATGGACGGAGGAGCTGGTGGGCTGCAGTCCATGGGGTCACTAACAGTTGGACACGACTAAGCAACCTCACTTTCACTTTTCACTTTCATGTGTTGGAGAAGGAAATGGCAACCCATTCCAGTGTTCTTGCCTGGGGAATCCCAGGGATGGGGGAGCCTGGTGAGCTGCCATCTATGGGGTTGCACAGAGTCGGACACGACTGAAGCGACTTAGCAGCAGCAGCAGCAGCAGTCCCCCGACTGGGGACCAAACCCAGACTTGCCCTGGCAGTGAAAGTTAAAGTATTAGTCACTCAACTGTGTCCAACTCTCTGTGACCCCATGGACCATAGCCCACCAGGCTCCTCTTTCCATGGAATTCTCCAGGCGAGAACACTGGAGTGGGTTGTCTGAATCACTAGGGGAGTGGGGAGCCCCAACCGCTGGACACCAGGGAAGTCCTGGTAGTTCTATTTTTAATTTTTTGAGGAACCATCATACAGTTTTCCACAGTAGCTGTGAGTTGTTTTTAATATTTGCTCTCATACATCTCACTCATAAATGCTAATTTTTTGAGAGGGGAGGAAACTCGGAAAGAAAAAGCAAGGCAGTGGGAGCCCCTCTCGGGCTAGAGCCTCTTTCTTCACTGAACCCTCAGTTGCCCACCCACAGCACAGTTTCCCTTTTACGTTCCCTTCCCTTCTTTCCTGTCACTGGATACCCAACCCTCCCACTCCCCTGTGGGCAGAACCATGGCTCCCAAATAAAATGTCCACACAGTAATCCTCTGACCCTGCAAATGTGATGTTACATGACTAAAGAAGTTTGCAAATGTAATTAAGGTTCCAGACCTTAAAAGAGAAATTAGGGACTTTCCCGGTAGTCCAATGTTAGAACTCTGAGCTTCCGCTGCTGGGGACAGGGGTTCCATCTCTGGTCAGGGAACTAAGACCTCACATGCCATTCACACAGCCCAAAAGTACAAATTAAAAAAAAAAAATCAAAATGGAGAAATTATCCTGGATTATCCGGGTGTGGCCCCAGAAGGGCAAGCTAGAGAGAATGCAAAGCACAAAACGGATTCCATGCACTGTAGCTGCTCTAAGATGCACAGGCCACGCACAAGGACTAGCAGTGGCCTCCAGGAGATAAGGACAGCCCCTGCTGACAGCCAGCAAGGAATTCAGTCTCATAACTGCAAGGGACTGAATTTTGCCAACAACCCAGGTGGAGAAGTGGTAAAGAATTTGCCTGCCAATGCAGGAGATACAAGAGATTCAGGTTTAATCCCTGGGTCGGGATAATGTCCTGGAGGAGGAAATGGCAACCCACTCCAGTGGGTTTCCACTTTCCTTGCCTGGAAAATTTCATGGACAGGGAGCCTGGTGGGCTACAGTCCATGGGGTTACAAAGAGTCAGATACGCCTGAGCATGCACGTATATAAATAAGCTCAGAGGCGGATTCTTCCCAAAGTCTCCAGAAAGTAAGGCAGCCCTGCCGAGTCCTTGATCTTGGTGCCATGAGACCCATTTTGGACTCTAATGAATGTAACCGTATGGCGGTAATAAAGGGATGCTGTTTTACGCTGCTAAATGTGTGGTGACTGCTTATGAAAGCAGAAGGAAGTGAATACACCCTCTCTCATACTTACCTGGGTCTCTCCCAGACCTTCAGAAAACGTGCCATGACTTTGAAGGTGTGTCACTGGGAGAGCCAGACCAACTAAACCATTAATGTCAATAAACCAATGGACAAGGGCTAGAGGGAGACTAATGTTTTGGAGAGATGAAATTTCTTTTTGCATCAGACTCTACTAGAAAGAACCCACCTGGCAATGCAGGTAGACGTAGGAGATGTGGGTTTGATCCCTAGGCTGGGAAGATCTCCTGGAGGAGGGCATGGCAACCTACTCAGTATTCCTGCATGGGGAATCCCACGGACAGAGGAGTCCAGTGGTGACTTCAAAGCTGGGCATGAAATATTTATCAGTGAACCACTGATGACTGTAGCCTGCTTGGAGGGCTACAGTCCTGGAATCGCTAAGAGTTGGACCCAACTGAGTGACTAACCACACACACACACACCCCACTGATGACAATGGGCAAATTTAAAATTAAGACATGATTTGAATTCAAGTGATTATTTCTGATTTATATTAGAAAATTATAATCAAATGACACTGAATGTAGGGCTGTATGACTCTTGGCAGAAACCTGGATAATCCCATGGACTGAGGAGCCTGGCAGGCTACTGTCCAAAGGACTGCACAGAGTTGGGCATGACTGAAGTAATTAGCGTAACTAGATAGCCACAGTGAAGTGCTGTGTTAGTAGCTCAGGCGTGTCTGATTCTGAGACCCCATGGCCCACCCGGCTCATCTGTCCATGGGATTCTCCAGGCAAAGATACTGCGTTGCCCTTTCCTGCTCCAGGGGATCTTCCCAACCCAGGGGTCGAACCAGGGCCTCCTGCATTGTGGGCAGATTCTTTATTGTCTGAACCACCAAGGAAACTCTAGAGAGCCATAATAGCCACAGGAATTTCAGATCTGGAAAGCAGAAGATCAGCCTACTGACCAGTGATGGGGAATCGTGTGGCACCAAGCAAAGCCTCATGACGATACATCGCCTACCAACACTGAGCGTACCAAGGCCTGCTCACATCTCCCTTGTAGTGACCCTTGAAGCCTCTCTGCCCCTCACCTACAAAATAGGATGCGTTTTCATCATTAAAAAAGATCAGAGCACAGAAGGTGATGCATTAAAAATAGTCTTTATGTATTATTCTTTTCTTTTCTTTTTTTCTCTAAAACAGAGTCACTCTGTCCATACTATTCTGTAACTTGATTTTTTATTTATTAATATATATTTGGACACTTTCTCATATCAATATAGACACAGCAGACCCACTTTTCCTCATTTTTAAGTGATGACATAAAAATGGCTACAAGTTACAACTAAGTAATACCATACCCCACAGATGGCCACTTATGCTGTCTGCATATTTTCATTAGTATAAATGAATGTTCATCAGCGTATATTTTTTCAACCTTATGCAAGTATTGAGAAATGCTGGGCTGGAAGAAGCACAAGCTGGAATCAAGATTGCTGGGAGAAATATCAATAACCTCAGATATGCAGATGACACCACCCTTATGGCAGAGAGTAAAGAGGCTATAAGCCTCGATGAAAGTGAAAGAGGAGAATGAAAAGTTGGCTTAAAGCTCAACATTCAGAAAACAAAGATCATGGCATCTGGTCCCATCACTTCATGGGAAATAGATGGGGAAACAGTGGAAACAGTGTCAGACTTTATTTTTTGGGGCTCCAAAATCACTGCAGATGGTGACTGCAGCCATGAAATTAAAAGACGCTTACTCCTTGGAAGGAAAGTTATGACCAACCTAGATACCATATTGAAAAGCAGAGATATTACTTTGCCAACAAAGGTCCGTCTAGTCAAGGCTATGGTTTTTCCTGTGGTCATGTATGGATGTGAGAGTTGGACTGTGAAGAAAGCCGAGCACCGAAGAATTGATGGTTTTGAAGTGTGGTGTTGGAGAAGACTCTTGAGAGTCACTTGGACTGCAAGGAGATCCAACCAGTCCATTCTAAAGGAGATCAGTCCTGGGTGTTCTTTGGAAGGAATGATGCTAAAGCTGAAGCTCCAGTACTTTGGCTACCTCATGCGAAGAGCTGACTCATTAGAAAAGACCCTGATGCTGGGAGGGACTCGGGGCATGAGGAGAAGGGGACGACAGAGGATAAAATGGCTGGATGGCATCACTGACTCGATGGACGTGAGTTTGAGTGAACTCCGGGAGTTGGTGATGGACAGGGAGGCCTGGCATGCTGTGATTCATGGGGTCGCAAAGAGTTGGGCATGACTGAGCAACTGAACTAACTGAACTGACTATGCAAGTATTATCTGTATGACAAATACCTAGAAGTGGAATTACTGGGTTACAGGGGGTGTGCATTTAGACACTGATAGATATTGCCAAAATACCATCCCCAAAGAATGCCAAGTTTATTCTTCCATAAACAGAATATGAGAGTCCCTCTCAGCCCACATCCTCTGCAACACTGGTCTTTGTACATTTTTTTCACCTTTACCAATACTTAGATAGAAATGATTTCTCATTGTATTGTTTACATTTCCTTATTTCTCAGTGATGTATAGCATCTTTTTATATATTTGTTTGCATGTTATTTGTAATATCTTATTCATGTCCCTCAAAAGCTTTTTCATCAAGTTCACTTTTCGTATTGATTTATTCAAGCTATTTTTATGTTAATGAATGAATCTTTTGTCGAATGTGCTGCAAATGCTTTTCCCCTGTGGGTTCCCTTCTGACTCCACTAATAGTATTGCTTGCTGTCATAAATTATAAATTTGTATGTAGTTAAATAGATCGATATTTTTCTTTTAGGCTTTTGGTTTGTATTATGGTTGTAACTGCTTTTCCCACTCCAAGATAATTTTTTAAATTTACCCATATTTTGTCTCTTTCATTACAATATTTTATCCACCTGGATAAAATATCTGAAATTTAGTTTCATGAAAGAGGAGAGATGGAATACAGATTTACCTTTTTCTTCAAATAGCTAGACGTTTTCATAACATCATTTATTAAATAAGCCTTCTCCTCTCTGATATAAAATGTCTTTTCTTATAATAAATTCCTACATCACATAATTTATTCTGTTATTGACCTCCCTACTTTGGCATCAGTACAAATTATTTTAACTAAGTACCTTTACAATACATTTTAATATTTTCTTACTTTTAGACATCCTCTAGCTTTGAGGGCATGTTAATTTTTCACAGGAACTTTTTATCGAATTTCAACTTTTTCTTAACATTTTGATCTTCTGTATTTTGATTTGATTCAGATAAGTTACTGTTACAAAGGCTTGATTTTTACTTACCCAGATAGATGCCATGATAGCCCACCTTCCTCTTGAGTTGAGATCACACTAACCTATTAGAAGAAAAATAAAGCACTGAATGGTCTCAACCTGCAATTCAGAGCACAATAATCTCAGTCTAACCCTTAAACTCAAACCCAGAAAACAGAAGCCAGTATTCAAAGAGAAACCATCTCAGGAAGAAGACTTGTCTCTAATATCAAGTACCCCACTTGCTAAATAAATATTTGCTGATAACTAGCTACAAGGGACTGTGATAGACCCGTGTGTGTCTGCTTGTGTTCAGACATGCCCAACTCTTTTTCGACCCTATGGACTGTAGCCCATCAGGCTCCTCTGTCCGTGGAACTCCCCAGCAATAATATTGGAGGAGGTTGCCATTTCCTTCCTACTCCAGGGGATCTTCCTGACCAAGGAATTGAATCTGCATCTCTTGTGTTTTGCGAATTGGCAGACAGATTCTTTACTACTAGCGTCACCTGTAAAGCCCTGTGCTAGACCTGTGAAAGGTTCAAAGCAAGAGAGAAGAAAAAAAATCTCTGTATTCAAAAAGTTTGCAAATATGTTTACTGGAAAGCATAAGTTTACAAGAAAGATAAGTCGCTCAGTCGTGTTTGACTCTTCGTGACCCCATGGACTGTAGCCACAGGCCCCTCCGTTCATGGGATTCTCCAGGCAAGAATACTGGAGGGGGTTGCCATTTTCTTCTCCAGGGGATCTTCCCAACCCAGGGTTCGAACCTGGGTCTCCTGCACTGCAGGCAGACTCTTTACCATCGGAGTCACCAGGGAAGCCTCCCACCATCATAGGGAACAACAACAACAAAAAACTTGTCCCCTCTTCTCCAATTTTTAATTAGCTTCAGTTTGAATCCTTTTGTTTCTGAAATCTCCATTTACATTTTACAAGGCTCCAAGTCTACAGCCTTTTATAAACAAACATGCTTGCTTTTTGAGGAAAGTCCATATCTTGGTAGAGCCTGTAGGTATAAAGGGGTATTTCTTTGACAGAGTCCTGACTGGGAATCCAGTCACACTGTCATATGTAGACATTGTTCAAACATGCTGGCAAATATCCAGGGTTGACTTAGAAACAAAAGTTGTTCCCACTCTTCCCAGGAACAAAATATTCTAAATATTCAGTGATAGCCCACAGTAAAGTACAACAGGAAATGACACTATTAGTCCCTAGAAACATTTAGCCTCAATATTCTCAGAATTACTGATGGAAGGTCAGTTGACTCTCTAGTTATGACAGCTAATGGTGCTGCTGCTGTTGCTGCTAACTCGCTTCAGTCGTGTCCGATTCTGTGCGACCCCATAGATGGCAGCCCACCAGGCTCCTCCATCCCTGGGATCCCTCTAAACATACAGTGGATTCAAAATATCATTAG
>SJYQ01095651.1:0-13006 GCA_006410935.1 Redunca redunca
ATAGCCAGGAAGCAGGTCCCACACTGGGAGAAGATCTGGACTCTTGCCCCTGGGAAGAATTTTTGCCCTATCCATGATCCCCAGCATCAGCACAGGTCAGAACCTGGCAGAATACCCTCACCATTAGCTGACATGATGGAGAGAGAGACAGGCCCTTTTCCACTGTTTGCTGATGGATGAAACACCCCACCTCATTCCTGGCTTTGTCCCACTGGCTCTCAGGTTCTGACAATATGGGGTATCTAAGTGGGCCTTCAACTTCCCTTCACCCAATCCCAGGTCCTCTCCTGGGCCCCGGCTGTCCCGAGTTTCCCTCCTGTTAAAGGGGTCCACCCCTGAGCTGGCTAAAAGTGACCCACAGCCCAGTGGTAGTGGCTGGAGCTGGCATGCTGGGTAAGTTGCAAAGGCATCATGTAAATATAAGTGGGGTTGTGCAAATCATAGTCTGTGGGCCAAATTCTGCCTGAGGCCTGCTTTTGTAGATAAAGTTCTATTGGACACGGCCATGCTTTATTGTTTACTTAACGTCTGTGGCTGCTTCAAGCTAGAGATAAAGTAGCTACAACGTAGTCTGTATGGCTCAGAAAGCTGAAAACACATCTACTGTCCAGCCCTTTATAGGAAACACTGGGGCCCCTGGATATTAGAAGACAGTGAGCTATTTTGTCCCTGTAGAGTGTTACCACTTGGATGGAACTTTTCGGAGACAAAGTCTCTGGGGAGCGGTGTTGGCACTGACAAGTGGGCATCTTCTTTGATGGAGGCCCTGCTGCTCTCTGGTCCCTATCGTGGTTACACAACCCCATATGATGGCTCCCTGCCCGCCTCTGCACGGGGCTGGTCTACACTTTCTCACGGCCTTACCCCTGGTCCTTCTGAAGGTTGCAGCCTTAGAGCCAGGGGACAAATGTAGCCTTGACTCCTAAGACCCAGGATGTAAGCCAGAGGACCT
Organism: Redunca redunca; assembly: GCA_006410935.1. Lineage (NCBI taxonomy): Eukaryota > Metazoa > Chordata > Mammalia > Artiodactyla > Bovidae > Redunca > Redunca redunca. The sequence goes on from SJYQ01095651.1 coordinate 953, forward strand.
GTGTAGGTAGGTTTGGCTTCCCTGAGGCTAGTGGGAGATGGAGCTCCTTTGGTCCAATCCTCTTGGAGGTGTAGTAAAATTCGTGACCAAGACACTCTCCTTTCTTTTAATTACACCTTTAATTTTGAGATCCTTATGGATTAACATGCAGTTTATAAGAAACAATACAGAAAGACTCCTGGAGTCCTTCATCTGGGTCATTTCCCCTGTGACTGCATCCTGCTGAATGAGAGGACAAGTCACAGAAGGATTCTGACCCTCTGAAGTCAGCACCTGAGTCTTTCCAGCATCACAAGGACACCTCGTGCTGTCTTTTCACAGTCCTTCCCCTCTTCGACCTCTGGAGCCAGCAATATGTTCCTCACTGCCCACCTTCTTGTCATTTCAGGGTTATCTACACATGGAACCTCACAGCATGCCACCGTTGGGACTGGCTTTTTTCGATCTCTGGGGATTGATGTGAGTGTGTCAGTAGTTTTTACCCTGTTACTACAAAGTATCATTCAAGGTATTGTAAGCCCACAGTTCATTTAACCATTCATTTATTGAAGGATATTTGGGTTGTTAGCAGTTTGGGGCCACTAGGAATCAGTCTGCCACATGTGTGTGTAGGTTATCATGTGAACACGGATTAGTGCAGCTGTCTCAGAGGAATGTGGCCCAGAGAAAGCAAAGGACTTTGGTGTGGCTGCCTTTTCCTGCTGGTCTCCACTGATTTGTGATCAACTGGTTGAAATAGATAACAGTGTCACCCAGCGTTCCTACTCACCCCACTCCAAAGTCTAGGTGAAAATCCTATTCCTTCATCACCCTTACTTCCTTCATCACCCCTGTCTCCCCCTTCACTCCCATCTCCTCCATCACTCCTGTCTCCTCTTCACTTCTGTCTCCCCCATTACTCCTGTCTCCCCCATCACTCCTGTCTCCTCAATCACTCCCGTCTCCTCCATCACCCTGTCTCTTCTATCACCCTGCCTGCTCTATCACCACTCCATGTGTGAACTTGGGCAAGACAGCCTGGTTCCACGAGGGTTGCTCTTACTCATCTCAGCCTGTCTGTGGTAGGAAGGCCAGCAGGATCATCTAGGATGGGGGCAGGGGTTGCTCTGCAAGGTCTTTGGGGTGTGTGTGGAGTGCCCTGGGTGCCTGTGACTGGGCTGATTCAGACTCCTAGACCTGAGGATGTATTGAACTGAGTGAATCTGCTACCCACTGTGTTTTTGAGGATCAGGGCGGAGAACCCAACAGTAAACCTCTATCAGGGAAAATCTGCATGTCCTCTATGAAGCTGTACTGATACCTCGAGTATGCAGTTTCCTAGTGACAGAAATACCTGTATTTCTGCACCCCAACACTCATAAGGAGAAACTCTGAGTTAAAATACATTTGTTTTATCGAATTCTGTGGAACCATCTGCTTTTGCAGTGTGATAATCTAATTCCTAAAAATTGGTCACCACTTTAAATTTGGTGGCTTCCCTGAGAGCTCAGTTGGTAAAGAATCCACCTACGGTGCAGGAGACCCTGGTTCGATTCCTGGGTTGGAAAGATCTCCTGGAGAAGGGATAGGCTACGCACTCCAGTATACTTGAGCTTCCCTGGTGGCTCAGCTTGTAAAGAATTTGCCTATAATGCAGGAGTCCTGGGTTCGATCCCTGGGATGGGAAGATCCCCTGGAGAAGGGAAAGGCTACCCACTCTAGGATTCTGGCCTGGAGAATTCCACGGACTGTATAGTCCACAGGGTCACAAAGAGTCGGACACAACTAAGTGACTTTTATTTCATTTTTAAAATTTGATGGGGGGCTCAGAGATGAATTATTATTATTATTTCTTTTAAAGTTTTATTTAAGGGCACTGATCCATGATGGATTTTAGATCTTGTTGAATGAAGCCACATCCATAGACTGTACATATTCATCGAAAGCAGTGATCTGCTTCTCCAGCATATCTGTCCCAACTTTGTCATCTTCAACTACACACTGTATTTGAAGTTTTTTAATGCCATACCCAACTGGAATTAGTTTAGAAGAGCCCCAGACCAAGCCGTTTGCTTGAATGTTTCTGATGCACTCCTCTAGTTTTGCCATATTGGTCTCATCATCCCAAAGTTTCACATCTAATAAGATGGAAGACCAGTGACAAGTGCCGGTTTTTTGGCTTTCTTTGACTTAAACTGGAAAGGCGTTCTTCTCCTAGCCTCTTGGCTTCTTCACTTTCCTCCTCCTCATCAGATCCAAAGAGATCAATGTCATCATCATCTTTACTACCTGTAGCTCCACTTTCTGTGGTGTCTTCCACATTAGCAAGGCCATACTTGCCCAAAGCTTTCTTCACTCCTGGCAGGCTGGCCTTTTCCTTCTCATAAGATTTGATGTGATTATACCAACAGAGGGCATGACACAAGTTGGCAGGTGGTGGGCCGGAGACGGCTTCAAATACTGCCACATCTGCTTGTGATGGCACATACCCCTCTACGTAACTCTTGTCTGCGAAGTAGTCGTTGAGCACCTGGAGGCCAGCAGGGCTTTTCAAGTCTCCAAAACTCATGGCTACAGCTAATCTAGAACTGGGAGGCAGCGAAGAAAAAGAGGCACACAACTGGTCAGCACCCAGCACTAAGAGAAAAAAGGTCAGAGATGAATTATTAACACAACAGAATCACTCTGTCTTTAAAACACCTGGCGTAAAAGCACATTTGCAGAGTCACTTAGGTGAAATGCTGGCAGCCCCTGGGCTCCTGGCTGCAGCCTGTTCTAGGAAACCGTTGGAACCACCTCCATTCTGGGTGCTGTGAGGTTGTCACGTGTGATCCCAAGCAGGCAATGAAGCGGCTGCTCCCCATGTGGGTCTAGAAAGGGCTCTGCGTGTTGGGGCCCAGAGCGCCCTGAGTCTCCTCCTCCTTTCTGCCGCCTACGAGGTTCCCATGGGAAGAGAAGGGTGAGGGCAGGCTTGTGGGATGAGCTGGCTCGGGTGTGTCTTCCCTCTGCCCCCTCAGGGCACCTGCTGTGCCTGAGGTACTGGCAGGCTGCTGGGGTTTGGATGAGGAAAGGCCAGTCTCCCTGGGAGTTTTGTTGTTGCTGTCCTGGGCTCTGCAGGGGGCCCCCCTCCCCACCTCCCTCCTAGTCAGCACCAGGCAAGGAGGCCAACTCTTTCCCCAGAAAGAGCCCAACCTGAACCCTTTTCTCTCTTCCAATATGGAGTTGAGGGGGGCGGTGGGAGAGGCAGTGGTTGGCCCCTAGAATTCTTTTTTAAGATTTATTTGATATGGACCATTTAAAAAAATCTTTATTGAATTTGTCCCAGTATTGCTTCTGTTTTATTTCTGGTCTATTTCTGGTCGTGAGGCACGTGGGATCTTAGTTTCCCAAAAAGGGATCGAACCCACATTCCCTGCATTGGAAGGTGAGATCTTAACCACCAGGGAAGTCCCAGACCCCTAGAACTGTTGTGTAGAAATGTGGTTCTGCAAACAGACCAAAGGCCTGCAGACCTGGGAGGACTTCTGAGGCCCCTGGGTCAGGTCTTGTCCCACAGAGTAAAATCTTTAGAGCCCAAAGTCTGGAAAGAATGCCACTGGCTGCAAGTAATAGCCAACAAATTAACTGCTCAAACAAAAATGCTAATAATTTCCCGTGCTGTACAATATAGCCGATATTTTACAGTAACTTGAAGTATAATCTATAAAAATATTAAATCACTGTATTGAACACTTTAAACTGGAACAATAATTTAAATTGTCCATCCTATGATAAAAATGCTAATATTGTCAAATAAGAAGTCTTGGCAGGGTGACTTTAGGGTCAGCCTCCTTTCATCTTCATGCACTGCTCCTCTGAGTATGTCCACTCATCCAGACTCCATTAGCTTTGCAAACCAGCATCCGGAACACCATACCAAGCATGGGGTGTCTATTTCTCATGTCTCTGCTCGAGGGCGAGGAGAAGTTTCCCGAAGCATCCAGCATTCTGCCTCAACCCAAGCGGATGGCCTGTGTCACGTGTCTGCCCTGGTCCAGGTGCTGGCCAGGGTTGGACTTGCCATCATTGGCTTAGACCTGGATCGACGAGTTTCTGATATCTCTTGAAGCTTATTGCTGACAGGTATACAGGTGAACTTGTCTTAGGAAGAAGGAGAGAGAGCATCTTCCCCACAGCTCACTTCATACAGAGAGAAATGCACACAGATCTTGATAGACCCCAGGCAACTTTCAGCTGAACTACTATCATGGCTTTAGATGAAAGCAGATGGGCCACTAGGTGGATAATCAGTGACACCAAGTTCTCCAGTGATATAGGAGCCAGCTGGGCAGCCCCCAGGGGCACTGACAGGGCCACTGATTTCCATGTCAGGGCGGGGTCACCATCACCAGAGGCTATTTTTCAAAAGAAGCCAGAAATCCAAATCTTCACGTAAAATCTTACGCTTCCTAAATATTGATAATGAATTCACATTTTTACTGACATGATGGGGCTAATAAAAATTGTCTAAGAGCTGGACTTCTAGAGATGGGAATACCAGACCACCTGACCTGCCTCCTGAGAAATCTGTACGCAGCTCAAGAAGTAACAGTTAGAACCTGACATGGAAAAACAGACTGGTTCCAAATTGGGAAAGGAGTATGTCAAGGCTTTATATTGTCACCCTGCTTATTTAACTTCTATGCAGAATATATTATTGCCGAAATGCTGGGCTGGATGAAGCACAAGCTGGAATCAAGATTGCCGGGAGAAATATCAATAACCTCAGACACAATATGCAGATGACACCATCCTTATGGCAGAAAGTGAAGAGGACATGAAGAGCCTCTTGATAAAAGTGAAAGAGGAAAGTTAAAAAGTTGGCTTAAAACTCAGCATTCAGAAAACTAATATCATGGCATCTGGTCCCATCACTTCATGGCAAATAGATGGGGAAACAATGGAAAGAGTGAGAGACTTTATTTTCTTAGGTTCCATAATCACTGCAGATGGTGACTGCATCCATGAAATTAAAAGGCACTTGCTCCTTAGAAGAAAATCTATGACCAACCTAGATGGCATATTAAAAAGCAGAGATATTACTTTGCCAACAAAGGTCCATCATAGTAAAAATATGACCAACCATAGTCAAAGTTATGGTTTTTCCATTAGTCATGTGTGGAGGTGAGAGTTGGACTATAAAAAATGCTGAGCACCAAAGAACTGATGCTTTTGAAATGTGGTGTTGGAGAAGACTCTTGAGAGTCTCTTGGTCAGCAAAGAGATCCAACCAGTCCATCCTAAAGGAAATCAGTCCTGAATATTCACTGGAAGGACTGATGTGAAGCTGAAACTCCAATACTTTGGATGCAAAGAACTGACTCATTTGAAAAGATCCTGATGCTGGAAAAGACTGAAGGCAGGAGAAGGGCGGGTGACAGAGGATGAGATGGTTGAATGGCATCACCGACTTGATGAACATGCATTTGAGCAAGCTTTGGGAGTTGGTGATGGACAGGGGAGCCTGGTGTGCTACAATCCATGGGGTCACAAAGGGCTGGACACAACTGAGCGACTGAACCAAACTGAACTGGAGAGCTGGACCCAACTTGGAGCCCACGGTGCTCCTTCTTTGGATAAACAGGTCAACATCTAGAAGTTGGGATGAGGCTTTGCTGTGGCCTCTTTGCACTTGGCAGTGGGACCCCTACTTTGGGAGACATCAAACATTACAGGAGAGGCCTGAGGGCACTGTTACTGTTCCCAGGTCTAGGAACCAGACCACTTTCTAGCCGTGATCTTCCAAAGAGCACTAGAGAAGCGAGATAAGAGAAATCAGGACACTCAGAGGAAATTACCAGGGATGTTTCCTGCAATGAATGTCCCAAGCTGTGCTGGAGACAGGTAGGGCATGGATGCTCTGATTCATCATTTCATATGGAAATGAGATGTAATTCAAAACTCTTTTGGGAAATGAAAGGTGATAATAAAACAGACACCAGTTAGTTAGTTCAGTTGCTCAGTTGTGTCCGACTCTTTGCAACCCTGTGAATCACAGCATGCTAAGCCTTGCTGTCCATCACCAACTCCCAGAGTTCACTCAGACTCATGTCCACTGAGTCAGTGATGCCATCCAGCCATCTCATCCTCTGTTGTCCCCTTCTCCTCCTGCCCTCAATCCCTCCCAGCATCAGGGTCTTTTCCAATGAGTCAACTCTTGGCATGAGGTGGCCAAAGTATTGGAGTTTCAGTTTCAACATCAGTCCTTCCAATGAACATCCAGGACTGATCTCGTACAGGATGGACTGGTTGGATCTCCTTGCAGTCCAAGGGACTTTCAAGAGTCTTCTCCAACACCACAGTTCAAAAGTATCAATTCTTTGGCACTCAACTTTCTTCACAGTCCCACTCTCACATCCATACATGACCACTGGAAAAGCCATAGCCTTGACTAGATGGACCTTTGTTGGCAAAGGTCTCTGCTTTTCAGTATGCTGTCTAGGTTTGTCATAACTTTTCTTCCAAGGAGTAAACGTCTTTTAATTTCATGGCTGCAGTCACCATCTGCAGTGATTTTGGAACCTAAGAAAATAAAGTCTGACACTGTTTCTACTGTTTTCCCATCTATCTGCCATGAAGTGATGGGACCAGATGCCATGATATTAGTTTTCTGAATGTTGAGCTTTAAGCCAACTTTTTCACTCTCCTCTTTCACTTTCATCAAGAGGCTCTTAGTTCCTCTTCACTTTCTGCCATAAGGGTGGTGTCATCTACATATCTGAGGTTATTGATATTTCTCCCAGCAATCTTGATTCCAGCTTGTGCTTCTTCCAGCCCAGTGTTTCTCATGATGTACTCTGCATATAAGTTAAATAAGCAGGGTGACAATATATAGCCTTTACGTACTCTTTTCCTATTTGGAACCAGTCTGTTGTTCCATGTTCAGTTCTAACTATTGCTTCCTGACCTGCATATAGGTTTCTCAAGAGGCAGGTCAGGTGGTCTGGTATTCCCATCTCTTTCAGAATTTTCCACAGTTTATTGTGATCCACACAGTCAAAGGCTTTGGCATAGTCAATAAAGCAGAAATAGATGTTTTACTGTGGCTCAGATCATGAACTCCTTATTGCCAAATTCAGACTTAAATTGAAGAAAGTGAGGAAAAACCACTAGACCATTCAGGTATGACCTAAATCAAATCCCTTATGATTATACAGTGGAAGTGAGAAATAGATTTAAGGGACTAGATCTGATAGATAGAGTGCCTGATGAAATATGGACGAAGGTTCATGACATTGTACAGGAGACAGGGATCAAGACCATCCCCTTGGAAAAGAAATGCAAAAAAGCAGAATGGCTGTCTGAGGAGGCCTTACAAATAGCTGTGAAAAGAAGAAAAGCGAAAAGCAAAGGAGAAAAGGAAAGATATAAGCATCTGAATGCAGAGTTCTGAAGAATAGCAAGGAAAGATTAGAAAGCCTTCCTTAGTGATCAATGCAAAGAAATAGAGGAAAACAACAGAATGGGAAAGACTAGAGATCTCTTCAAGAAAATTAGAGATACTAAGGGAACATTTCATGCAAAGATGTGCTCGATAACGGACAGAATTGGTATGGACCTAACAGAAGCAGAAGATATTAAGGAAAGGTGGCAAGAATACACAGAAGAACTGTACAAAAAATATCTTCAAGACCAAGATAATCACAATAGTGTGATCACTCACCTAGAGCCAAACATCTTGGAATGTGAAGTCAAGTGGGCCTTAGAAATCATCATTACGTACAAAGCTAGCGGAGGTGATGGAATTAGAGTTGAGGTATTTCAAATCCTGAAAGATGATGCTGTGAAAGTGCTGCACTCAATATGCCAGCAACCCCACGTCCAAGGAGTGGCAGCTGGGTGGGCGCAGGAGGGCTGAGAGGAGATACTCCATGTTCAAGGTCAGGAGGGGTGGCTGTGAGGAGAGATACCCCATGTCCGAGGTAAGAGAAACCTAAGTAAGACGGTAGGTGTTGCGAGAGGGCATCAGAGGGCAGACACACTGAAACCATAATCACAGAAACAGACACCAGACAGATAAAATTAAACAAATGGGCCCAAACTTGGGCATGTGAATCTAGGCTCAGGGTAACCATAGAAGCTGAATCCACCAGAAATTGAGAGGGCTCTCTGCACACCCTGGGCCATCTGTACTTCGACTGGAGTCAGTTGGCCTAGATTCAAGTTTTGACTGTACTCCTTACTAGCTAGGCAAGTTCCTAACCACTCTAAGCTTTCCCAGCTGGAAAATGAGCATGATGGTCACATCAGTACCCACCTCACTGGGTTGTTAGGAGAAAATTTTTATTAACTTTTTGGTAATTTTTCTCTGTTCCTTTTCTACAACTGTGTGTATATGTGTTATATGCTGTTGTTGGTCAGTCCCAAAATCGTGTCTGACTCTGCAACTCCATGAATGGCAGCACACTAGGCTTCCCTGTCCTGTGTCCCTGAGTTTGCTCAAACTCATGTCCATGGAGTTGGCGATGCCATCCTACCATCTCATCCTCTGTCATCCTCTTTTCTTCCTGCCTTCAGTCTTTCCTAGCATTAAGGTCTTTTCCAATGAGGTGGCTCTTAGCATCAGATGGTCAAAGTATTGGAGCTTCAGCTTCAGCATCAGTCCTTCCAATGAATATTCAGGACTGATTTCCTTTAGGATGGACTGTTTGGATCTCCTTGCAGTCCAAGTTACTCTCAAGAGTCTTCTCCAACACCACAGTTCAAAAGTATCAATTCTTCGGCGCTCAGCCTTCTTCACAGTCCAACTCTCACATCCATACAAGACTACTGGAAAAACCATAGCTTTGACTATATGGACCTTTGTAGGCAAAGTGACATCTCTGCTTTTTAATACACTGTCTAGGTTTGTCATAGATATTCTTTCAAGGAGCAAGTGTCTTTTAATTTTGTGGCTGTAGTCACTGTCTGCATTGGTTTTGGAGCCCAAGAAAATGAAATCTGACACTGTTTCCACTTTTTGCCCATCTATTTGCCATGAAGTAATAGGACTGGATGCCATGATCTTTGTTTATTGAATGTTGAGTTAAGCCAACTTTTTCACTCTCCTCTTTCACCTTCAAGAGGCTGTTTATTTCCTCTTCACTTTCTGCCATTAGAGTGGTATCATCTGCATATCTGAGGTTGTTGGTATTTCTCCTGGCAATCTTGATTCCAGCTTGTGAGTCATCCAGACCAGCATTTCCTGTGATGGACTCTGCATATAAATTAAATAAATAGGGTGACAATACTTGACATACTCCTTTCCCGGTTTTGAACCAGCCTGTTGTTCCATGTCTGATTCTAACTGTTGCTTCTTGTCCTGCATATAGGTTTCCCTCTTTTTTGGATTTCTTCCCATTTAGGTAACCACAGAGCATCGAGTAGAGTTCCCTGTGCCATGTAGTAGGTTCTCATTAGTTACCTGTTTTATGTATAGTATCTGTAGTGTGTATATGTCAGTACCAGCCTCCCAATTCATCCCATCACCCCCTTTCCCTCTTGGTTCCAATACATTTGTTCTCTATGTCTGTGTCTCTATTCCTGCTTTGTGAATATGTTCATCTGTACCATTTTTCTAGATTCTATATATATGTGTTAATATACAAATTTCTTTTTCTCTGTCCTGACTTCACTGTTTTCTAATGACTGTTGTATGATTGCTTTCTTTATGAAGAATTGAATCTTGAATGTGGGACATATAGACATCTTTATTTCCATAAAACTGTATTGTCTAAATAGGGCAAAACTCTATGCCATTTATTGGAACCACTGAGAGTGTTGTAAATGCTAAAGGGATCCTGAAAATTGTCAAACCAGCTGTGTGAACAGGGTTTACAGGCTTGTGTCTCACGCTGAGCTGTCCTGGAGACAGAATCTGCCCAAAGCCCCATACCCTTTCCTTGGTTTATCTCTTTCCAAATGTTGACAAGCCACTTTGCTTGCCAAAACCAGATCATGAATTGCAGCATGTCAGGCCTCCCTGTCCATCACCAATTCCCGGAGTTCACTCAGACTCATGTCCATCGAGTCAGTGATGCCATCCAGCCATCTCATCCTGGGTCGTCCCCTTCTCCTCCTGCCCCCAATCCCTCCCAGCATCAAAGTCTTTTCCAATGGGTCAACTCTTCTCATCAGGTGGCCAAAGTATTGGAGTTTCAGCTTTAGCATCATTCCTTCCAAAGAAATCCCAGGGCTGATCTCCTTCAGAATGGACTGGTTGGATCTCCTTGTAGTCCAAGGGACTCTCAAGAGTCTTCTCCAACACCACAGTTCAAAGCATCAATTCTTCAGTGCTCAGCCTTCTTCACAGTTCAACTCTCACATCCATACATGACTACTGCAAAAAGCATAGCCTTGACTAGACGGATCTTAGTCGGCAAAGTAATGTCTCTGCTTTTGAATACGCTATCTAGGTTGATCATAACTTTCCTCCCAAGAAGTAAGCGTCTTTTAATTTCATGGCTGCAATCACCATCTGCAATGATTTTGGAGCCCAGAAAAATAAAGTCAGCCACTGTTTCTGCTGTTTCCCCATCTATTTGCCATGAAGTGATGGGACCAGATGCCATGATCTTCGTTTTCTGAATGTTGACCTTTAAGCCAACTTTTTCACTCTCCTCTTTCACTTTCATCAAGAGGCTTTTTAGTTCCTCTTCATTTTCAGCCATAAGGGTGGTGTCATCTACATATCTGAGGTTCTTGATATTTCTCCCGGCAATCTTGATTCCAGCTTGTGCTTCTTCCAGCCCAGCATTTCTCATGATGTACTCTGCATGGAAGTTAAATAAGCAGGGTGACAATATACAGCCTTGACACAATCATTTTCATATTTGGAACCAGTCTGTTGTTCCATGTCCAGTTCTAACTGTTGCTTCCTGACCTGCATATAGGTTTCTCAAGAGGCAGGTCAGGTGGTCTGGTATTCCCATCTCTTTCAGAATTGTCCACAGTTTATTGTGATCCACACAGTCAAAGGCTTTGGCATAGTCAATAAAGCAGAAATAGATGTTTTTCTGGAACTCTCTTGCTTTTTCGATGATCCAGTGGATGTTGGCGATTTGATCTCTGGTTCCTCTGCCTTTTCTAAAACCAGCTTGAACATCAGGAAGTTCACGGTTCACGTATTGCTGAAGCCTGGCTTGGAGAATTTTGAGCATTACTTTATTAGCATGTGAGATGAGTACAATTGTGCGGTAGTTTGAGCATTCTTTGGCATTGTCTTTCTTTGGGACTGGAATGAAAACTGACCAGGAAACCCAGCCCTCTGGAGATGCAGAGCTTACTTAGGTCCCACCCCAAAGCCAGCAAATATCCAAACCAAGGCAACAATGCCAGAGGCAAGTTCAGGTGATCAACGCTTCTCAGCATACTGGCAGGACAGTAACTCCTCCCCCAAATCCCCTGCCCATCTCACAGAGCCCCCTGGAGATGTGAGGAACTGCTATGGACTCTCATATATGGACAGAGGTCCCACAGCTCGTCTAAAGCCACACAGCTCGTGAGGGGCAGAGTGGGATTTGAACCAGGGGTAGATGTGTTCTGTCCCTTTAAATAGCTGGAAACTCACAAACCACCCCTGGCAAGGTGTGTCCTCACATGATTTTACACACGTGGGATAGTGTACCCAGGAGGCTCAGTGCAGTCGCTCACACGTGGCACAGAGTATTGCTTTCATTCTTCATTTGTTCTTTAGTTTTGTTCATTTTTCATTTTTTAGAGATGTTTATAACTGCTCTAATTCTATGAAAAGGGGAATGATACAGCTTCATCTGAGCCTGAAACCATGGTTGCCTGCTGAGTGGTCCTCACACACCATTCGGGGTCTCTCTGCACAGAGGGTGGGGGGGCTGCCACAGGAAGGTCTTAGCCCTTCAGTGCTTCCCCAAGGATTTCAGATAAAAGTCAAGTTGTCACTGGGCTCTCAGGGCTCCTCCCCTGCCCCCGTCCTCCTTCCCATTCCTCAGGCCCTCGTAGGACCGCCCTTCCTTCACTCCTTTAACAAGGTCATGGGCCTCCACCCCAGGGCCTTAGCACATGCTGTTCTCCCACATGAAC
>SJYQ01095652.1:0-25838 GCA_006410935.1 Redunca redunca
TCCCCACCCAGAGCCCAGAGGGAGAGGGGCTTCCCCACCCAGAGCCCTGAGGGAGAGGGTCTTCCCCAACCAGAGCCCAGAGGGAGAGGGGCTTCCCCACCCAGAGCCCCTGGTGGGAGTGGGGCTTCCCCACCCAGATCCCAGAGGGAGAGGGGCTTCCCCACCCAGACCCCCTCTCGGGAGAGGGGCTTCACCAGGGCCCGACATGAGACAGGCCAGCCCTGCTGCACCCTCACCAGCCCTCGCTGTCTGCGACACCGCCCCTGCTCACCGAGCTGGTCGCCCCAGGCTCTCTCCGAGCCTCCTCTCCAACCCTCCTGGTAGCTCACAGCACTCACAGCCCTAGAAAGGGAACAGCAGCGATGGCAAGATATGAAATAAATAGCAAAACTACTAGTATTTGAAAAACGGGTCCACAGTCCTTGGAGAGATGCTGGGTGTCCAGGGCTGGGCGGGGCTTCTCCGGGGGCCCATCCGTCAGGTCAGGTGAGAGCGTGGGACAGGGGCCCCAGGCCGGCACCAAGAGAACGAGGCAAGCAGAGCGTACGCCACAGAGGAAATACGGTGCAGGAACCCAGACTGGGAGAAAACTGAGAAGAGAGGGAAATGGGGGCAGGAGGAAGAGGGGGTTTTTCCTTTTGGGAAAATGCCAACCAAGAAACACAGACGGAAGGACGGAATGTTTTAAGTCACCACCTGACAGACGTCCCGTAAAGCTTCAGGTGAGAGCAAGCTCAGCTTAGAAAAGGCAGAGGAGCCAGGGGCCCGTTACCAACACCCGCGGGGTCATAGAAAAGCAAGGCAATTCCAGAAAAATGTCTGCTTCTGCTTCACTGACTACACCAAAGCCTTTGACTGTGTGGATCACAACAAACAATAGAAAATTCTTCAAGAGATAGGAATACCAGACCGCCTGACCTGCCTCTGGAGAAACCTGAATGCAGGTCAAGAAGCAACAGTTAGAACCGGACATGGAACAACAGACTGGTTCCAAATCGGGAAAGGAGTACGTCAAGGCTGTATGTTGTCACCTGGCTTATTTAACTTATATGCAGAGTACATCATGAGAAATGCTGACCTGGATGAAGCACAAGCTGGAATCAAGATTGTTGGGAGAATTGTCAATAACCTCAGATAAACAGATGACACCACCCTTATGGCAGAAAGCAAAGAGGAACTAAAGAGCCTCTCGATGAAAGTGAAAGACAAAAGTGAAAAAGTTGCCTTAAAGCTCAACGTTCAGAAAACTAAGATCATGGCATCCAGTCCCATCACTTCATGGCAAATAGATGGGGAAACAGTGGAAACAGTGACTTTATTTTCTTGGGCTTCAAAATCACTGCAGATGTTGACTATAGCCATGAAGTTAAAAGACGCTGGAAGAAAAACTATGACCAACCTAGACAGCATACTAAAAAGCAGAGACATTACTTTGCTGACAAATGTCCATCTAGTCAAAGCTATGGTTTTTCCAGTAGTCATGTCTGGATGTGAGAGTTGGACCATAAAGAAGGCTGAGCACCAAAGAATTGATGCTTTAAAACTGTGGTGTTGGAGAAGGCTCTTGAGAGTCCCTTGGATACGGCGGTTTAATTGCTAAGTCGTATCCGACTCTTGCAACCCCATAGATGGTACCCTGACAGGCTCTTCTGTCCACGGGATTCTCCAGGCAAGGATACTGGAGTGCGTTGTCATTTCCTTCTCTAGGGGATCTTCCCAACCCAGGGATTGAACCCAGGTCTCCTGCATTGCAGGCAGAATTTTTACCAACTGAGTTATGAGGGAAGCTGGAGAAGACTTTTGAGAGTCCCTTGGACTGCAAGGAGATTCAAACTAGTCCATCCTGAAGGAAATCAGTCCTGAATATTCATTGGAGGGACTGTTGCTGAAGTTGAAGCTCCAATACTTTGGCCACCTGATGCGAAGAGCTGGCTCACTGGAAAAGACCCTGATGCTGGGAAAGATTGAAGGCAGGAAAAGGGGATGACAGAGGATGAGATGGTTGGATGGCATCACCGACTCCATGGACATGAGTGTGAGCAAGCTCCGGGAGTTGGTGATGGACAGGGAGGTCTGGCGTGGTGCAGTCCATGAGGTCGCAAAGAGTCGGATGCGACTGAGCAACAAAAAGCGGTCAGTGGGAGCATGAGGAGAACAGGGTGTCCCACGGCCCCAGAGGCTCCCCCGCAGGGCACTTCCTCAGCAGCAAGCACACAGCAGAGAAGCCTGGACACCAGCCAGCCGCAAGGCACGCGTGGCCGGTCACGGAACAGGTGGCAGCATGGGGCATGGGGTTCCTGCCAGAATGCAGGACCTGGTGAGAAAAATCAGAGAAACCTGCTGAGGTGAGCTGTGCAAAGGGACAGGCAGTGATCAGCAGCATCAGAGCCGGAAAGACGGACGCGAGGGGCCCGCCCCGCCGACCGCCCTGGGGGCACCGGTCCTGGGCCAGAGAGAGGGCTCCGGGGACAACGCCCAATTCGTGTGTCAGACAGCTGTCAGAGCCTGCGCCTCAGGTCCCGATCCGACCTTGTGCTGCGCCGGACATGGATGCAGGAGCCACGCGGGACGTGGACACCGAGAGACAAGCGGGACGTGGACGCGGGACCCACGTGGGATGTGGACGCAGGAGCCACGTGGGCCGTGGACACTGGGAGCCACACGGGACGTGGACGTGGGAGCCACGCAGGACATGGACGCGGGAGCCACGTGGGCCGTGGACACTGGGAGCCACACGGGACGTGGACGTGGGAGCCACACGGGACATGGATGTGGGAGCCACACGGGACATGGATGTGGGAGCCACGTGGGCCGTGGACACCGAGAGACAAGCGGGACATGGGCGCGGGAGCCACACGGGACGTGGACACTGGGAGCCAAGCAGCCCAAAGTGGGCACACGTGGAGGGGTCCTCCGCCACCACAGACATACAGGGAAAGGCAGCCATTCGGCGTGTCCGGGCAAACATGTCTCCTGAGGCGGTCAGGCATCACCCAGGGTGCGGCAGCCATAGACAAAGCCAGGGATGCCTGGTGGGGACGTCCAGCAGCATGCCGGTCATCGGGGTACAGCTCGGCACTGGGTGAAGGGCACGGCCGTCCTGATGACGCTCTCATTGTCCTGTTGGGAAGGAACATGTGCCACCCAGGGTTACCAACACGCGGATTCAAATCCCGCTCCCGGGGCCATCCCCACAAAGCGCCACGACAAGGTGGGGTTAGGACGGTTCTGAGGCGCAGAGCCGGAGGCCCAGCCGGCGGCAGGGTCGGCTCCCGCTGGGGAAGGTGGCCCCAGCTGGGCCGGCATCACGGCCAGCTCCGCCCACTCCTCCCACGGCCTCCCCTGGTCCTGTATCTCTGCGTCTCTCCACCCCAGGGACCGGGCTGGGGTCCACCCTGATCCAGGGTGACTGCCTCTTAGTTCACATCTCAGTTACACCTGAAAGGACCCCGTTTCCAAATGAGGTGCGTGCACAGGTGCTGGGGGGCGGGGCCTCGGGGGCGGGGCCTCAGGGGTCAGAGGTCAGGGCTTACCCGAGTAACTTTTGTGGGGACAGAGTTTGGCCCATGAGGCCAAGCCAGTTCCCCTCACAAGAAACCCAGCAAGCGGGGTGAAATGTCACCATCGCAGTGCGTGATGCCCTACTCACCCCTGCCCGTGGTCAGCGTGCCAAGCGAGGCTGCAGCAGCTCAGAGCCCTGGCCCTGGGGGACGTGTGCTCTCGTTGGGGACAGGCCAGCTGATGGCAGACACGGAGACAGGAGGGTCAGGAAGCCCAGAGACCCCAGAGCACCCCCTTGACCAGGGCAGCCTCCCCCGGCGCCCGGCACAGCCACAGCACAGGACGCACCCTCAAGGCCAGTCTCCATTTCTCCTACAGTGAGAAACCCAAGCTCATGTCCCCACCTCCAAAGGCCCTGGTCCATCGTTGCAACCAAACCAGAGACTCAGCGGCCCACCTCCCGACTCCCCTCTCCCCACCTGCCACCCCAGTGAGCCTGGGCAGCTGCAGCCCCTAAGCTGACCCTTCCTGTCCATCAGTGGCCCCCAGCTGGCCTCAACTAGAAGCAGCCACAAGGCTCCAACCCCAGAGCCCCCCACGTGGCCGCAGGACACAGGCCAAAACCCTCAGGCTTGCCCTCCCTGCCCGCCCTGCCCCCACTCAGACCCTGGCGGTGCTGGCAAGCTCCAGGCCCAGGGGTGGCACGCTCACAGTGGGGGCTCCACAGACCACCCTGCGCAAGGGCCCGGCTGGCCGGGAGGCCCTCTTTCGGCCACTCTGGCCCCTCAGCCTCGGGGCTCCACCCCACAGAGGCCAGAGTGGGCTGTGGTCTGTTTCCATCTCAGCTGATGCATGGAGTCAGACAGGATTTGCAGAGTGCCGTGGGAGTGTCTGTGGAGGAGGGCACGGCACCCCACTCCAGCACTCTTGCCTGGAGAACTCTGTGGACAGAGGAGCCTGGCGGGCTGTGGTTCATGGGGTCACAAAGAGTCGGACACAACCCAGTGACTAGGCACACACAGGAGTGTCTAGACAGCATCACTGATGCGATGGACATGGGCCGGGGCAGACTCCAGGAGTCGGTGAGGGAAAGGGAGGCCTGGCGTGCTGCAGTCCATGGGGTCGCAAGGAGCTGGACACGACTGGCTGACCGAACGACAACATATGAGTGTCTGGGGCGGCCGTGACAAGGTGCCACATGCTGGGGGCTTAACGACAGACGCTCACTGTCTCCCACTCCGGAGGCCAGGCTTCCCAAAGGCGCCGAGGAGAGCCTGCTCCGGGCTGTGCAGCTCCCGGCAGCTCCTTGGCTCGTGTGTGTCCAAACCTCCCCCTTTTCTTAAGGGCACCAGTCATCCTGGATTAGGGGCCACCCTCCTCCAGTGTGAAGCCATCCTAACGCATTCCGCACACAAGCCTATTCCTAAGGCACTGGGTTTAGGATTTCAACACAACTCAGCCGACGACAAGCGAAGTCCGTTGTATCACCCCACGCATCGTTTCAAAGACCAGCACTGCCGCGTTCCTGTGATGCGGGGCTGGGCACCTGGCCCGCAGCTCCGCCCGGGCCTCTGCTGTGTTCACAGCGAACGGCCCCACGCATGGCTCTTCCTGGCTGTTTCTGACTTGGGGAACACCAGGGCTGAGGTCTTGCCACCATGGTCCCCTACCCCACCTCCCCGCCCCCAAGCTCTGCTAAATGCTCCTTAAGTCATCATGACATCATTCTGTCACTATAAATCATGTCTCCAGCGGAGCCACACAGGGAGTCTGTTTCCCAAACTTTATAACTACCTCCTTTTCCTCCTATGCAAACTTTCTACACAAGGCAAACTCTTCCTCCAAACGCCCCCAAAGAATTATAAACTCAACAAATAAGCTTGGGACTTCCCCGGTGACCCTGTGGTTAAGACTCTATGCTTCCAACACAAGGTTCAAGCCGTAGTCAGGCACTAGGATTCCACGTGCCACAGGGCGTAGCCAAAAAGTTGGCATTAAAAAAAAAGGCATCATTTGGTCAGACACCAGGATGGCCGCTAGCCCTCACACTCCTTGACCCGTGGCCTCAGCTCAGGTCCGGGGGCGCTGTCCAGCTGAGCCCTGGGCCCCCACACCTCAGTGCTTCCCAGGCAGGGCGCCCAGTGCCCCTCTTCTCCTCCCTGGATGCCCGCCAGCTTTCCACACCTCCCAGGGTCAGGAGATGTGCACAGGCCTCGAGCAGGGCCTTCTCAACAAGGAACCCGAGCTGTCAGGGCCTCTGAGGTCTGCCCGGGGTCACTGCTGAGCCCTTCCTGCACCCCCTACCCCGGTTCCTGGAACAGCCAGTGCTGGGGGTTGGGGGCCTGGCCTGGCCTGGGCCTCCCTGCCTGTCCATCTCCGCCTCCCTTTTTGCTGCTGCTATCTGTTTCCACAATTGCCCAATTACCACGTCTTCCACGACTCCCAATGCCACGTCCATCCCTGCTCCCAGTCTAAGCACCAGGGCCCCGCCTCACTGAGCACCGCAGGCCTGCATCTGCCCACACAGCACTTCCCTCTAAGCCTCGCCTCCAGTCCCTACTGTCCTGCCTGGATTCCTCGGCCTCCTCTGCTCCGCTTCCGGCCAGAGGAGTCCCCTGTGCCGGTCACCTGGCTCCCCATTCACACTGGGAGGAGCATGCATAGCGTCTCCACTGCAGGCTGCCCAGCGTTCGGGGAGGTCAGCAAAGGGTGGGTCTGCACTGGCAGCAGGCTACAGACAGGGTGCAAGGGGGACAGCGCCCCGGACGGCAGCCGCTCCAGCCCTTAAGCCCGACCCCGGCCTTGGCTGCAACCTGGACGCTAGGCCCGAGGCTGGGCTCCAGACAGGTCGCTCCAGCTCCCCGGCCGCTCCTGAAGCCCGAAACGGGGAGGAAAATACCCAGCACCTGCTTGCTTCGTTGTGTCAGTTGGAGCCGGGAGGCCAGAGCCCGACTGCATTGGACCCAAAAGAGTCGGTCCCGAGGTTTTCACAGAAGAGACAGAACTAAGGCCCTGGTACCCCAGACCCAGCAGCACACCCCCAGTTCCTGCCCCCCGAGCAGTCGCCAGCCCGCGGCCAGCAGCTGGTGCCTCCTCCAGCGTCTCTAAGCTTCTACTTTGTTTTCTCTCCAAGAGCGCTCAAGTGAAACTCGGAACCCGGCTGGACCTGAGCCCCCTTTTTTCCTAAAGGTTTTATTTATTTATGGTATGCTGGCTGTGATGGGTCTTCATTGCAGTGCGTGGGCCCCCCTTGTTGGGGAGCACGGGCTCCCGAGTGCGGGCTCAGCACCTGTGGCTTAGTCGTCCCTCTGCACATGAGCTCCTCGTTCCCCGACCTGGGATCAAACCCTCNTCCCTCCTCACAGCCCGGCCGCCCTCCCGTTGGACCGCTCCTTCCTGTGAGTTTGGGGAGTCTCTGCCCATCCCAGAGGCAAGCCCATCGTGTCCGCGCTTGGCAGTCATCTCCGAGTCTGCGGCTGGTCCTTCTGCATCTCAGCAGAGTTTTGCCCAGAGCAAGTCTGTCATCCTCACGGGGCCCCGTTTAACAATTTTCCCTTTAACCGAGCGCACTCTTGGTGTCCAGCCTAAGCACTGCCTGGACCTAGAAACCCGTTTTCTACAAGTTCTATACTTTTGCACTTTACGCTCAAGTCTGAGGTCCATTTTTCCCTATTTATTTATTTGTGCCGAGCACGCAGGATCTTAGTTCCCTGACCAGGGGTCGCACGCAGACCCCCTGCACTGGGAGAGAGGTCTTAGCCAGTGGACCTCTAAAGTCCTGGGGCCTGTTTCAAGCCGAGTTCTGTGTACCATGCAGCTGAGGTGCCAGGTGTCTGCTGCCCCGCCAGGGCCTCTCACAGGGGGTTTGGCTGTGGTTCCAATGGTCCCGCTTCTTGTGGGCAGGCTGGACGGCAACTTGCTCCTGTCCAACAGAGTGACAGGCCGTCAGCGACAGGCTCCCACCACGCCACGCCCACTCGCTCTGGCGAAGCCAGTCCACCCTGTGAGGGGTGAGGGCGACCTCTGGACTGTGAGGCCCCCTGACCACGGCTATGGGTGTGGGTCCTCCCAGCTCAAGCCTTCGGATGACATCCCAGCCAAGAGGCAAGGACCCAGCCAAGCCGCGAAAGCCAGGGACTATTAAGACCGCCTGTTAAGCTAGCCAGCCTGTGGCAACTTGTCCCACGGCAGCGGGCAGCGGTCCCAGCCTCACACACCAGCGCGTGTCGGTGGCAGGGCCCCGCTCGCCACTCCCGCCCGGAGGGAAGGCGGTTTCTCCGCCCTTTTCCTAAAGAGCACGGCAAGCTCGCCAATGGCCATCACACCCGGAAACCCCTGGAAACCGCACCTGCTGCGTGCCCCTCCCGTGGCTTGGTGGGGACTCAGGGGAGCAGCAAGCCCTGGGGTCCAGGGGCACCGCCCAGGCAGACTGGCCACGTCTCAGCCTCCAGGAGGCAGCTTTGTGCCCGTGTGGCGGGCGCCCGCTTCCTCAAGGTCTGCATTGTCACTTCCGTTCAAGGACCACCCCACCCTACCCGTCGGTGAGAGTTAGCGGGCGTGGGGCTTTTGCTGACATCTTAATCGGGGCCCTTGGCCACCACGACAGCTGCCGTCCCGCCATTAAGGTCCCGCGTGCTCTCTCCTGTGATCCTCAGGGCTGGCCTGCTGGGAGGTGCTGCTACCTGGTCTCAGCCACGGGGACACGGAGGCCCCGTCACAGGGCTGGAGAAGGCGGAGCTGGCACCGACACAGGGCCACACTCCACGTGCTGCAAGCCGACGTGCCTGCAAGCGCCAGGCGGCAGGCTCTGCAGACCCTGGACATAGTCAGCGCCTTCCAGGAGGTCGGCCGCCGCGCCAGTGCTGGAGCCTGCGCTCCCTGCGCGCCGCGCTGAGGGTTTTCCAGGAAAACTTCACAGCATCTCTGAAGCGTGCGTTTTACCAAGTGGCTTAGACTCCAGTAAAACCATATTTTTTTTACATAAAAATATTAATTTTTATGTAATTACAAAGCAAACACTGACAAGAAAGCAACAGAAGTCTGAAACAAAAAAAGTCCTCAAGACTCTTTTTTTATTTGGCTGTGCTGGGTCTCAGCTGCAGCACGTGGGACCCAGTTCTCTGACCAGGGATTGAACCCAGGTCCCCTGTACCGGGGGCACAGTCTTAGCTACGGAACCACCAGGGAGGTCCCCCTCAAGACTCTTCCTTTAAAAAGGATTATTTATTTGGCTGTGTGGGTCTCAGCTGTGGCACATGGGATCTAGTTCCCCAGTGAAGGGCTGAGCCCAGACCACCGTGGACCACCAGGTAAGTCCCCAAGATTCCTCCTTTTCTTAAAAAAATAGAGTTTCACTAAGGTGTTTACTTCCTCGTGGCTGCTCGGGCCCTTCTCTAGTGGCACTGAGCAGGCACTGCCCTCCCGCTGCGGAGCACAGGCTTCTCACTGCGGGGCCTCCTCCTGTTGCTGAGCACGGGCGCCAGGTCTCACGAGATTCAGCAGCCGTGGCTCCCGCGCTCCTGGGCTCCCAGGCTCCCGGGCTCCCGAGCTCAGGCTCGGCAGCTGTGGTCCCAGGGCGCAGGCTCGGCAGCCGTGGCTCTCAGCCTTTCAGTAGCTGTGGGTCTCGGGGATACCTGCTCCCCGGCATGTGGGATCTTCCCAGACCAGAGATCGAACCAGCGTCCCCTGCGCTGGCAGGCGGAGTTCCTCACCACGGAGCCACCAGGGAGAGGCCCCTTCAAGACTCTTACACATGAAATATACACACTGGTGATTAAAAAGGCACACACCCCTCCCCCACCCCGGTTCCAAGTAAACAGCTCACGTCAAGGTCCTCCCAGTTCACCTATTGCCATCCTGTGACTCCACCCAGGAGGACTTTTCCAGTCAGCCTGCCTGGGACAAAACCGCTCCTGTAACCCCTCCCTTAACCAGAAGAGCCAGCACCCGGCAGAGGTGGCTGGGGGTGCCTCAGTGCCTGGGAGGGCTGGGGGCACTGGGAACCGAAGCAAAGCGGACCTATGCTCCGTAGTGACCTCTGGCAGCCCTGTGCACGCAGGCGTGGAAGACAGGCTGATGGGCTGGATGGGGCTTCTAGGCAGAGCCGCAGAGGGGCCTCTGCTTGCCTGGCTCCTGGGGGCCGGGCCGCTGTCTAGCTGGGGGCGGGCCCTCTCTGGTCCCGGCCTGCCTTCCCCAGAAGCGGCAGAGGCAGCCGTTGGCTCAGGCAGGCTGCCTACTCAGGCGGGAGGCGCCATCAGCATCTTCCTCCCAGAGAGGCAGAGGGTCAGCAGCTCGACGGCAGGGTCCCAGCGGGCCAGCAGAAAAAGACGCCGTCCTGGCACAGGAGCGGCGCGGGCTGCGGATGACAACCCCGATAAGCCGACCACGGCTATACACGGGAGACAGGAAAATGAATCTCCGCTGCCGACAAGATCACAATCAGCCTGGTACGGTGAAGAATTAATCATGCTGGCCAAACGTAATTGAGTTCTGACACCTCTGGGTTCGAAGTACAAGAGTCAAGAATAAAGACCAGTCAGTCCCAGCCGATCGGTTACTTGTTACACTCACCTGGAAAGGCCAGATTATGTTAACAGCACTAACAGGCAGGAACTAAAGTCTGAAGACAGATTTCCTCGGTGCTGAAGAGCATTCTAAAAACACAGATGTGATACCAAAGTGGTGGCTGGGGTGACTCTTCTGGAACCTGAGTCAGGTATCATGCCTCCCGCCCAAGACCCCACCCCAGACCGCACCCCTCACCCTCTGCTCCAGCCAGCCTCCTCCTTCACCCCACTTATGTCCAGCACAGTCCACGCTACGGCCACAGGTTATTTACAGTGCTCCCAAGGCCCCTAGCCTCCCTCTCCGTCAGCACCAGCCCGAAGTCCTGGTTCCCGTCATGGGAACAGGCTCTGACGGACGGAGTCCCCTAAATCCAGGCCTCAAGGTGAAGGTCCTCAGGGTCTGAGGACACCTGAACAAGAGACAACTTCCCTGCACTCTGTCCCCAGGCCCCATCACACACACGCCCCGACACGCGACTGGCCGAGCCTGGGGCCACTGATGCAACCACTCCCGTCTGGGGGTGTGCCCCCAGAGTGGGGGCACGCAGGAGGGCTCCTCGGAATAAGCCCTCTCTGCCTTGGGACAGGGTCCTGTGTGTCTCAGATGGGAAGGCTCTCCAGCTCCACGGTCCTGACCGCCTGCTCTGCTTCACGAAGGACCGCCCTCTGCCGCTTCTGGGGAAGGCAGGCTGGGACCAGGGAGGGCCCGCCCCCAGCTAGACAGCGGCCCAGCCCCCAGGAGCCAGGCAAGCAGACGCCCCTCTGCGGCTCTGCCTAGAAGTCCCATCCAGCCCATCAGTCTGTCTTCCACGCCTGCGTGCACAGGGCTGCCAGCGGTCACCACGGAGCATGGGTCCGCTTTGCTTCGGTTCCCAGTGCACCCAGCCCTCCCAGGCACTGAGACGCCCCCACCCCGCGCCCCCAGCCCAGCCCCTCATGGGTGTAGACAGTCTGGCCACCGGCCTCCCACCTCTGGGCCTCTGTGCCGGCCGCACCCTGGGGCCAGTGCTCCCGGCTCCCGTGGCACACCTGGCTCCCAGGGCACTCAGGCGTCTCCCAACCTCCACCATGCCTGGCAGCCCTCCTGCCCTGTGACCTGATGCCACGCTCACTCTCTGTCCCCAAGTACCTGAGCGCAGGCTCAGAGCACCCGTCTGTCCCTCCGTCCATGAGGCTTCTGGACAGCACGAGGTCCGCACGTGAGACGAAACCCGGAAGGGCTTCTGCCCTGCAAAGCACTTTGAGTGAACATAGTGGCAAGAGCCCACCCCTTGCTTAAAGGGAGCTGTGTCGCTTCTGAGGAGGTGGGCACAGCTGCGGGCAGAGCTGCAGGCTGCAGACGCACTGTGGGCGGGCAGCCCCTCGGGCTGCAGAGTGGACTGTACAGCCCTGGTCCCCAGACACGGAAAGGCCCTGGCCTCCCGGTGCCCGCGGGGTACACACTCCCTTTAGGAGCAGACTGGGGCCGACAGGGCACACGGGGCCTGGCTGGCCCCACATCCAAGGTCTGGACCCCGCTTCAGCGTGACCAGGACCCCAGGGCAGAGGTGCAAACCGACTAGAGGTCGTTCACCATCTCCGTGTCCACCCTCCCCGTGCGCGCGCCCAGGGTCGACGCTGGCGTGGCTCCTCCCGGCACAGCCAGCAGCCAGGCTGTCTGGCGACACAGTTTAAGTCAGTTAGAGGTTTTTATTTTTGCAATGTCATTCCATACAAAAGCAACAGAAACATAAGTCTTGGTAAGTTTACAACTGAATACACGAACAGACGATCTGTACATATCATCCTTTACAGCCATTTTACAAAGTGAATTAACTGATTATAAAAAAAGCTCTTTCTAACCCCTCTGCTGCCTTAACTCTGGAGTATTACAGGTGGAAGGCCCAGTGAGTGCTATTTACAAGTGCCAAGTCAAGGCTGCATAACTTACATAAAACCCATTAACTTATCAGCTCAATTTAATATCTTTGACTATTCAGTGCTCTGTATGAGGAAAAACCCCATCTTGATATACTGACAAACAGCCAGAAACCTAACGCTTTCCACAGAGATGGCAAAGGAGCCGATGATGAGAAACTCACTCAGATACCAGTAGAGAAGGTCGATGCAGACGGGTCCCAAGAGCACAGGTGAACCCGAGCCAGCATCTGACGGGCAGCAGCGTCACACCTGCAGTGTTTAGCAGGCAGCGTTGAATCACCCGTGGAAAAACAGCTACGCTACGCTTTCCAGGCTTAACATCAAGGATGCTGGAGATGAAGCAATTAAAGTTGTTGCAAGACTGCTTCAAGTTAAATTTTCCTCGAATTTAGTTCCATTTACAATTTAAAACATGCAAAGTACACTCCCTATACATAAAATTAACATTTCTTAAGAGAACGAGGCGAGAACACTTCCCCGTGAAACAGCAAGCCATTAACAGGAACCTCCAGTTACAAACGAGGGTGCATGCTGGGCGGTCGGCCTTCAGGTGGCGCCGGTTAGCTCATGGCCGAGAAGTCTCTCAGGGGCTCCGTTACACAGGCCTCCGAGTCAAACTCGGCCTCCGCCTGGCGGTCCACGTGCCTGACTTTGGTGGGGGTGCCGCAGAACGTGTCCTGGAAGACAGAAGCCCAGTCTCAGCGGCCCCTGGGGCACCGGATCTGCTGCTGGAGGGCGCCGAGCAGGGCCGCTCAACCTCTGGGGGACTCAGACTCCTCAGGAATGCAGGGAACTCCCGGGAGAGATCCAGAAGTTAGTTAATTCACATTCGCAGGTAATGTCCAACTTTAGCTGACCTCTCAAATTCCCAACCCCAACCCTGCCCCATGAGAAACCAAGCGACCCTTTAAGGCCTCTGAGCCTCAGCCGCTCAAGGCGACGGGAGCCGATGTGGACGACCCACAATGCCGTGGCTCAGAACCACCGCCAAGCACCCGAAACCAGGCAGGGAATCCCCCTCAGCTCTGGCCCTGGGGTGACGCAGCCTCACTCCACCCCGAAACAGGGGCCAAGGCGTTCAACCTGAGTCTAATCTAAGGCGCCAACATGACAGCCCCCACCTGAAGAGCCGTCATCTCGTGGAGGAAAGCAGGAAGACTCCTCCAAGCTACAGGGAATCAGAAAGACGTGGCTGTTAAACACATAGCCCTCGATTAAACTCCAGATCGAGAGAGAGAAAAAGACCTGTGAAGAGGGTCACTGGGACAAGCGGGCAGCCGGACAGCCTGTTCGCGCGGCAGCGGCCTTCTGTGCTCGGCTGAGCAGCTCTCCCCCCAGCGGGAGACCTGCCAGCTCACCGGCTCCCACCCAGACTGCTCTCTTGCCGCCCACACCCCCCACCTCCGCTTCGCCTCCCCCCGGAGGGCCCAGGACCCCGCCTCTATCTGCACCGCTGCTCCTCCCAACTTGTCTGATCACAAGCGCAAGATCAGAATCCCGATCAGAAGCCGGCTGCTGAGCTGGGACGAAGGTCACTCTTAATCCAGATCAAGGACCCCACTTGCCGAGATCATCTGGCACGGGTTTCTCTGTAGCCCTGCCTGCATCTGAATGCCCACTAAACTGGGATCCTCCTGTGGTTAAACATCCTGTTTTCATTTGACGAGTTTCCAGGTTACCAGTCCTCAAAAAGCACTCGCGGTAACTGTCTTCCTTACCAGTTATCTCTGTCTCCAGCACTGGCATCTACGTCACTTCCTACACCTCGCACAGTCACAGACAGGACGTGGGGTGCAGGTGGCCCCCGTGACTGGAAGCCCAGGTACCTGTTCACCAGGGTGGCCGGCGGCAGGCAGGCAGGCAGCTGGGCACTTTGCTTTCACCCGCTCCTCAGCTGTCCACAGTACAAGCTGGTCTTATATAAAGTCTGAATTTTCCAAGAAAACATTTACTTCTTCCAGTTTTTAACCTGTTTTTCCATTCAGTGGGCAGGATATTTATACATGCAAGTTCTGGAGAAGGCTCCCTAACAACAAGCGAGACTCAGTCACTTCAGTCATGTCTGACTTTTTGAGACCTGACACCCTGCAGCCCATCAGGCCCATCTGTCCATGGGACTTCCCAGGCGAGAGCACTGGAGTGGGCTGCCATTTCCTCCTCCAGGGGGTCTTCACAGCCCAGGGATGGCACCTGCACTGCAGGCAGACTTCCTCGTGGAGCCTCCGGGGAAGCCCTGTGAGCACAAAGGCTCCCTCTGCTGTGAAGCGCTGTGTGCGAGTGTGGCTTGTACACATGCAGAGAAGAGCTCGCGCTCAATCAGCAACCACAGAATTAGCGGTGAAGGGTTCCGCACACCGCTTTTCATCTTTCGAGGTTTTTTTTTTTCCTACTCCAAAACATGTACTTTTTAAAAACTGGCCAATGTGGGGAAACCCCTAGGCCCAAGGCATCTCTCCACTTATGACAACTAGCCGGTGATCCTATACCAGCAATTCACCAGCACAGACTATACAGCCTGATTAACACTGATGACTGAACCAGGAAAGACCTCCCACTTCTAAACGAAAACGGTGGTGCTGATTATGTTAGTCAGACCGAACCCAGACTCTAAAATAAGTGTCCATCGAATCCAACATCTCAACAAAGTCCGGGAATGAGGTAATGACCCCTTCTTCTAAGCATCAGAATCAAATTTCAGCCTCAACTTCAGTTTACCAAGGGGCATATGTCATAAACAATTAACTCAAAACACTTGTGGGAGATTCACCCAGGGAAAGGCACTTACGAAGTTGTCCTGAGAGCTCGTCTGGGACTCAGAGCTGCTTTCCACGGACTCGGTCTCCATCTCCCCGAGGTCCACAGGATGTCTGTGCAGTGAACAGATGCGTCAGCCACCACGTGAGGGAACCAGCAGGCACGCGATGCAGGCGAGCACGCCAGGCCGGTTCCATGAGGCCCTGCCCGTGCCACGCCGCCACGCGTGCTCCCAGCACCTCCTCCGCCCCGAGGAGGGGACGCCCCCCGAATCCTCCCCCAGGAAGGCTGGCAGCGGCCACCACGGGCACAATGCCCACCGTGCGCAGAGCACACACAAGCTGCCCGCTCCTGCGTGCGGCCAACTGTCTGTGCACGCCCACAAGCACCCCTCTAAGCAGAAGTGGCGACAGTGAAGCCCAGTCTGGGGGGACACACGCTGACAAGCCCAACTACACACCGCCACTCATGTTTCCAACTTCCTGCTCAGAGAGGACGGGACAACAGCGGCAACTGGAAGAAACCAGGCACGCCTGTGAGGTGAGGGCAACTTCAAGAAGACCTGCGTCCAACCTCGCCTCAAACCTGACAGTTCCTAGTGACTGTCCCCGGCTCCGAGCAAAGACTCAGACACTTGGACGACTAACTGGGTCTCTGAGGGAGGGAGAGGGTCAGACGAGGGAGTTGAGGAGAGAACCACAGGCCGGCCTCCATCTCCCCGCCCAGCCGGCATCCAGACCACACGGCAGAAGCTCAACCCGAGGCCTTCTCCACTGGACAGTTTAAAAAGAAAAACCTTCCACAGACAAAAAAAAAAAAAAAAGGGAAAGCCTCCCATTTACACTGCTGTTCGGCCACTAAGTCGGATCTGACCCTTCTGCAACCCTGTGGACTGAACAGGGGCTCCTCTGTCCACGGGGTTCTCCAGGCAAGAATACTGGAGTTTTTCCTCCTCCGGGGACCTTCCCGATCCAGGGACTAAACCTGCGTCCCCTGTACTGGCAGGCAGACTCTCTACTACTGACCCACCTGGGAAGCCCCAGTTTTTCCTGACTGCACTTGCCTTACGAGCTTGTGTTAGTCTCTACTGTATAGCAAACTGAATTAACCATACAGTAAGCCTACTTGTTGCTGTTCAGCTAAGTCATGTTCAACTCTTTGTGACCCCATGGACTGCAGCCCGCCAGGCTCCTCTGTCCATGGGATTTCCCAGGCAATACTGGAGTGGGCTGCCACTTCCTTCTCCAGGGGGTCTTCCCGACCCAGGAACCAATCTGCGAGTCTCTTGCAGATTCCGCACCCTTGAGCTGCCTAGCTCAACATAAGCTCAACTCAAGCTTTTCAAAACGTTTTATCTTAAAGAACAAAGAAAGCCCCATGTACCTCTACTAAGATCAGTTTGGTGTAGCTACAAACAGTAAGTCCAACCCAGGAAGCACATCCCTCCCTCCAGCCCCTCCTGGAGCCCACACCGCTGGCTTCAGACACTAGCAGAGACAAAACAGGCAGGATACAGGGTGACCTGCCACACAGCAAGAGCCGCTGCCATCACCACAGACGGGGGACAGGACTCCAGAGAGACGTACATTTCTTGCAAATCACATCCTTCTTCAGCTGGGGGATCCCAAAAATGCAGAGCCACCTTCCAGAGTCTGATCTGCTGGTCCCACGACCGCCGACTGTACTTCTTGAATTTGTTGGGGGTTTTGGGATGAACGCCGGGCTGCCGAAGGTGCCTACAGGGAGAGAGGGATGATCCTGGCGCACAGCTAGACCCGCAGGTGAACACGAGCTGAACAGCCACCTCGCTGACTGCTCTTCCCTCGCGATCCACGCTCCAGCAAAGGACACCTGCATCCAGCCCAGCAGCTCCCGTGCCCGTAAAGCTCCCGCTGCATCCTTGTGCGGGAAGCAGGAAGCATGCTGCTGACGCAGACTGGGTGAGGCTCGTGTTCTTCTCTAGTGAAAGCTTTACAACCTGCAACCTGAACTGAACTTTCCCCGTCATGTACATTAACAGTCTCACATTTACAAGACAGCTATTCCTGACAAACGTTACCTAACATTCTAAATTACAAAAACGTTACTTGTCTTCGTGTCCTTGGTTTCGCAGTCACCAACATATTCCTCTTTATGTAAGTGCCTGAAGGTCATTAATAATACAGCTCTTAGCAGGCGAACTACACCCAGAACCAGATTCACCACCTACAACCGTGACCTGGCTGGCCCATGCTGGTGGCGCAGGCCTACCTGGGGACTTCTTTAATGTAGCGGTCGTAGGCAATGGTGTTCTTCCCATAGTTGATCTGCTTCTGTCTCCGCATCAGGACACTTTCGTCCGTCTCCAAGTCGGCTGGCAACGCGGACACAGACTCCTTTGAATCCGAACTAAACAAAATGAAATTAACACAGCAAACCTCACAAATAAGATCATTACGTAAGAATAAGAGTAAACACATTAACAGAGCACTTGCCGCTGAATCCCAAACTGTATTAGCTCCAGAACAGTCTAGAACCTCCTAATACACGGAGATTTAGTACAGGATACGTATTTCAGATCAGTGAAGAACAGAAACAATAGAAAATACTATTGAGAGTCAGCATTTCACGTTCACATGTTCACCGTATTTTTCATGAGTAAGTCACAGGGTTATTAATTAGAAAAGAAATGATTACACAGCATTTACCTTCCTGACGATGACTTTCTCTCTCTTCCAAAGTCATTGATGAGGAGTTTCCTTTTATATCTGAGAGCAAAGTAAATAAGTGTTGCTGTTTTTACAAAGGTACGGAAATCAACACCGTGCGTCTAGAGTCACAAAGCCTCGAGGGTGTGGCCTGGTGAGTGGGTTAAGCGACAGCCACAGTAAGGTGGCTTCTTTCCTCTTCACCCTCCTTCAGTCACCTTCTCTGGCGGGAAGATAAGGCTACTCGCCAGGACCGTGCAGGACACTTAGAGCGACCAGTTCTGAGAGAAAGCTACTGCTGCCAGCTAAGCAGAGAGGCCGTGGGAGTTCACGTCTCTCTAAAGCCTGGAACCTTCAGGGAAACTAACTGTGAGCTGAAGCAAAGTCTTTACTTCTAACACCACAATCACTCATCAACGAGACACACGCCTGTTGGGCACCGCTCACCTTGGGAAAACTGCACACCTTCCCACCCCCAACCTCCTTCCTTGTGGATGCACCGGGAATTTGCTTTCTAGCACAGCAACAACCAACACCCAACTTTGCAAAGGTACGTCACCAACCAAAAAAACAAAGAACAATCTAACCTAGAAACTGCCTCTAGCGAGAGGTTCATGATAGG
The DNA here is from genome assembly GCA_006410935.1 of Redunca redunca. Lineage (NCBI taxonomy): Eukaryota > Metazoa > Chordata > Mammalia > Artiodactyla > Bovidae > Redunca > Redunca redunca. The sequence continues at coordinate 18,051 of SJYQ01095652.1, forward strand.
GTCCAAAAGAGGCCACACACTGCGGTGCCTCATCACCAACCAAAAAACACAGAACAATCTGACCTGGAATCTGCCTCTAGGTATAAGTTCACGATAGGGTCCAAAAGAGGCCACACACTGCAGTGCCTCACCCTGTCCCAGGCTGCGGGGGCCCAGTGAAGTCTGGACGCCAGGAGACAGTGTCTGGAGCCACCGCACGAGAACTGAAACACTAGCCCCTGAAATCATTTTCTGTAGGATCGCATTCTTTCTGGAACCCTTTCAGGTATGACTAAGGGATTCCCTGGTGGCTCAGAGGGTAGAGAGTCTGCCTGCAATGCGAGAGACCGGAGTTCGATCCCTGGGTGGGGAAGATCCTCTTGAGAAAATGGCAACCCACTCCAGTATTCTTGCCTGGAAAATCCCACAGACAGAGGAGCCTGGTGGGCGACAGCCCACAGGGTCGCAAAGAGTTGGACACGACTGAGCGACTTCACTTTCACTTTCAGGTGTAACTAAAGCCCATTTTCCAATTTTCAGGCAGTTGGTGTGTAGTGTGAGCCAGATGCCTTGACATACAGCGAGCTCACTGCTCACCCCTCACCTCCCAGTGGGAAGTAAGGCAGATCACCACCATCAAAAGCCCCATCGCCTGGTCTGCTCAGAGGCAGCAGCTTCCCATCAGAAAGGGTGGGATCCAGAGAGGAACAAAGAGGAGTTCAACAACAGGAGGTCAAGACAGACAGGGTCTCCTGGCATCAAACAGGTGCTGGAGACGGTCCCCAGCAAGGGGCGACAGTAGGGTATCAAGACACACAGCACGGGGGCTGCACAGTCCAGTGGTTAGGGCTCTACACTCCCAATGCAGGAAGCACGGGTTCAATCCCTGGTCAGGGAACCAAGATTCTGCACGTCAAGCGCAGTCAAAAGAAAAAACGAAAATACACAAGCACATGATCAGAGTTGTTATAAACCTGTGAGCAAACACAAAACCCGCACAGACCAAGCCAAAGAGCCCAACTTTTCACAGCTGAGAAAAATCAGCATCCATATAAATACAACTCATTCAAAACACCGGAGCCCGTCAACTCCCAGTCCACTCTCCTACCCAGGCAGGTGTCTGCCCACATACGTTTTTATGTCTGAAAGAAAATAAGTGGCCCCTTGAGTGCTCATAGCCAAACCCAAGTGTGCCTGTGTCCTTTCCAATGGAGGCAGCTCTGAACACCACTGACCGCTGCAGACGGAGAGGAAGCGTTTGGCCCCGCTTCCCTGCTGACAGCGAGGACAGACCTTTGCCTCTGAATTAGGAACCAACAGACTCCTGGCTCAACATACTTCAGTCAATCTCAAGCCACAGCATTTAAACTCAAGGCTTTCAGTGGACTGGATGGCATCTATCAAATGGAAGAAAGGCCCCGAAACACCAGGGAGAATGTCATCCTGGGATAACGAGCAGGGGTGAAGAATGCCATCATCTTCTGAACTGTAAGGAGCTGAGGAAGAGGAAGTAGGAAGTAGCTTGAAATTGAACTTGAATGCACACAACTTTGGGCAGGCCTGCAAAGGGTTCACAGATCCCAAGTCAGGGACTTCCCTGCACTCTGACACTTCTGAGCTGTTACCTGAGGCAGGTGTCCGTCAAGAGCGCACTCCCCAGTGGAGTGGGGGCAGCCACGGTGGCAGGCCAGAGCACACGGCCACAACTGTCTGCAGCCCAGCCAGCCATGCCCACCCGCAGCCACCCCAGGACAGCCCCAAGCCACTGGTCCGCAAACGCCAGCGGGCAGGCTCAACTGAAGGGCTTAAGACAAGGCTGGACCCCACCCAGGTTCCCATCCAGCAGGCCTGAAAACCCACATTTCCCACAAGTTCCCAGGAGCTGTGATGTGGCTGGTTGGGGGCCCACCACTACCAAATTTTCATATACACTTTAAAACACCACAGATAACACTTCAAAGTGGTCTATAATATATACCTTGCGATTTCTTTGTTAACTCTGGTCCTCATTTCATCTTCTTCCACTGCACTTGCCCAGTCTGAACATCTAGAATGGGGCTTAGGGCCTTCAGGAGTGGTAAAGCTGCAAAACAATAAAAAGGCACATTTGAACCATAACACAACTTTCAGTTTCCTTTCAAATTGTACATCAGGCAATTTTCTGAGGTTGTTAGGAGAGTGCCAAGAAAATGGGCTCCGGAGTAATCAGCTCCATTAACTCCCTAGTTCACCAAGTTCCAGCAATTCGCTCCAAGCTCTCTGGCTCTGTTTGTTAAACAACTGCGCACTCCCTACGTGCCAGTGTCGGCTAGATCGTGAGGACACAGTCCATGGGGGGAAAGGCAGACCAAGTCAGCAGGCGTCATCAGCGCCAACAAGTGCACTTATCTCATACAACCTTTTCTATAAAAAGAGTTTTGTTTTTTTAAAAGGATTTTAAAGAAAAGTTGCAGCCACTACATTCTCAGTGCTAAACAGAGTGACCAACACCTAGTAAATGTGGCTACTATTTATTTCCAGATGCATGCAATTAATGGTTCAGAACATATCACATCACAATTAAAATGTGGAGAATAAAAATACCCTTCAGAGCTCTTACCACATCAGTGCTTGGTCTGATAAAGGCACCCCTAGAGTTGGATACATTTAATCTAGGAGCTCAGTTCTATCTAGAACTCAAGGAAATCTTCAGTCAAGTTCAGGCAACTTGAAAGCATGGGGCTTAATGCCAAGAATTCTGGCAGCTAGAATTGTTGGTATGTCTGTTACTTACAGATAAGATGTAAACTCACATTTTTATCTTCCTTCCTCAACTTTCTATTGGCCACTACTAGTACATCAAAAAGAGAAACTAACTTCAACTGCAACAATAAGCAATTTTATATATTCTACCTGAAAACTCAATGGCATGCTTTGAAAATGCAACAGCAATAACCAAAGAATAATCCCCTTACGTAATTATCATTTCCTTCCCTTAGTTACCCCAACCAGAAAAACTCAAATCCTAAAAACAGATTTCCACAGTATAAATATGGTTGGCAGAGTCTGAAATCAAATTAATGAACAAGTTAAAATGACTCAAGCTTGTATCGCAGACCTAGAGGAAAATCAAATGGAGGTGCGCCCAGGGTTAGGCCTCAACACTCTGCACAGTGTGTCAAGAGGCCCAGGTCTGCATTTCCCAGCCGTAACAGGTGCCTCAACCTTTAAAAGGCGCTGAAAAGACTCTTGAGAGTCCCTTGGACAGCAAGGAGATCAAACCATCAATCCTAAAGGAAATCAACCCTGAACATTCATTAGAAAGACTGATGATGCAGGAGCTCTAACAATGTGGCCACCTGGTGTGAAGAGCCGACTCATTGGAAAAGACTCTGATGCTGGGAAAGATTGAGGGCAAGAGAAGGGGGCGACAGGATGAGATGGTTTGGTGACATCACTGACTCAATGGACACGAGTTTGAGCAAACTCAGGGAGATGATACTCCATCTCACATTTTGGTAGCTCAACAGAAACTACCTTTTGTGGAACTGAAACTCATGTTTTAGATTAGGCAAATTACACTCACCACCTCACCCTAGCTTGGGATGAGAGTACTTGGGGGAAAGTGCTCAAATGGAAGATAGACCTTTATTTACACACTGAGCTAACGTCCCTCCAAAGGGATCAGTTCTTGCACCCAGGGCGATATGGATGGCTCCACTCTCCGAGAACCTGCGTGCATTTCCCACTGCCACCACAGGGGACCGTGGGAATAAAGCACACCGTGCCCCAGGACAGGAGCACTGCCGGCACCGGAGCCGGCGGCCTGTGTGGCCGTGAGCCAGGCGGAATCCCAGGGTACAAAGGAGCTTCAGAGCAGTTAAGCAGTTAAGGACTTAACACTTTGTCTTCAATTAAAAAGGAGATCACTGCAGGGGTCAAAGCTTGATCTCAAAGATAGCTTTGTGATAATGCCAAAGAATGTTCAAAGTACTGTGCAACTGTGCTCACTTCACATGCTGGCAAGGTAATGCTCAAATCCTTCAAGCTAAGCCTCAAAAGTATGCGAATCAAGAACTTCCAGACGTATAAGCTAGACTTAGAAAAGGCAGAGGAACCAAAGATCAAACTGTCAACACTGACTGGCTCACAGAGAAAGCAGTGGAATTTCAGAAAAACATCTACTTCTGCTTCATTGACTACCTGAAAGACTTTGTGTAGAAAATTCTTAAGAGACGGGAATACCAGACCACATTACCTGCCTCCTGAGAAACCTGTATGGAGGTCAAGAAGCAACNAGATGGGCTTTCAGATAAGGTGGACACACAAAGGAAGTGCTGACAATGACCTTTCAAATCTGAAGTTAACGTGAGCAGGAGGCCTGGTGCAGGATGTGGGTACGTCTGAAGTGAGGTTACCGCCTTGATCGCCCACTGATATAACTCAAACTGTGCTTGAATTTAACAGCTCTTCAAGATTTCATTTGGTTGGAATGAGCTACCAATAAGGGGCATTGAGAGCCCATTGGATGTGCAGACGGGAGGTTCATCACCCAAAGACCTCCAATTGCCCTTTGACCCCACTCTCCTACGAATCTAGGATATTTCTAGTAGGAAGGACTCATCAAGGCTTTTCATTATTGGGCAGTACTGAGACAAAGAGGAAATTCCTTAGGGTCACACATTTAATCTTTTAGGTATTTAGGGCTATTCCTTTATCCACCTTACTTTTTAGCTGTTTACAAAGTTAACAAATTAATATCTGAAAGGAAACAATGAATTACTTCAGAGTTCAAAAGATGTACTCTGATAGGATTGTCTGGTGAGGGTGACTACAGAGCAGTTTGTTGTTATGATGCTGGGGCAGCATGTTATCAAGGCACTTCAGAACTTTGGGAAATTCTTTTGTTCACATCAACAGGCAACTGTAAAACTGGTTCCTCAAAATATACAGAAATATGTATACCCCTTAGTGGAAGACGACCTTATTGGCCCTTTCAGGCACTAGAGAAAGATCCATGTGCCAGTAACACGAGCTAAGGGGCACAGAAGGGGCCAGGAGCTCAAGCTGGCAGACCTGGTCTGCGCGGCTGCTGACGGCCTCTGCTCTCACCTGCATCAGAAACGTGGAGCAAGGTGGTCCATCTCGAGGAAGCCCATTATGCTATACGCAGACTTTTTTGCTTATTTTAGCATAACCTGATAATTGGTAACTGATTCCCATTTTTCACTATCTTACTATGGGTGTGGGTGTTTTATCTTTTTTTAAAAAAAGTTCATTCGCTTCATTTAAATGTTCTTATCCTTACTGATTTCTAAGGGAAATTATAAGTTTAGATCTCACAAACAAAAACAACTTGAAAGTATCAGCTGGTGCTTCATCCCTTCTTTGCTGCAGTCTCAAAGGTATTTTTGCTACTAATTTTCATAATTTTCTTATATTGCTCACAAAAATAAGACTCCCCCCTAAAGGCAGGGTACAGGGGAACATACAGACACTGTATTTTAAACAAAAGCATGTTTATCAAAGAACTAACCATCTAGAAAAAACAAATTCCCACCCTATTAAATTGGGTGGGACCACTGGGTTTTATGAATGAAAAAAAATCCTGCTTTATTTAGAATAACAAAACATATCATTGTACTGTGTGCTTGGACCTTACTTCTATTTAACCAAAAATTTCCCCCTTCTTCATAATTGTCTTAGTATTTATCACATATTTCTAGATTCTGAAATAGCTGTATTTTAATGCTTGAACAACCATTAAAAATGTTTTAAAAGCTAAAAAAAAAAAGTTTTTTAAACTGCCCCATTTCATTTTCTGATTTTTTAAAAAACCCCAAAAACCACACCACAACATAAGGATAGTGATCCAAATGCAAAAGTTAATACGCTGTAATATTTGTTTTGCAACATCAAAAGCAGCAGATACTGAATATAATTTGCTTAAATCATTAAATACTGAGATTGATATTTGCATGTATAAATCACATTTAGGCTCAACGAACTGAAAGCTCTCTACAGACACACAGATGTGTGCATAGAGCGCAAAACCAGCATCAGCAGCCACAGGCTCTCTCTGGCTGTTCAGTACTCCCACTCATCCGACTTCTGGTCCAGATAGCTGAGGATGTTCTGCGCCAGCTTCACGGCCTGTTTCCGGGCGGCCTTACACTTCTCCTCGCCCTGCGGGTCCACCGCGTCCAGGGCCAGGAGCTGCTTGGTGAGCAGCTCTTCCAGGCGGATGTAGTTCTTGTCGGTTCGGTTGCCGTCGAAGGAGAGCACTTCGCCCTGGATCTCCGACAGGCTTCCCAGCACATCCCAGACCGCCTTGTGGGAGGGGTGCTCCTCACAAGCCAACAGCTTTCTTTTCTCCAGGGCTTCCTTCAAGTCAATGTAGGTGATGAGGGTCTGCACCTCAATCACCGCTCTTCTCCGGGCTTCCCGGATGCAGGGGTTTTTCTCAAGACTCACCTCGTCCAGCTGTCCAATCAAACCCTGTAGTTCTGTTTTGGCGCTCAGGTACAATTCCGGAGGATTCTGTGCTTGGAGAAGTTCAGTTTTGATTTCCCTCATTCTCTTGAGGACCTTCTCTATTTTCAGAATGGAATGGTTCTGTCCTAGGTCAAATGCGTACGTGGTGTCTGCTTCCTCTTCTAAGTCCAAGTATCTCAGTAACTGGTTGATATCTTCCACGACCTCCTTCCGATAGTTTCTGATTTCTGTGCGGCCGCACACATCGAGAGCATCCAGGTCAGCCATCAGCCCCGAGAGCACACAAGATAAGTGCCTGCACGTCTCCTTGTTGTTCACGCCCATCAGAAGGGCGATCAGTGTGCCTCTGGTCTTGTTTACTTCACACATCACAGAGTTGATCTTGGCAACAGAAGGGTGCACGTCCTCAGAGAGCGGCAGGGAAGGCTGCTTCTTCATGCAGTTCTCGATGATCTCCTGCACGGCACAGATCTTGGTTAAGGTGTGATACCGGGCCTTCCGCAGGGAGACCTTGCCTCCAGTCTTGACATGTGTCAGCCTCAAAATGACATCCTGGATGCCTTCCTCAAACTCATCAGTTACACAGTTGCCTCCACTATAAAACGGCACAACCTTCTCTTTCACCAGGGCCTGCGCTTCTTGAAAAATGTTCTGTATTTCGAGCCGGTGTGGGTGGTTCGCATTCTGCTCCAACTCTTTGAGAAGACGCTCTGTCTCTTGTGCCGCCCTCTTCCTGGCTTGCTGAATATCTCCTTTTCCTTCAGTATCTACAGAGTCTATTTCGAAAAGCTGTTTTGTGAGAATCCTCTCCAGTTTCTTGTAATTCTTGTCATCTGACAGACCACTGAAACCAAGTACTTGCTGTTCTATGCTTTTTACTTCCTTTTGAATCTCCTGAAGCCTACTAATAGAAGGGTGTTGGTTTCCCATCTCCATACTTTTGTTGTGTTCAGTTTCACAAGCACTAAAAGATGACAAAAATAACTTGTTACACCACAAAGCCTGAAGAATGGTACTTGTGTATTACCTCATTCTAAAAAGATATGCTTACGAAAGGGCCTGTTGTCACTGCAATCCAAAGACCACACTTCAGTACAGAAATCAGAGTCTATCAATCCCTCTCCTGCAAGCAACCTCCACATGGCCGTGATTGACACTGGGTTATTGCAGTGTGGAAGATAAGCTGGAGTGCTGGGCCTGGGAACCTCAATTTTCCTCAGTTGTAAAAGAGAACAGAGTGTGTCTACATAAGTATGGCATGAGGTTGAGCTGTCAGCTTGGAAAAAGCACAAGCACCTTAGGTCTTCACAGTGGAAGCTGCTTCTTGGCAAGAGA
>SJYQ01095653.1:0-51571 GCA_006410935.1 Redunca redunca
TTTCAAGGGCAGTGATGTTATTAGACACTATTAGAAAGCATGGAATTCAGTATTAGATAGGGTTAGATTCAGTTTTAACTACATCAAAAATTAGTGGATGGTCAGGGAACTAGACGCCACATGCCTACAACTAAGAGTTCGCAGGCCACAAATAACAAGATCCTATATGTTGCAACTAAGACCCGGTGCAGCCAAATAAATAAATATTAATAAAAATAAGTCGAGTGACTCTAGGCAACTGAGCTTACAACCCCGAGCCTCAGTTTTCTTCTGTGTAAAACGAAGATAATAATCCCTGCCATGAGATGTTAAGAACCAAAGGAATAATATACGAAAGTGCTGTTATAGTAGCTGACAAATAGATGTTCGATAAATATTTTTAGTCATTTCTTCTCTTTCTCTGTGAGACAGCTAAAAATGTATTCAAGCCACAGAATGAAATACAACCTATTTTACTCTACCGAGGAGTTTCTCAGGCAGCACTGAGTCATGCTCACCTCCACCTCCTCTCCCACCCCCACCCCGTCTGCAGGAGGCAGAAGTCTAAGACGGTGCCCCCAACTTCCCATCCCCTTGCATATGCACCTGTATAAACAGGCGGTGGCGGATATGATGGGAGAACCACCACCACGATTAGATTACGCTCTAAGATACAGCTGCCTTGACAGGGAAAGACAAATACTGTGCATCACCTACAGGTGGAATTTTAAAAATACAACAAACTAGTGAATATAAAGCAGAAACAGACTCACAGATACAGAGAACAAAATAGCGGTTACCAGTGGGGAGAGGGAAGGGGGAGGGGCGTTACAAAGGTCAGCAATTAAGAGATACAAACTACTACGTACAAAACTAGCTACAGGGATGTGCTGTACAACACAGGGACTATAGCCAATATTTTATAATAACTATAAATGGAACATAACCTTTAAACATTATGAATCACCATGCTATACACCTGAAACATAATATTATACATCCACTACACCTCAAAAAAAAAATACAGCTGGCTTTAAGAAAGGGAAATTTCCATTATCAGATGAATGGATAAATGTGGTACACACACACACACACACACACACACAAATATTACTCAGCCATAAAAAAGAATGAAATAATGCCATGTGCAGCACATGGATGGACCTAGAGATTATCACACTAAGTCAGCAATCACTCATATGTGGAATCTAAAAAATCATACACAGGAACTCATAAACAGAAAACGAACTTATGGTTACCAAAGGGAAAGGAGGAGAGGGATAAATTAAGAGCTTAACAGATACACACTATTATAGGTAAAATAGATAATCAGCAAGGAACTACTATTAACACATAGCACAGGAAACTATATTCAACATCTTGTAGTAACTTATAATGCAAAATAATCTGAAAAAGAATATATATATGTACAGGTATAACTGAATCACTTTGCTGTACACGTAAAACACTATAAATCAACTATACGTGTGCTCAGTTGTGTCTGACTCTTTGTGACCTCATGAACTATAGTCTGCCAGGGGATTTTCCAGGCAAGAATACTGGACTGGGGTGCCATTTCCTACGCCAGGGGATCCTCCTGACCCAGAGATTGAACCCGCATCTCCTGCACTGGCAGGGGAATTCTTCACCGTTGAGCCACCTGGGAAGCCCATATTTCAATTTAAAAAAGAAAGAAAAGAAACAGAAATTACTGAGTGGGCTTGACCTAATCAGGTGAGCTCCTAAAAGAGACAGGAGTCTTCCTGAGCAAGGACATCCGGAGGGTACATACCACTTATTAATTTATTGCCACTCACCTTGTAATGCACCCTGTAATAAGAGCTCTGCAGTAAACAGAGCATGATGTCAAGCTTCCTCAGCAGAGGGCGCTGGAGGGGCACAGCAGGCAAGGGCCAGCAGCTGGGGGAGTGGGTGTGAGACCACCTGGCGGAACCTGCAAGGCTCTAGGCCCAGGGCACGGCCATTCTTCGAGGTAGAGGCGAGGCCTGGAAATAACCTTTCTGCAGCCCTCTCAACATGGAAACCAGAGACCCCGGCTTGGACTACACGCTTTAAGGTCCTTCTGCTCATAGGGTCACAAGGATTCCCAACACACACCCCAGTCACTGATCTCCCATGCCCACTCTCTTGCCTACACTCCAGAGTGTGGTTGAGTGTTTGCCCAGCAACTCCAGGCCAACTCCAGCCTGGCCAAACCAATGACCTTCTCCGCTGTCTGGTGGGCTGAACTATGCCTTCTCAGCAAGGTCTGGATCCTTTCCGAGTTGTCTGTGCCCGTCCCTGTGTCCCCTGAGCCTCAGGCGCCAGGTGGGAGTCCTCTTCTCTCTTACAGCTGCTCTTCCATCACGGAGTACAGTCAGAGAAAACCTCCTGTGTTTAATCTACTGTATGATTTCCACCTCCTTACTGAACCCAGACTGCTAGAGGATGAGGAGGACTGGGCAGAAAGGAAGATTCTCTCTTGCTAGCTTTGACAATGGAAGGGCAAAGGAATGTGGATGGCATCCCGGAGCTGAGGGCAGCCCCCAACTGAAACCCAGCCAAGGAAACAGAACTCTAATCTTCCACAGTCATAGGAGTCTGGAAGAGGACCCCAAGATCCAGATGAGAAGGTACAAACTTACTTTCTATTAGCCTGAAGCCAACTCTATCTCTGCTACGGCCCTTTCACTACTACAGGACAAAATAGGAATATGCCCTATTTTTGGCAGCTATGAATTTGAATTATCTTTCCTTTTTACTTCCATACTTTCTATATTAGGCCTTTCAGTTCAAATTCTCTTATCTGCCAAATTATAAATGAAAAGATTATATGGTCAGAATAAGATAAACAGACTTTCTCATATAGTACATAATAATATGCTGGGTCAGGTACCTAGATTTCCTTTCCATTATCAACAAGTCAAGACATCCTAATACTTCACAAGCATCCACGAGAGAAATGTAAGCAAGTCTTAGACTAAAAAAACTAAGCGAAGGCAAGTACTCCTCAGAGGGAAATAAAGGGACTACAGGTTGCTTTCCATACTCTGAGAGCATATACTAACCCAGATTAACTTGTGCTTCTGTTTTCAGAGCTCACAGGGCATGGAAAATGGTAGACAAAGCTCAGGACCCATTCAAGGTAGAGGGTCTAACAAAAGTTTCACACATACCCCCTAAAAAGCTAAGATCCCAAAGGGTTCTTTCTGTCTTAAGGTAAGGATAAATCAAAGAACACCCTTGAGTGGAATGCTAGGAAAAATAAACTGTCTCAGACACCAATACCAAGCAGGAGGGAGAAAAACACTGCCCAGAGAATTAGTCTTCATGAAAGTTTGCCAGCTCAAATTCATACTTTGCTGTTTTTTGTTTGTTTAGTCACGCAGTTGTGTCCAACTCTTTTGTGAGCCCCTGGACTGTAGCCCACTAGGCTCCTCTGTCTATGGGATTCTCCAGGTAAGAATACTGGAGCAGTTTGCCACTGCCTTCTCCAGGGGAATCTTCCTGACCCAGGATCAGACCTGCATCTCCTGCACTGGCAGGGGGATTCTTTACTGCTGAGCCACCAGGGAAGCCCATGGTTTTAAAAAAGAATGTACTGAGAATTGTATTTAATTTAATGGCACTCTGCGGACGGCCTTAGGCACCTGGTAGAAGCAATGTAAATCCTTTCTGGAGGAGCCCACCTTCATACCAGGCCTCAAAGAAGTCATGCAAATAAAACTAGAGAAAACAGGGAATTCCCTAGTGGTCTGGTGGTTAGACTCCGTGCTTTTTTCACTGCCAAGGGCCCAGGTTCAACCTCTGGTAAAGGGAACTAAGATCCTGCAAGCCACAAGGCACAGCCAAAAAACAAACAAAAATCCATATGGAAAATGAACATATGACAGTCAAATATAACTAAATGCATATGGAAACAAGGCACCATGAGTGAGAGACAGCAAAAAGCAGATATAAACCTGCAAGGACTTCAGATAATGAAGTGACCAGAGAGAGACTATAAATAAACTGTCTACTATTTTTTAAGAAATAAGATACACTTAAAATAAATGCAGGGAAAAAGAAAGGAAGAGGGGAAAGAAAGGGGAAGACAGGAAAGGAAAACAAAACTATAATAATAGCAGCAAAAAGAACTTCTATAGAAATGAAAAACTATAATACTTGAACATAAAAAAAAGTCAATAGGTAATGTTTTTGTTTTGGTAATAAGTAGCTTATATCAGACTCATTCTACAGACAGTAATTATAAAGTCTGAACAAAATACAAAAAAAATAACTAATTGATGGTACTAGAGAGTGTCCAAAGCAGGCAGAGTCTGAAGGGATTCAATCCTTGAAAGAAATAAGGAATTTATACAGCATTTCCCCTGAGGACACTGTCCAGTCTATGGGAAGCTCAAGCAAAACACTGTGGTCTTCTTGACCTGAGGTATCAAAAGGTAAGTTCAGAGCTGCCAGAGGAGCTGGAAATTAAGAGGGGAAACCTCAAAAAAGATATGTCACAAGGGTCCCAAAACATGTTTAAATTCCCCTTAACTCCTTGGCTCATCCCTGAACCAAGCATGCAAAGGCCAAGTGCTCGCGGAAAACACCCGCAGGGCCGAGAAGACAGAGCAGAGATCGCTGCCGCTGTGTATGACAGAGAAGAGAGCTTGGAGTCTCAAGTCAGAGGGGCTTGACACACCTCAGACTTTCCACGAAACTCCAGAAGGGCCACATCTTCGTGGAGAACTCACTCTAAGGGCAAAACTGAAATAGATCTGCCCCAACAAAGGGTAAAACCGACCTTCCACAGGTCTAAGGTGGTCAGTTAATAATCTAAGTAGAATCCAGAATGTCTACATTCTACACTATCTTGTTGTTGCTCAGTCGCTAAGTCCTGTCCGACTCTTTGCGACCAGGCTCCCCTGTCCTTCACTATCTCCCAGAGTTTACCCAGATTCATGTCTGTGATGCTATCTGACCACCTCATCCTCTGCTGCCCCCTTCTCCTTTTGCCCTCAATCTTTCCCAGCATTGGGTCTTTCCCAGTGATCTATATCTAGCTTTAGTAAATATCTAGCTAGATTCAATATCTAGCATTTAGTAAAAAATACAGAGGCAAAAAAACCCCAATGTAATCAACAGTCAAGGACAAAGGAATCAACAGAAGCTGAGTCCAAAATGATATAGAAGCTGCAGTTAAAAGGTAATGTTTCTCTGACTTCCCTGGCAGTCCAGTGGTTAAGTGCTTCCACAGCAGGGGGCCCAGGTTCAATCCCTAGTCAGGAAACTTCCCCATGCCAAATGCACGTGAGGTGCACCCCTCCAAAAGGTAATGTCTCTTAAGCAGAAAGTGAAAGTCGCTCAGTTGCGTCCAACTCTTTGGGACCCCATGGACTATATAGTCCATGGAATTCTCCAGGCCAGAATATTGGAGTGGGTGACCTTTCTCTCCTCCAGGGGATCTCCCCAGCCCAGGGATCAAACCCAGGTCTCCCACACTGCAGATGGATTCTTTACCAGCTGAACCACCTGGGATTTACCCACCCAAGATTACTGGAGTGGGTAGCCTATCCCTTCTCCAGCAGATCTTCCTGACCCAGGAATCGAACCAGGGTCTCTTGCATTGCAGATGAGGGAAGCCCAAATCTGGCCTACAAATGGCTGCATGCTAGAGGGCAAGGAGCTAGAGTTCTATCTGAGGGAAATCAAGGCACAGAAAGGCAAATAAATCCTCCTCCTTCCTATGCTAGCTCATGTAATGAAGGCGTTTATTGTTCTAGAATAAACACAAAACAGCATTATAAATATGTCTACAGACTTAGAAGACAAATTGGCTATAAAGAATGAACAGATTGAGAATCTCAGAAAGTAAATTAAAACATTAATAAAGAACCAAATAAAAATTCTAGAACAAAAAAATTTAATATATGAACTGAAAAATATTTGGATGGGTTTACCATAAGGCTGGAGATGATAGGAGAAATAGTGAACCTGATGAAAAATCAACAGAACTTATCCAATCTGAAGAAACAGGAAAAAAAATTGAAAAGAAAATCAAAGTCTACCATGCGTGGAATTGTAGACTCGGAAGGAGAATGAATAGAGGAAAAAAAAAAAAAGAATATAGACTGAAATTTTCTCAGATTTGGTGGAAAACAGTTAAGATCCAATAGCTCGGCAAACCCAATCAGAATAAACGCTAACACCACCACACCTATGCACGCCACAGCAGAATTCATACTGAAAAGCGAAAACGAAGAGAAAATCTTAGTGACTTTCGGAGCACAAAGAACGCATAAGGAACAATCATTCAAATTACAGCTGAGTTCTCAGCAAAAATAATGGAGGACAGAGATAATGGAAGAGCACCTTTAAAACTGGCTGAAAGAAAAAAAAATCCTTCAGAAATGAGAATGGGGACTTCCCTTGGTGGCCCAGTGGTTAAAAAGCCACCTTCCAAAGCAAGGGACGTGGGTTTGATCCCTGGTCCAGGAACTAGCATCCCACATCCAGTAACTGGAGAGCCTGCCCAGAGAGAGCCTCCATGCTACAGCTACTAACCCTGAGCTCCACAAGGAGAGAAGCCCCCACAAGCCCACGACTGGAGATGAAGATCCAGCACAGAAAAAATTTAAGAATAAAAATAAATACATACAATAAAGGGGAGGGGGAGAAAAATACAAAAGAATAGCTAAATGCCCTGAAGGAATTAAAACAGAATACTCAAAATATTCAATTAACCCAAAGGAGGGCATAAAAGGGCAGAGGAGCACGAATGAGTTGAGCCAAACAGAAAACAACGAACAAAATAGTGAACCCAAGCCTACATTACTTACATTAGTTACATTAATTGTATAAGGAATATCCCTTTGCCAAAAGGCAAAGACAGTCAGAATAGAAGAAATAGTAAACCCAAGCAGTATACCGTCTTCAAAAGGGCACGTTCTAAATATAAAGACACAGATATAATGCACACAGGAAAAGTGGTACAATTATTGATATAAATAAGACAAAGTAAAAATTGAGTTAAGGAGTATTACCAAGGATAAAGATATCTGATAATGTTAGAAATGTTAATTCATCAGAAGACATATGACAATCATATATATGCAGCCTTCTAATAACAGAGCTTTAAAACATATGAAACAAACAAGGATCTTTCTTTTAAAGAGAAATAGAAAAATCCATGATTATAGCGCCCTAGAGCCTGTGCTCCGAAAAGCCTCCGCAGTGAGAAGCCCTCGAGCCGCAATGAAGAATAGCCCCGCCCGCTGCAGCCAGAGCCCTCGGACAGTCATGAAGACCCAGCACCGTCAAAAATAATACACAAATAAATAGTTATTTTTAAAAATAATAATTTTTTAAAATCACTGATAATAATACATTTTTCTTATTCTTCATTACAAATTTTCACACACAGCATCATATTCAAAAATTCACCAAACCGTACTACAACATAATCAGGTCAAATATTATTCAACCTAGCATTAAGGCCTTCTGGTCTCCTGGTCAACATTTTTCTCTGTCACTCTGCAGGTAAGATTTACAATTAGTCAAGTGCTTGCACCTTCACAATATAATACTAAATTTCTAATTTACTCTGAAGATGTGAGTTCTGTGACTCAGGGTAAGCTACAACATAACTCAAATTACAACTAATCTTTTTAATGGCTGAGTGATACTCCATTGTGTATATGTACCACAGCTTTCTATCAAGTAAGAAATGAATCGCCAGTTGATATCCGATGCAGGATGCAGGATGCTTGGGACTGGTGCAAGGGGAGGACCCAGAGAGATGGTATGGGGTGGGAGGTGGGAAGGGATTCATGTTTGGGAACGCTTGTACACTCGTGGTGAATTCATGTCAATGTTTGGCAAAAGCAATACAGTAATGTAAAGTAAACTAAAGTTAAAATAAAAATTTCAAAACAAAAAAAACAACAACAACTAATCTAAGACCAAGAGAAGGTATAGAATAATAACTAAAAGGCCTGTATGCTTAAGAAACAAAAGCGATCTTGTGCCTCAGAGAGAGCACCACATGTAGGGCATTCAGGCTCTCCTCTGCTGAGCTAGTAACACAAGCTGGTTGTTCTGGCAGAGATCCTGATTTATTCAGAACTCAAACAAGGTACACCCCATGGAATCTAACCTTGGACTAGAACAAACTGGAAAGAGGGAAGAACGCCACAAACAGAAGGCAATTCAAAAGTCTATGACTATTTCAAAACCTAACTTTGTTTAGGAAATCTAGTTTCTTTGGGCATGTCTTACTATACATGAGGTATGTTCAAGAAACTATATGTATAGTGCCAAACAGTAAAGTTTTCTTTCAATTTCATATTAAATGTATTACAGAATCACACCCCTGTGTGGAATAAGGTATGATAAACTATTTGGAATTTGAATTCCACCTGCAGGTTTCAGGTAGATATTTTGTAAACAGGATAAATGATCAAGTTTCAAAGAAACAAAAGAAAAAAAACAGTTGCATAGAGGCCTCCCTGGTGGCTCACTCAGGAGAGACAGTCACCCTCTGCTCCAGGAAGGTTTCACACGCCGCAAAGCGACTAAGCCACAGCCTCCAAGCCAGTGCTCCAGAGGCCCGGGCCACAAGTACGGAGCCTGCCGCCACAGCTAGCGAAGCCCTTGCACCCAGAGCCTGGGCTCCCAAAGCAGACGAACCATCAAAACAAGAAGCCCGCTGACTACAACCTGAGAGGAGACTGCTCACCACAGCTGGAGAAGAGCCCTCACGGCAACAAGACCAAGCACAGTCAAAAATAAATAAAATAAAAAAAAATTCCATAAAGTCTATACCACCCAGCTCATTTCCCCATAAAATGGCCTCTGGAAGCATTTAATGTTGCAACACTGTGTACTAACTGCCTTTATTGACACACTGTCCACAAAGCAGCTACCAGCACACTGGGACAAAGGGAAAAACCTAGACAGCCAGAGGCAAGGGCTCAACCAGTTCTTAACCAAGTCACTAAGACTCAAAGTAACATAATTTCCAATCAAGTCCAGTTACTGTATTTTATACTTGAAAATGAAGACACAAGGCATGAGACTAATTGGAAAGGTCTCCTGCCTGTTTTAAAGAGAATATCCAGAGAACTAACCAGATTTCAAAGATAGTGGAGGACCAGAAAGTCACAGAACACTTTTGCCTCATCTTTGATTAATCTCAAGTCATTCCTCTGTACAATAATTTTCTCTCTTTTAAGATCCCACCACCAACCTTACTGCTCACACAGCAGAGATCAAAGGAATGAAAAAAAGGCTTTTTCAATCACAGGACCACTCCTTGGCTCCTGGATTGATAAAGAGCTCCCTTGCTGGAATTTCTAGAGGACATTTGATTCAGTAGGACAGGCTGGTACTCAATCACCCCTACTTAGAGGAGGAATTGTTGATGCAAGTACTTCTTCTCATTTACTCTTTAGAGCTAAACACAGCTAGAATAAGAACGCCCTCTATTCACTGCATTCTGGAGAAGCGTGAAATGTTTCACGCTTCAGGTCTTTCGGGGAAGACCCAAAAAAGCCTCTTCACCTTTCTAAAAAGAAAAGACTAAAACAAAGCAACCGCACAAAGTCCCATCATCTAAGCTCGCATGTCAAGGCAGTGAGACATCATCCTCAGCCACACTTCCATCATGCTGTATGATTCAGCTTTAAACACAGCAAGCTGCACTTAAGCAAGTAATCTAATGGCCAGACAGCCAAAATTCATGGTAATTTAACTCTTTGACAGGGGCAGATTTTGATGTATGCCAACAACTAGAATTGGCTCCTACCCACAAACCTCTTTGAAAAACCTCAATGCAAAAGCCCCAGGATATAAGAAATTCAGATTCAGAGCCACAGAGAACCATGGCTTTTCGTCACAGGATCAGAAGTGCTGCTTCCCACCATATGTGAGCACTAAACAATAGCCAGCCGTCACCAATACTTTTCCATACAAGGAAGTCTCAGGAAACTAGCAAGCTCTCTTTTATGAAAAAGAATTGCTGGCTTTAAAACAAGCAATCCCTAAAAGGATAAACTTTATGGTATGCAAAATATATCTCAGTTTTAAAAAAGAGGGACATCCTTGGCAGTTCAGTGGTTAAGACTCCAAGCTCCCAACACAGAGGGCATGGGTTCAGTCCTCGGTCGGGGAACTAAGATCCCACAGGCTACTTAGTGTGGCCGAAGAATAAATACATAAATACATAAATAAAATAAAATAAAAAAACAGAATACTTCAAATGCTGTTTTGCCATTTCTAACAGTATTTGAAAAATATATGTTGAGAAATGACTTCATATAGCCTAAAGCTTTCATTCAACAGTTGATACCATCTATTCAAACAGAAGCCAATTATTATCATAGTTTGATATAGTACATAGTGAATTATTTTAAAAGATTACCCTTTCTCTGGATTACAATTCCAGTTTAACATCTATTCATGAGACAAAAGTCATAGTAAAGAATGGCTTTACTGGCTTTATAACACAATATTTAAGTGAAAAGAATAGGCTCAAATACTTCATGGAAGTAAAATCTAAAGCAGTATGATGACAATTTCCAGCTAATTATGATTGAAATAAGTGCCAAATAAATTACACCTGTATTGCCAGAACTGAGCATCTGCACAATTCTTAGGTAACATACTGAACATAGGAAAATATCTTCTTTCCAATCTTAAGTTACTATTTCTAGATGTTACACCAAGAACCAACCCCAATTAAACAAACGTATAAAGTTTCATGATTACCATGAAATTTAACTTGGTTAAGTTTCTTGATAACCTTAACCAAACTTAACTTGATAACCATGAAACTTAACTTGATAACCACTTACTTAATTTTTAATCACACACATGATAAATACCAGAAATAACTGATTATTATTTTAGAAATTAACTACTTACAAGAGATAGCAGCAAACTGAACAGGTCACCAACATAGTGATGATAACTCTGGGGAAAAAAAACAGTGCAATCATTAGATAACCAAGCAAACGTTGTAGGGGGTCAAGCTCCCTTCCCAGGTGATCAAGCTGGCGAGGACTGCACTCTAGGAAAATGGATCTGATCTGCTGAAACACCAGTAGACATCAGTGTGCCCTGCGCGCACTCGGGCACTCGGCAGAATTCTACGTAAGTCGTTAACATTTGTCTATAAGGGAATGTGTACTGATGCCACAGTTTAGAGGTCTCTTCCAAACCCATCTAAACCTGAACACAAAAGGCTGCAGTAGTAATTAGCTCTGACACCCGAGTAACTGCCCTATCTGGCAGTATTCTCTGCAATGAAATGATACTATACTTTTTAGCCTTGATCTCTCCCCATCTCCATTTCTTTCTGAAAAACAGTTAAACCTGGAACTTTGAGCAGCTGAACTCTGACATTTTAAAAAACTGAACTTGTGATATTCTTTTCACTTTCTCTTTCTAAAGGCTCCCCTCTGAAATCTCCTACTCCTGAAAAGCTCCGCCACTTTCATCCCTCAGATTTGTCATCTCCTTGCTCGAAACGCCCCTGCACCTGCAGTCACCAACCGAGAAGGATTAGTTCTTTGTTTTTTGGCTGCTCTGGGTCTTAACTGCAGTATGTGGGATCTAGTTCCCTGACCAGGGATCAAACCTGGGTAGCCTGCATTGGGAACATGGAGTCTTAGCCACTGGAACACCAAGGAAGTCCTTAACACCTTTAAGGCACGCCCATCATCTGTAAGAATGATTTCCAAATATGGCATCTCCACACCCCACAGAATAAGAAAGACTATCTCCTAGAAGGCAAGGAGTAAATATCACAACTCCTATATGTGATGATGTTTAACTTATCCTTTAGAAATTCTGTGTGTGTGCCTGCGTGCGTGTGTGTGTGTATACATACATATACACACACATATATATTTTCCTCCCCTGTGGTTAATATATTGGCTTGCCCATTCACTCACTCAACAGACTCAGTGTCCTGCATGTACCAGGCTCTGGAAAGAGAGGAGAAAACAAAAGGGATGACATTTAGCAACGAAAAGGCTCCTGGTGAGAGGGTATCAGGTTCAAAGAGGATGGAGGCCTGTGTGGCTGAGCACAGCAAGGAGAGCCTGGCAGAAGTGAGGTCAGAGGTATCTTACAGCCTCTGAAAGGAAAAGGGAAGCTATTTTGGAGGGATTTGAGGAAAGGACTGACAAAATGGGGCTTCCCTGGTGGCTCAGATGGTACAGAATCTGCCTGCAGTGCAGGAGACCTGGGTTTGATCCTTGGATTGGAAAGATCCCCTGGAGAAGGGAATGGCAACCCACTGCAGTATTCTTGCCTAGAGAATTCCATGGACAAAGGAGCCTGGTGGGCTACAGTCCGCGGGGTCGCAAAGAGTCAGATCCAACCCAACAACTAACAACACTGACAAAATCTGATCCAAACTGTAATAGGATCTCTCTGCAGGGTGAAAACAGACTTGGGAAGAGCAAGCAAGGGGAAAAGCAGAAAAACCAGTTAGAGGAGAGTGGCACTAATGGACCAGCCTGGGAGCAGTATAGGTCTCGAGAACTGGTCAGACTCTAGATATAACCTGAAGGCACATTCCGAAGCAAAATATGTACCTCACACATTAAGCTTACAATCTAATACATACATTAAATGTTGCACTACCACATTTTGATGGTTTCATAATAAAAATGTTTGAAGATCTATAAAATCAAGTCCGGCTTCTCACTTGTCATCAGTTCGCTCCATTCCTCCTTCTCACCCCTCTACCTTCAAACAGCATTTCACTCCTGAACGTGGATGCCCTAGTGTCCCCAAATGCATCATTTGTTTATCCTCCATCCCAAGCTCCTGTTCATCTCCTTACATTCCCCTGCCCTAACCCAGAACCCCTCCCTCCGTCTTCCTCTTCCCCAAAAGACCATCTCAGAGAATGGGAACAGCTGAGGCCCCTTTGTACTATTCATTTGACATTGGAGAGCAAAAGGTCCCTCATGGGAATTCCCTGCTGGTCCAGTGATTAGGACTCCGAGTGCCCAATGTGCTGGGGAACTAAGATCTTGCAAACTCAAGAGGTGTGCCATTGCCAAAAAGCAGGAAAATATCAGTGCCTGAGGTGCTTTTTTTCTGAGTTATGGTCTGCTTAAGTGTTTAGGGGTAAAGTGTCACAAAGACTGCAGTGTGTGCTCAAATGGTTCAGCAAAATTATGTATGTACGTATGCACACCCGGATTCAGAGACAAAGCAAATATAAAGCAGATATGAATGTTAACATTATTGAATCTAGGTGGGTTACATAACACTTACACTGCACTCTTTTCTGTATGCTTAACAATGTTATGTCTGAGAAAACGAGCTGTGAACTCTTGGCACACTAATCCCTGCGCTCTGTCGCCACCCCTCCCCCACCTGAAGTTTTTAGAGAATCTCTGGATTCCTAGAGGACAGTGGGAAATCATAAAGAATAGGAACGGTTAGGAACCAGCATTCCAGGTACAGACTTCATTGTATTCCGCCCTTTTTCAGGTGCAGAAAAGATGACAGTAAGGGGCTTGCTTTAGATTACACACAGATTCAGAAGACCTTTTTCCCTTTTGCCCCCATTTTCCCTCAGTTTCACGAGGTCCTGAAATCCTCCTAATGACCCAAGTTTCTGCATTTTGACATGCAGGGATCTCAGAGAAGAAAATTTAGCAGCAAAAACTCCTTTCTCTCCTTGTCACACAGCACCTTTACTCATCTCCTTAATGAAGATATTTTCAATTCTTCAAATCAGAAATGCTCTCCTGCATTAAAAATTCACCATAGTCCTTGAAGCAATTCAGCCCCTCTGTTTTAAAAAAAAAATTATCTGCAGTCTTTTCAGGAAGTAAATGAGAACCAATAATAATTTAGTACTAATATTTCCATTTTACAGTGAGGAAATAGGAACATGGAAAAGTTAAATTATCCAAGGTCATAGGGATCATTCAACTGGGAGCAGTGTTTCTCAAAGTGTAATACAGTAACTCCTAGGAGACACCTTGTGTTTTAAGACCTGTTCGATCCTGCCAAGAGCAGGAAATAACAAGGGCTGGGGTGGAGGCTATGAATTAAATCCAGATAACATGTTACTAGCAGGTCAAACCTGAATTGTAACACTAGGACTACAAACTGAGTAACCCATGGACCACAGAAGGCATTTCATTACTCTGGGTAAGAGCAATGGCATCAAGACCCAAGGCTGGGCATAGTGGGCCCCAAATGGGGAACTTCAAGAAAGAAGTGGTCAACACTACCAGCACATTAATACAGGCTTTCTGAGCATGGAGGCTGGAAAGACAGTGGGTAAGGAAACAGCTGAAGACAGAATCACAACAAAAGGGCATTTTGTTGTTCTCTAACTCTAGCAGGAGAAACAAGTCCAAGGAATTAAATCTGGTTCACACAGACTGTTTTAATAACCTGAGAATTCTCATCTATTACAGGCTGGAAAGAGGACCCTACATAACTGATGCCATCCGAGGAGAGGAGTAGAGGGAGCAGAACGGGTGGACCTCATGCAACCAGATGATAAATTCACCTACAATTTTTACTTTTTAAACAAATTATGATTTACTTGTAAGCTAGATGAAACGAACGGGTCTAACACAAGTTTATTCCAGACAGTAAAAGTGGTTCAGGTCACGAACTATTAAGTAAGAGCATTTTCTTCCCTTTAATAAAGGAAACAGATCACTCAACAACCCTTCAAGCCTACTATGCATGGAGAGCACTGTGAAGTCACCAATTAGTTTCAAAGAATAAAACAAGAGATGGTGTTTCCCAAAATCTGTGATTCATAATAAGCTTCACCGCACATGATCTTGCCGCTGAGAAAAAATGACTAAAAGGCAAAGAGGAACCAGAAAGAGGGTTTCCAAAGCTCCTTTGAGGATAAGACTATTTCATACCATAATAAAAAAAAGTTTACTTACAAAACAGATAAAGCTCTATTTAACAAAGAAGCCGGGGGAGCGGGGCGGGGAGCGGGGGTAGTCTTTCTTAAGCAATCATTCTAAGAGCTTGTTATACTCATACACAAGTGCGGGAGCGCGCTTCGAAAGGTATGACGCAGGGGTTTCTTAACAATACCTCCTGCTCTTTGGTAATTAACCTTGCTCCAGATCAAGCCCCAACTAGCTCCTGGCGCCCACTAGATGCAAGGCCTGGGCTCAGCGCTGCGGCACAAGGGTGTGCTGTGCAACTGCGACAGCCTGTGAGGCAGAGAGGTCAATTTCTGTTTTATTTATTTGATCCGTCCCTTTAAAGTGTAGGCAAACGAGGCCTCATTTGGGTAGACAGCGAGGCTAGGGCGGCAGCCGTCTGGTGACGAGCCCCAACTTCTGCTCGAGGAGGGCACCCTCCCCACACAGGGACGTGAGGAGAAAAAATTCCCCCAAAGCTTCTTCCTAAGGAGGATCCGCCGGAGGCCACCCTCCCGGGCTAGGAGACACTGAGGCTGCCGCGACAAGGAAGTCGGGGGGCTGCCGGGGGGTGGGGGGCCGAGGCCTGACTGCAGGGCGGGATCACCCGGGCAAGGTCTCCGACCGGCGCCGTCGCCCCTTTCCCCGCCCGGCCCGGCGGGTTCTCACCGCGCTTCCCTCCCCAGGCAGGCCTGGCGCACTTACCCCCGGTTGGGACCCTTAGGGATGAACCAGGGCACCAGGAAGCCGACGATGCCCCAGAACACGCTCATCACGATGAGAGGGACGGTGAGGCCGGTATACGCCATGGTTGCTGCGGGAAGCGCGAGCCCCGGGCCCGCCGCCGCACTCCGGTCCCACCCGGAAGTGTCAACCCCGGCCGCGGGACCTGCGCGCGCAAAGGCCCGCCCCCCGCGCCCCCACGTGACCACGCGCGGGACTCCGCCCCGCCCTCCGCTGGGAGACCGCCGGGCTGCTGCCGTGTAAGACACCCTAGAGCCCCCAGAGCTTTTCAGATAAGAAGGTGGCCCTTATAAGAAAAGTGTAGTTATTTACAGCCTTATCTTCTTATGCAACAAACATATATAGAGAACTTCATCGTAAGTTTCTGTTCAGAATTCTGTGGTAGCCACTGCGTCATGAGCTTTAAGTGCTTGAGTTTCGTTTTGAACACCTCACGACAGCGTATGACGCCGTCTAATTATTATCCCCACTTTGCAGGTGAAGAAACTGAGACCCAGGAAAGAGGTTAAGGATCTTGCTCAGGGTCACATAGCTACTNCTTCTTAAGGCTGAATAATATTCCACTGTATGTACATACCACATTTTGTTTTTCCATTCATCCGTGATGGGACAGTTGGGTTGCTTCCACTTTTTTGGCTATTGTAAAAAATTTCCCCCTTTCTTAAATTAGTGCAGTATTTTCTTTTAAGTTGATCTTGGTAAGTCTCCCTTTTGCCTTGCCTTCTTAGCAGCCTCTCTGAGGAGCAGATGTCAGGAGCACAGGCATGTAGCTGTTCGGACACTGGGCTGAAATGTGTTTCAGCCGCTGTGAAAGAGAAAACACTTTAATCTGGGTATATATCTGTGGGCTAGTATTGGCCAATAGCTCCCTCTATCAGTCAGTCTGTCAAAAACAGTTTATCACACATTCCGAGTGAAAGCTGTGGAGAAGGCCAAGAGCTAGGATTCAGTGACCCTCCAAATGAAGAAATATTCTCTGGTTTCAGGTCTCCTGCAAGAACAAAATGAGACTGGGCAGCATGGTCCCAGGACTGGTGGAGAGTCCTAGAGACTCTCCCAGCAGGTCGGCCAGGTCCTCTTTTTTCTAACCACCAATCTATGTGACGCTGAATTTGACACTGAATTTTCTTCTTTGCTTCACCAAGAACATCATTGCAACAGGTTGAGTGCAGAAGCATTATAAGAATCCATTTGTTTTCTACTAAGCCAGACATAAAGGAACTGTGCACAATGTCACTCTTTTGGCTACTTTTTTTGGTCTTGTTTTGGAAAAGGTAGTTATTTTCTATAAAAACATTAACATGTTTTGGGTTTATTGTTACTTTTTAAATGAATTAAAATCTTACAATGTTAATGTCTAGTATGGTGAATTATTTTGATAGATGTAATCCACATAATAAAGGTCTGTGGGTCCTCAGTAACTTTTATTTATTTTATTTTTGGCTGGGTCTTTGTTGTTGCAGGTGGGCTTCCTTTAGTTGAAGTAAGTGGGAGCTGCTCTCCAGCAGCGGTGTGTGGCCTTCTCGTAGCACTGGCTTCTCTTTCACGGAGCATGGGCTTTAGGGCGCATGGGCCTTATTCCGTAGCTCTGGTGCTCGGGCTTAGTTGCTTTGCAGCTTGTGAAATCTTCCTGGACCACGGATTGAACCCGTGTCCTCTGCATTGGCAGGGATTCTCAACCACTGGACCCCAGGGAAGTTGCTCAGTAATTTTTAAATTAGAGGAAAAGTCTCAGAGGCAACTTCAGTAGGATGGAGTAAACAAGAGTGGACTGAAATGTTACAGTGCAAACCCCAAGGAGCTCCTAAACAGGAACACGGGGTTACAAAGCCACAGTCGTAAAGCTCCTTTCCAAGTTGATTGAGAAGGTTGGAAGTTAGTGGAGAAGCGGAAACTCCAGCATAATGTACTGCTGTTTACTCCGCTCATGTGTAGGGAAAGTGTACTGTGGGCTGACACCACTGATTATGGCAGCTACCGGTTTTTGATGGCCACTCGTCAGCCATTAAACAGGGTGCTCTGAATTACCTGTCTCACTGAGTGCTCACAACACCTAAGTAGGTGTTGTTAAATTCACTCTACATATTAAAGAGAGGCTCAGATTTGTAACTTGCTCAAATTCTAGCTGTTTTAAGAGATAAAACTGGGATCTGTATGTAAGTCTTTGTACCTCCTGTTCTTCCTAGTAAACCACGCTCCCTCTTCTATCTCAAATAGTAAATCACCAACAGAAAAAACCCCTTAAATTATACACTACTTCAAAAGATAGAGACATCTAACACATAAGATGAGATCTTTGAAAACCTGTTGCAGAATTAGCTGCCCTTATATTAGGGACAGGCTAGGATGTGGTTGATTTAGTTATTTCTGATGGACAAATAAGATTTTACTTATATTGATGCGTATTTGTATTGTAATTATGGTGTTCAGGAAATAAATCAACCTCATATAGCTATTTAAATTTGAATGACCTGCCATTCTCATGAAGACTTATTCATGGACTAGACTTTAGTAAAAACCCAATCATGTATGTATAGAATATTTCTAGAAGGATACAAAAGACTGGAAACAGTGACTGCTTCTGGGGAGAACTGAGTGACTAGGAGACAATGTGACAAGGAGACTTACTTTCCACTGTATACCTTTTGTACCTTTTTATGTTGTACTATATATGCACGTGTGCACACTAAGTCGCTTCAGTTGTGTCCAACTTTTTGTGACCCTGTGGACTGTAGCCTGCCACTCTCCTCTGTTTAGTTTTCTTTTCTTTAAAAGAAAAAAACTAATTAAAAAGAACAATGAACAAAGACCCAAGCCATTACCAGATTGGAACTGCTCAACTCTATAGTCTATAGCATCAGCAGAGTACAGAGGACTCTTGGTTAGTAAAGTTCTGCCTGGTTCCCAGATCTGATTACTTCCTTGCTTACCCAACTCACGTGGAAAGCCCTGTAGCTGAACATCTCAGACCCCAGTGCACTGTGAAAGCAGACACTCGGAAGGAGTTATCTGAAGTGTGAAAGTTTAGAGTCTTTCCAAAATAATACAGGGGACTCACTCACGTAAGTGGATATCTGCAAATCTGATAAAAAGGTCAGTAGGAAACTACTTAATTCAAACTCATTCCAGGAAACATGCTCAACCCCCCTCCCGAGCCTGAACCTTGATAAGCAGGCTTGATAATGCCAGGCCCATCCAGCTGGCATTCTGCAATCCCAATTTCCTGCAGCAGCCCAAGCACAATACTGCTGCCTTTAAACCTTCCCGCTTTGGTCAAGAACCAGCATTTATCCAAACTCCCTGGAGAAAAACTTTTCCCTCTATTCCTGCAGACAAACCCACTGCAATCTCCTCAGAAAGACAGTAGCTATCTCTTGCTGAGTTCTCTATGCTCTACACACCGTATCTCAAGTAGTAAGTCTTGGCAGCTCTATTTGGTAGGTACTCATTTCATCTCCATTTTATAGATAACCATACAGGCGCAGAGAGGTTAGGCCATTTGCCCAGAGTCACACAGCTAGGAGATGACAGAGCTGGGATTAGCTCTCAGTTGATGCCGAATTCCTGCTCTTGATGATGCACTATTATTCACATGACTGATGATAAGAAGTCTGGTGGGATTTGGGGGAGATTACAGTTCTAGAAACGCTTATCTATCACTTGAACACATTGCTGAAAAGAAACCAAATCTGATTCCTAGGAAATAATCATCATTTAAGTGTAATGGTGAGAGTAATGGTTGGAGCCTAGGGCATAGACCAGGAATCAGAAGATAACCTAGTTTGAAATCTTTTATTCAGATTTGGGGGCCTAAAACATGTGTTATCAAGAATGAAGACAAAAAGAAACAAACTCCAGCCCTTCACTGGTTGACCTACTCATCGCGCCTGCTAGACAAACAGCTCAGTGCGCTGATACAGTTGCCATATTTTGGGTACCTACTATATTTTATGTGCTCTGATTTGTAGACTCCTGATCCACAATTTCCCAAATTTACCTAGTCATAACTATCATACAAGGGCCATGTGAAGAGGTCTGAAGAGGCCTCTCTCTTCAGACCTACTGCATCACAGAATCTCTAGGCAAGGAGGTAGAGACTGTTAGCAAGCACCCACATGGACTCCTAAAATCAGCGGGGTCTCGTGGACTGCTACTTTAATTTTCAGTCTTGAAGATCAGTGTTTCTAGCTTCTTACATAAAATAGGGAAACAGAGGCTCATAAAAAGGGCTGACCAAAGACCAGAACAGGACTTGATTCAAGATTCCTCTGACTCCAGAGCTGGTATCCTTCTGCTCACTCTTAAATCAACACTGCAGTCAGCACATGCATATTGACTTCTGTGGTTTGTGATGTTATCAATCTTCTGTGAAAAATCATTACTTGAGTGCAAGGTGAATGTTAGAATTGGAAATATGAATAATAATAGCAATATTAGAATTTATACACTGATACTTTGGAAGTGTGCTCAGTAATAGCCCATTTGATCCTGGCATTTTATTTCTGCATTTTCCATGAGACAGGAAGGCAGTGCAAATATTTCCTTTTGTCTCTGACAGTAAAGAATCTGCCTGCAATGCAGGAGACCTGGATTTGATCCCTGGGTGGGAGGGTCCCCTGGAGAAGGGAATGGCTACCCACTGTATTCTTGCCTGGAGAATTCCACGGACAGAGGAACCTGGCAGGTGACAGTCCATGGGGTCACAGAGGCGGACACAACTGAGTGACTGACTTCTTCTACCAAGAAAATGGAAGCTGAGATGAGCAGCTTGCTTGAAGGCCTCTGACCACCCAGTGGCAGAGCCGCGATTAGCACTTGACGGCTCGTGACAGTGCTCTTCCCACTACAGCACTGTTGCTGCAAACACAGATTCTTCAGTTCCATACGTCTAGGCTCTTATCAGACTCTAACAAACGGTTGCTAAGAGTAGAGGGAGGAATACCAGAGCGGGCTGATGCGGGAGGTGAGTGTCCTTTGATGCACCGAGGCCTGGGTTCAAATCCTAGCTCTATCTCTTATGCTGTCTGGGATTTGGGCAGTTAACCTAAACTCATTTTCTTCAGCAGTGAAAATGGAAAATAATGGAATCAATCAACATGTATTAAGAAACATCAGTGTCAGATAAACCCTGTGTTACTAGAGAACCATAAAAGGCTCAGTTTGATGCATTAATCAATAGATTGTTTACCATAGGGGCAAGGGAGGATTTTAGATGTGGCTCTGAAGCTGTCTTAAGGAATGACTAAAAGTTAGATTGGAATCCATTGAGGACAGGAAGAGTCCCCTGTCTCCACACACTGATGCTGCACAGCTGAGGGCCTCATGCAGCCAAATGAAGCAAAAGGTCTGGATTTCTCTGTGCTCTCATTACATTTTATATGTTGGAAATTAATTTTTAAAGTTATGAAAATAGGAAGAAAACCTGTGAACCAAGTCAAGTCTTGCCTGTAGGCCATCAGTTTTCGGAACCATCTTTAGGAGACGGCATTTCAGATGGGCTGGGCAGCCGGGTCAGGGAGCTCCACATCCCTGGGTTGGTTAGGGTGTGGAGGAGAGGAAGCTGGCCAGAGGGCAGTGCGGCGGGCCATGGTGGGAGTGCTGAGCCGCGGTGCTCTTGGTGGGGCCTTGTGCCTGCCAGGCACAGGCTGACTTCCGTTGAGTGGGGCAGATCTCTGCATCAGGAACCAGAGCCCTGTCGTGTCCACCCTGTCAGCATGAGGGTCTAAGCAGGAGCAGGGCTGTCTTAATCTCAGAGCTGCTACTGTACTGCTCTCTGTAGATTAAAGGTATGAAAGACTCCCAGTGGGGAACTGAGAATTCAGATGGATTTTACCTATAAAGCAATAAATACCATTCGGAACAAGAAAACATTTCCAATTTTTATTCATTTAATCAAAACAGCAAAAGTGGATTTACAGAACCACATAAATAACAATAACAAAACAGGAAGGAAATAAAATACTCGAGAGACATCTTGAAAAGTTTTAAAGGCCTACATGCCAGGTAAAAAACCTACAGATAAACCATGGTTGTGCAACAACAGGGTATATTCATTCCTGCATTTTCTCAATAAGTTCCTCCTTATATTTTCCTTTCTCTTTCCCAACCTGTCGAGATTTGGCTTTGCGTTCAAGAATTTTTTTCCGATCTTTGTCCAGTTTTAGCCTGGTGATGACCACCTGTTAGGATGAGAAAACAAATAGATCTTGATTTCTTTTTTAAGGGAAAAGGACTTAAAAGCGTAATTATCTCATACAGCAGATCTTCCCTCAATGATAGCAGCTTTGGTTCCTTCTTCTGCTACCCAATCTCCAACCCCTAACTCCTGTGGGTCTAGGGACCATTTATGTAGTTTAGTGATACAAAGATTGAAGATTATACTACCAACACGGATGGTTTGTCTATCATCCCTTGGCTGGCAAAATACATTGTTTTTAAAAAATACTGCATTCCCACCAGCTACTGGGCGATAACAGAGATCACACAGATGACTGAGACCCAGCCATTCTGCCCCTAAAGGATCTGAAACTCTGGAGGAGAGACTCTGCGGCGTGTAAGCTGGGAGTTTAAGAGAGGAACGGTCAATTCCACTAGCTGGGAGTGAGGGCTGAAGGAAGAGGTGTTCTCTCTAGTCCCTCCGCACACTCCCTCGTGGGGAAGTCATGCCCGCAACACTCTTGCTACCAGCTTGCAGGTGGGCCATCACCAAGGGTGACAGAACACACAAGAAAAGAATCTGGATCCTTGATGCTACCACTAGCCAGTGAACCAGCCAAGCCTGCCTGACCTCCCTCTAAAGTCCTTATCACATCTGCCTGTGTGGGCAATACGGATGCCCAACAACTCCGGCAGGAATGCCGGGATATGCAGCCACTGCCGCCGTGTGGCCCCGGGCCATACCTTGCTGGGGTGAATGCCCACGTGGACAGTTGTGCCATTAGCCTTCTCGCGCTGCACCCGTTCAATGTAGATGACGTATTTCTTTCTATACACCTGGACTACCTTGCCAATTTGCTGACCTTTGTAGTGTCCTCGAACCACCTAAGAGAAAATACAAAAGTGAATTCTCCCCATTTCTAATGCTTGAATATCACAGTAAGGAAACTAATGATCGGGAATATACAGGCTAACAATGAAACTTTTTGCACAAAAAACATTAATCTTGGCATTCAAAGCGTTTTTTGTTTTTTTTTTCTGGCATAAATCTTCTCTGTCTTATTCTAAGTCAGGTGGAGGTTCTTCACCTGGATTTTTTCCTTCTCTTACCTGAACAAAACATTCCCTGAAGCAGGTTGGTCATCACAGAACTAGTTCTGAGAATAAAACTTATACAACATTGTAAATCAACTACACTTCAATTTAAAAAGAAAGAAAAAATTATACTGAGATTCTCATGCAACCATCTAAAGCCCATGTTTTCAAAAAATTTATGACCTAGGGAAATTTTCAAGATACGACCTTTAGAGAAAAAAGAATACAAAGCTAAACACAAAATAGTCTGAGTCTTGTGTGTATATGCTTCATACATATGGTATACACAGGATGAAAATATATCCCAATGTCAATAATGGTTGCCATTAGACAGGAAGTAGGATTCTTAGTCCACATTTCAAGATTTCTACAGTTAATACAAATATTTTATCATCAGAAAAAAAGTAGATTAAACACTAGACCCAGTGAGGAAGGAGACGGGAAAAGACTCGGTCAATGGACTGAGAGGTGAGGAGGACATCCGGAGTCCAGCTGCGCACCTGGATGTACGGGCATGCCTTTCCCAGAGGCATGAAATGGGGAGATTCCATACACGGCGAAGGCCAACTGGGCCGGCAACAAAGACGTGAGACTCATCCACAGACATGGCAACTCAAAGCCTGAGTTTACGCAGGGAACTGCTGGTATGAGACAAGGGTAGAATGTAGAAATCTATAGAAAAGCCAACATTTTGGAAGGGTTTACAAGAGACTGAAGCGGCCTGAAAGAATGGGAAACCAGGGAGTTTCCCTGGTGGCTCAGGGGTACAGAATCCACTTGGCAATGCAAGAGACGCAGGCTCAATCCCTGATTTGGGAAGATCCCACAGGCCACGGAGCCATTAAGCCTGTCTGCCGCAACTATGGCGCCTGCAGGCCCCAACTACTGAAGCCCTTGCACCTGGAGCCATGCCCTGCAGCAGGAGAGGTCACCACAGTGAGGCCCACCACTGAAAGCAGAGCAGCTCCCGCTCGCCACGACTAGGGGAAAGCCCACGCGGCAGTGCGGACCCAGCGCAGCCGTAAACAAACACGTAGAAGGGAAACCAGGAAACTCGGAGTTGCAGCAGCGACGAGAAGGTCAGATGCTGTGCAGTGGTCAACAACAGAAAGGATTAAGTAGCAGGTGACAACAAGCTGGTCACTGGTGGTCGTGGCTACAGGGGTTTCGGTGGAGCAGCGGGTCAAAGTTGTGTATGGTAAGGCCACGAATTCACCAGAAGTGGAAAGATGAAGACGAAAAAAGCCTGGCCCAAGAAGCCTGGATCTGAAGAGGATCAGAAAGAGGACATGTGCTCTATGGGGATGTGAAGTTAAGGGATAATTTTTTATTATTTTAGAAGGGGAAACATTAATGTGTTTAAATGAACAAGTATGGAGGAAAAGGTACAGGAAGCTGTAGAGAAAGGATAATGGATAGAAGGATCTGAAGAGGGGAGGAGAGTGGTGGATGTCACATTCAGTGGCAGAAGGAGAGCTTCAGATAGAAACAGGGTTTATAACAGGAGAGAATGAAGACAGGAGGGGTGGAAATGCAGGTATTAAGCCAGAGGTTGTGGAGCCAGGAGCTCTGGAAGTGCCTGGATGATAGTTTTAATTCCCTCTGTAAAGTAGGAGGAAGACTCAACTACTCAGAGAAAGAGGCAGGTGAGACTTAGAAGATACCAAGAGAGAAAAGGCAGCTTTACCAAACCTAATTGGACTATTTTACTTTCCTGGCTGGAGACGTGCTTACCCCGAATGACCTCTGGAGTTAAGAGACCTGTATTCCTGGCCTGGACACTCATTTTCTATATTATTCTTTATTATTTTACCTGAGTTTCACTGTCTTCATATCTAAAAAAGAAACAGTTCATGCCCCCTTTTCTTTATGTCACATTCCAATTCCATCCAGTCAATCGTTTACATCCATTTAATAAATACTGATTGTGCCCCTGCTGTGTGCCAGGCTCTGCACTGAGGTCAGAAAAGTTCTCTGGCCTCAGGGAGCTTGGTCTGATGAATAGTAAGCAGTTAACATACAAATATATGATCCATGAACAGGGCACATAGGAAGATATTGAAATGGTAAGACCTGCAAAATGAGGAATTAGGTAAAGGGGAGAAGAGCACTCCAGGCAGAGGGAGCTTTCTGGATAAAGACCCAGAGCATTCTAAGGACCTGAAAAGATGTGTTTGATGTGCGGTGCAAGTGGGGGCTTATAAAATGAGATGGGGTTGGAGAATTAGGCCTGGACTGGATCACTGGAGCCTTGTCAATGATTTAGATGTTACACTTAGCCCATCAAGCACCATTTATGGTTTTAAGTAGGCTCTGATTTGCAAATAATTTGTCTGTAGAGAATGGATTAGGGTTAACAGTGGAAGCTGAAAATGCTTTGAACTAAAATGGAAATACAAAGAAGTGTCAGATTTAAGACTTATTTTGAACGTAATATCAACAAGACATAGTGACAGAAGAGAGGGGTTAGGGAAGGTTAAGAAAACTTAAAGGTTTATGGTATATACAGGTGGGGAGATAGAAGCATCACTTACTGAAGTGTGAAAGATGGGAGGAGAATCAGATTTTAGAGGCAGGGCAATGTCAGGATCTCATGCCTAAGAAGTCTGAGATGTCTGTGAAATATCCAAATAAAGACGTTCAGCGGGCAGTTAGATCTTAGGTCTGTGGTCAGAAAAGTGGTTTGAACCAGAATATAAAGGAGGAAGGTGTTAGCCTAGAGCAGATATTTAAAACTCTAGGTCTAAGTATTACCACGTAGGTAGACAAGGTAGGCCAGCCAATGGAGGATCAGGTGCAGGCCCTGACAAACTCCAGTGTTTAGGGATCAGACAGAGAACTAGCCAGCAATGCAGGCTGAGAAGCTGGAAGTAAACTGTGAGCTTGAAGTGTCACAGAAGCTAAAAAGCCGATTCCAAGAAGTAAGGTGATGCCACCCAGGCCAAATGCTGCTGAAAAAGTCAAGGACAGTCAGACGAAGATGGGACCACTGAATTTAGTCAAAAAGAGGTTTTTGGTGGTCTCAGCCAAAAGCAGTTTCTATAAAAGAAAGAATCCAGGTTTTCCAGGTCTCACAAAACTGGAGAATTTGACAACTGAAGAGCCTGCATAACTGGCACCTACAGGCATTCCTGCGCGTCCCTGACTGGCACCTACAGGCATTCCTGCGCGTCCCTGACTGGCACCTACAGGCATTCCTGCGCGTCCCTGACTGGCACCTACAGGCATTCCTGTGTGTCCCTGACTAGCACCTACAGGCGTTCCTGCGCATCCCTGACTGGCACCTACAGGCGCTTGCAATCCCCTGTTCTAGAGCATGTCTGAGGGACTTCCCTGGAGGTCCAAGGGCTAAGACTTCACCTTCTAATGCAGAGGCTGCAGGTTCAGTCCTTGGTCGGGGAGCTAAGCTCCCACATGCCTTGTGGCCAAAAAAAACAAAACATAAACTAGAGCATGTCTGATGGGAAGGGTCCAGAAGAGAAGAGGCTGGACCATACTTCCAAATTATTTTTTCCACTCTATTCCTGGCACATTCTCAACCTAACTTCTCTCCTGCTTCCAACCTTTTCCTCCTCAAACCTTCCAAGTCCCAGTCCCTTATAGATACACCACATTCCTTACTTCATTCTCTAAAATAATGGTTCTCAATTGGGGGAGGTTGTCAGGGGTGAATTTTGCTCCCCAGGGATAATACCCGGAAATACTGATAGTTCTGCTTATCCTAACTGTGAGGTGCTACTGGCATCTAGTGGGGAGAAGCCAGGGATGCTGCTAAACATCCTACAGTGCACGGAGAGCTCACCACAGCAAAGAAGTACCCAGCCCAAGAAGTCAACAGTGTGGAGGTCGGAAACCCGTTCTCAAACGTGAGCCCTATTGCAACAGGGACCCTGTGGATGACGTTCACCACTAGAGTTCTAGGCAACGGTGCCTGGTCTGGTAAATGCTTAATATATATTTCTTCAAGGTGTGAATATAGCTCTGATCTATCTTACTCATCTTCACTTCCCTTCCCTACTAAACATCCTAAGCTCCAGTCAGAGAACAAACAGCTTATACTTTCTCAAAATTTCACTTCTCTGATTCGCTTCCCCATTCTCCCTGCCAAATCCAGCACCATCAAATGTTCAGCTTCCACTAAACCCAATGATGCCAAAACCTTCCTCTTATTCCAACACCTTCCCCTGCAAAGATCCAACACACTTCGCCCGAGCAGTGTCTGGGAACTAGCAACCTCTGGACTAAAAAATAAAGCATAGTTTTGCTTGGCTGGCAAAGCAAAGCAAAACTTCTCAAAGTACTATTATTAAAGAGCTGAGTTGGGATGCTCTAAGCTGGGCAGGCGCGCTCTGGTGACTCTGGGTCCCAACTCCCGTCACCTGCAGGGTCACAGCATCTGCCCCGGTCCTGAGGGCGTGTGTGTCTCTGACTCCTCCACGTCCAAGCACTGTCGACACTTTCCGGCGAAGGCGGCGCCCGAGCGCCACGCAGGTGGCTAACTAGAGCCCGGGAGACAAGTACCTGGACCTCGTCGTCCTTGCGGATGGGCATGGAGCGGACGTTGTACTTCTGTCGCAGCTCCTTGGAGAGTGGAGACGACATGATTTTCCTGCGCACGTGGGAGGGGGCATTGAAATGACGTTTGCGGTTTTTGCTGCGGTCCGAGGTCACGAAGGGGTTGAACTTCATCGTGTTCGTCTGCAAATAGAGGAAAGGGAAGGAGCGGCTCGGTGGGGTACCAGGGTTTTCTCTCCATTCGGGACACTCTCTCCCAGGGGTTCTAGGGAGGTGGCCTCGGAAGGAGACTGAAGGAGGTAAACGAAGGATATGAAAGGTCTGGGTGTTACACAGAACAAGACGAGCGTGGAGGGCGCCATGCTGAATTAAACGGGGTTGGGGAGGGGGCGGCACTGGGGCCTTGAGGCTGAGGGACGAGGGCTCAGACTGCAAAAGAATGCACGGCTGGGGGTCACGCAGAGAGATTTCTGGGGAGGCGGGCAGACCCCCGGGAAGGCAGGATTGAGTCCAGTGAAGCGGAGGGCTTCGTAGCCGGAGAATTCATCGGCTCCATTCACTTACCGAGCGACCGCCGAATTCAGAAGGTGCGCGCGTCGGGACGGAAGTGAGGCTTGCTGCGCAAGCGCAGAAAGAAAACAATGCTCCGTTCCTATCAGAACGAAACTGAATAGCGCCCCCTGAGGTTTGGGGTGGGATCGCAGTGGCTCGTTTCCAGGGACCCTGGGTGGCTAGGCGGCTCCGGGGATCACGCCCAGAACCCCGTGACTTGGTGCCGCCGGGGAGAAAGGGCAGATTTGTAGGGCTTGCAATAAAGCCTTGCTGATGTTCTCTTTATGTGTGTGTTGGTCGCTCAGTCGTGTCTTAATCTTTGTGACCCCATGGACTGTAGCCCACCAGGCTCCTCTGTCCGTGGGGATTCTCCAGGCAGGAATACAGGAATGAGTTGCCACGCCTTTCTCCAGGGGATCTTCCCGACCCAGGGATTGAACCTGAGTCTTCCGCATTGCGGGCAGATTTGTATAGTGTGAGCAACCATGGAAGCCACCTGTTCTTTTTTTAAAGGTACATTATTAATAGTCTCTTTCCTACTCAAAACTCTTTGCCCCTGTTACCTTCCTCAGAGGTTGTTTAGGCAAATGATCGGGGTGATTAAATATCGTGGTGCTTTAAATGCAACTGGCTGACTTGCTTCTTCACAATCACTGAGAAGTCTGTTCAAAATGCAAATTTTCATGTTCCACTACAGTCCTACAAAATCAGACAGTATTAGGTTGGGGTCAGGGGCTCTGAATTTAGAGCAAGCACTCCCCCTCACCAAAGACTTTGAGGTGCACCAGTGTTTGAGGGACATTACAACCCAACCATTTGTCTTTTGCAAAACTTCCCCGCCATGCCGGGAGCCAGGGTGAGGAATCCCTCCCATGGCAAAGGTCATGAGGAAGGAAGCCCGACAAAACGCAAAGGCGTGATTTGGCTTCAGGGGTTCCCCCTGAGTTTTCCTGAACATCTACCCTGCAAAACCAGAGTTGGCCTGATTTTATTGTACTGTGCTTTCCACTCTTCTGCCTCTAAAAGGAATTAACTTAGGGCTCCAGTTAACAGTCTCCTGCATGTAAAAAGAATGTCTCGGTCTGAACCCCCTTTGATGGCTCTCTAACTTGCCTAACAGTTGGGGACTTTTACAGCTTGTGAATTGCTTACAGCCCCCCAACCATGAGAGGCACAAAGCTTAAAGCATCTTAGAGATACAGAGCCTTTTCTAAGAGCTAAAAATTATATTGGTGATGGGTTTTCACTGTTGACTCAATGACTGTTGCCAGGCCTCCATATTCTTTATCTTTTAGGCACCTGAAGGATATTAATCAATGTAACTGGGATATAGAAATAGGAATGTAGTAGTTTTGATGTTAGCAACACTAGACTTTTGAGTTAATTACTTTTCTTTGTTATATATCACTGCACTCCTCTTGTGTCCTTGCTATGTAAGAATATAACTTTATTTAGTGCTTTCTGAGAGTGGTACCAGACTTTGGGAAGAACAACACAAATAAGTCTTCTGGTTGACAAACCCTTATCAGAAAAGGGCTGTAAAATGTTAATTGGCCCTCTGGCCAGAAGATGATGTAAATCACCTAAGACTTGTGTATACAACTAGGTATGCAGAGAGAAAGCCTGGTCTCGCTAAGAGTCAGGGCTGCTGATGCTGCATAATTTTATATTATCCATTGATGTCTATGTACAAAAAAAGGTATAAAAGTCCTTTCTGGACAATAGAGGATGGGCAAGTCACTGGACTGGTTTCCCCCGTGTCTCCTCTTTACTCTATTTTCAGGCTGAATTCCCATCTGGGGCATGGAGGCTCACCATGTCTACTTACTTGCCCCGGCTTCTAAGATCCACGGGAGAGGGAGCCCAAGGTGGGGCACCCACGCTATTCAGGAGGACGCCGGTGGCCTAACGTAGATGGTGCAAGCTCCTTGTCTGGAACTTTATTGGCTTTCCACGTAAACCAAGTTATTCAGCCTCTTTTCTCCACTAATTTTCCCTCTACACTATTCTTTCCTAATCTCTCTTTATATCTCTAAATAAATAAATCTTTCCTTGCCTACGCCGTCTCTCCTTCGAATTTCCCTGGATCCACCGGGGCTGGACCCCAGCACCCCCAGTCTTTTAGAAAACCTGGGGTTGTAGAATGACGCATGAACTCAAGTGGCTCTTCAAGTTGCTGAAGCTTGGGGAGATGCCTCCATGTTTCTGAGCCTGTTTACTTATCTGTGAAATGGGGATGATCTAAAGTCGATGATTCGTCGAATTGTTATGAAGACCAAGTGTGTTAATCCGGTTTCCTGTGTTTAGAACAGTGTCTGGCACATAGCACTCAATTACAACCAGCTATTATTCCTAAGGGCTTCTCAGTAGCTCAGTGGCAAAGTAATCTGCCTGCCTGTACAGGAGACGTGGTTTGATCCTTGGGTCAGGAAGATTCCCCTGGAGGAGGAAATGGCAACCCACTCCAGTGTTTTGCCTGGAGAATCCAGTGGACACAGGAGCCTGGTGGGCTACAGTCCATGGGGTTGTGAAGAGTCAGACACGACTGAGCATGCAGGCAGAGAGATTATTCCTAGAGAGCAGAGGCCTCTTTGTGGGCCTTGCTCCACAACGGCCCTAAGGGCAGGCCACACCAGAATCAGACTTTTGCCATTAACTCCCAAAGATGCAAACTGTAAGCTTTCTGTGTTTGATCTAAACATGTGCAGTGAGCTCGTGCCAACTGAAGCTGCGCTTGCTCTCCCTTTTTAAATTCTATGAGTCTTTAAAAACTTGGTAGCACAGCCGGGATTCTTTGGACTAGTGACCCTGTGGGTTTGGAGCCATTGCCCTGCCCGACTCACCCTGGGCCTGCCCACCCCTGCCCACCTTGTCCCCGCCTGGTCATGCCACAGCTCCTCCTTCCACTCCTGGTAGACAGACAGACACACACACATGATTATGTGTGGTGTTGTAGGTGTTAACTAATGCTGTGGTAACCATGATGCAATATGTAGGTATATCAAGTTAACATGGTACGTCTTAACTTCAGAATGTTATAGTTCAATTATATCTCAATAAAGCTGGGGGTAAAAAGGAAGTCACTTCCTATGGGCAAGGCGGGGAGGGCAAAGGCTGTTATGACTGAGTGCACATAGACGGTCATAGGGTTTTCAGAGCAGCCCTTACAGCGTTCATCAGACCCGAGCTCCCAAGAAGTTGTTCATTCATACATCCATCCATTCACTTGCTCACTGGCCCCTTCTTGTCTCATTCATCATTTCCCTATCACATTCATTCATTTACCCACACATGCATCCATTTGCTCATTAATTCATTTGCCATGTATGTGGTACCTACATGGAAGCACAGGTTTAGGGCTAGAGCAGAGATATGAAAAGGAGTGAAATCTGGTCCCTCTCCCAAGGAGAGCAGGGCCTCACTGGTGAGGGGCAACCATGTGAGGGTAGATCGTTACAACCCAGGATTATCAGGATATATTCACTATCAACCGGAGAGGAGAGCCATTGCTTCATCCCCACCCTCTGCCCTCTGCTTTAGTCATGTCTGACTCTTTTCAGCTCCATGGACTGTAGCCCACCAGGCTTCCCTGTCCAAGGGATTTCCCAGGCAAGAATACTGAAGTGGGTTGCCATTTCCTCCTCCAGGGGATCTTCCCCACCCACGGACTGAACTGGCATCTCGTATGTCTCTTGCATTGGCCAGTAGCACCACCTGGGAAGCCTCTGCCTTCTATGGCTCAAAAGAATTAAGGGACATCACTGGATAAAATGACAAAAGACTGAGGTTCTGCCATTCTAATAGGATCTAACAGATTTAATAGATAGAGGGTTACTATCCTGCCACATGCCTACCTTGGAGACACGCTCAGAGACTGGCATAAAGCCGCAGGATCTAGCATAGTGCCTGGCGCAGAGGGAACGCCGGGGGAACACTTCCGTGCCTCCGCGGCAGCGAGTAATGTGGTGGGGAAGTGAGAGAACCCTGGATTCTGACTGCCTGGGTTGGGATCTCCACCACTTACTGGCCCGGGAGCTTTGGGTGACATATTTAGCCTCCTGGTCACTCACTCTCCTCATCTGTCAAATGGGAATGGTAAGAGTCCCCACCTCATGAGTCTGGTGTCAGGATTCCATGAATCTTTAGCACATTGTCTGGCACAAAGTAAGCACTTAACACATGGTAGAAATAATCTTTTTTTTTTTTTTTGCCACTTTATGTATCTCATGGGATAGTAGTTCCCTGACAAGGGATCAAACCCAGGCCTTCAGCAGTTAAAGTGTGGAGTCTTAACCACTGGACTGCCAGGAAATTCCAAGAAATTATTATTTCTTAAATGAGTGAATTACAGCTTGTTGTATTAGGTTGAGCATTTACTGTCAGACATTGTGCTTTATAAACATTACCTGATTTAATCTAGTAGACAATTCTTTAAAGTGTCCCTTTTACAAGTGAGAAAACAGGTTCTGAATGAGATGGGAGCATGGTTCACTATCAGATACCTAATCATTATTGCTATCTTGCAGCCAAAAAGATAATGAGAATATCCACTGTTACTAACATAGGAAGGTGTCTATTACATGAGGAAAAAAGCAAACTACAAAATAATGTTTACAGCATGATTCCATTTGTTTATGGAAGAATATCACAAAAGTCTTAAAAATGATGATCCCTGATTAGTGAGTGGGATTATGGGTGACTTTATTTTTAATCCTACTTTCATTTACTCTTGATCTTTAAAAAATGTATTGGGTTATAGTTTATTTACAATGTTGTGTTAGTTTCAGGTATAATGGGTGACTTTAATTTTCCTTTTTTTCCCTTTTTGCTCTTTTCTGCTTTTCCTCCAGTGGGGCTATGAGCATGTATTATTTGTGTAATTAAAATCATGTTGTAAGGGTTTAAAATTTTTGCTGAAGAAGATCACTCTATGGGATTTCCCTGGTGATCTAGTAGGCAAGAATCCATGCTCCCAATGCAGGAGGCCTGGGTTCCATCTTTGATCAGAGAACTAGATCCCGCATGCTGTACCTAAAGGATGGAAGATCTAGTGTGCTGAGACCCACCGCTGCCAAATAAACAAACCTCAGCTCTAATACAAACTATTAAAAAAAAAAAATCAAGTCCCCCAGTGTTCAACTCAGCTTTCCTTTGCAGGCTGTTTAAAAGGGAGAAAACTGAAAACCAAAAGTGCCCTCCCCACTTTCAATTCCCAGCCCCTCTCTTCAGGGGGAGGAGTCAGTTTACTCTTTCGACAGGGATTGTGGGTAAAAGGCAGAGCCGCACAATCCTCGTAACCCTGGAGGCGTGCGAGCCTGGGTCTGAATGCCAGCTTCATCATCTAGGGCTGTGTGCCTTAGATGAGTTACTAAGTTCAGTGTCCTCCTTTAACAAGGAGGCAGCTGCCACCTTGTAGGACTGCTGTGAGGATTAAGAAAGACAAGGCCTGAACCACTGGTAGCTATTACTATTAGGAGTTGAGATAAAAATTACTCATTTTGGCCAGAATACAGGGCATGACCTCATCACACAGAACTGACAGAGGACAACTGCTGGGAGGGGCAGGGGCAGAGGAGTGTCTTGGGTGAAAGTTGTCCACGCAGGCCCCTCACATTGGTTTCTATCTGCTGGAGCGGCTAAGGAACCAGCTTCTTAAGAAGGGATCAGGCTTGCCAGTGGCCTGCCATTTGTTTTGGGCAAGAACCAAAAGCAAGCTTGTGACATTTAGCTGTAGAACCTAACTACACAGCTGCCACTTCTAAGCCCCAGGGCTACAGCCTACCTCTCCCCAGGCAGCATGAGCTCAGCATGTGAGCTCAGCATGTGAGCTCCTCACTGAAGCACCTCTGCGACTTCGCCTCTGTTGCAGCCACAACACCTCCCCAGGAGAATCCATTTCTGCCGGAAACACCACAGCCCCCAACCCATCACCTAGCCCACTCTGGGTTTGTATCATAAGCCCTGATTGAGAAATCCTCTCCCATGAAAATACTATAGTCTGCACTTGGTTAGGTAACTGAAAGAACTGGTTCAGAAATCATAAAAACGACACCAGGCACTTCCTGGCAGTCCAGTGGTGAAGACTCCATGCTTCCACTGCAGAGGGCAATGGGTTTGATCCCTGGTTGTGGAACTAAGATCTGGCATGCCACACACACACACACACACACACACACACACACACACACACACACACACACTACCTTAAAGGTTTTTCATCAACGTAAAACACATCGGCAGCCAAAACACAGAAACACAGTAGCAACCTAAGTGTCCATTGACAGAGGAGTGGAAAAAGATGTGATACATATATACAATAGAATATTACTCAAAGAATGTAATAATGACATTTGCAGCAACATGTCCATGGATGGACCAGAGATTGTCATACTGAGTGAAGTCAGAGAACAAGAATATGATATCCCTTATATGCAGAACCTTAAAAAATGATACAAATGAACTTATTTACAGAACAGAAACAGACTTACAGATTTAGAGAATGAATTTATGGTTACAAGGGGATAGTTCAGAGAAGGCACTGGTGACCCACTCCAGTACTCTTGCCTGGAAAATCCCATGGGTGGAGGAGCCTGGTGGGCTGCAGTCCATGGGGTTGCTAAGAGTCGGACACGACTGAGCGACTTCACTTTCACTTTTCACTTTCGCGCTTTGGAGAAGAAAATGGCAACCCATTCCAGTGTTCTTGCCTAGAGAATCCCAGGGATGGGGGAGCCTGGTGGGCTGCCATCTATGGGGTCGCACAGAGTCGGACACGACTGAAGCAACTTAGCAGCAGCAGCAGGGGATAGTCAGGGTGTTTGGGATGACATGTATACACTGCTATATTAGACAGCCAACAAGGAATTACTGTGTGGCACAGGGAACCCTGCTCAACATGAGGCAGCCTGGCTAGGAGGGCAGTTTGGGGGATAATGGATACATGTATACGTATGGCAAAGTCGCTCTGCTGTGCACCTGAAACTGTCACAAGATTGTTAACTGGCCGTGTGTTAGTTGCTCAGTCCTGTCGACTCTTCACAACCCCATGGACTGTAGCCCGAGAGGCTCCTTTGTCCTTGGGATTTCCCAGGCAAGAATACGGGAGTGGATTGCCATTTCCTTCTCTAGGGGATCTTCCTGACCCAGGGATCGAACCCAGGTCTCCTGCATTGCAGGCAGATTTTAACCATCTGAGCCACCAGGAAAGCCCCAATATAAAATAAAAGGCTAAAAATAACACAAAACATTGGGTCCATCTTTTGACTCTAAGCAAAGCTTTTCATTGAGCTTTGCATTTCCTTCGCTGGGGTTCTCCTTTATCCTCCTTTTGTAAACTATGTCCTTACAAAAACCAATCCCGGGGTTCCAGGGTTCATTTTCTTTACGGTGGAATAAGAATTTATACATCTTCAATGTGGATGCGGAATCCTCAAGGACTG
The DNA here is from genome assembly GCA_006410935.1 of Redunca redunca. Classification (NCBI taxonomy): domain Eukaryota; kingdom Metazoa; phylum Chordata; class Mammalia; order Artiodactyla; family Bovidae; genus Redunca; species Redunca redunca. The sequence continues at coordinate 35,396 of SJYQ01095653.1, forward strand.
TCCTCCCCCAACCCTTTCCAGTCATCTTCACATTGAATTTGGTGGGGTTTTTTTTGGAGGGGTGGTAGAGTAGGAGCATGGAGTCCTAACCACCTGCCTGCCAGGGTATTCCCTGAGTTCAGTAGCATTTTGAGGAGGGGTGGCAACTCACCTTTACCAGGTCTCTCCAAAGTATTCAACTTAGTTTTCCTAGATCCTTTCATTTTTCGATCGTATTTCTCTGGTTAACTAAGTCACATCACTACAGCACAAAGCCCAGCTGGAACAAACAGGTTTGGGAACACAGCTCTGTGTGTACACTTAGTCAAGTCTGACTCTTTGCAGCCATGGACTATAGCCCGCCAGGCTCCTCTGTCTGTGGAATTTTTCAGGCAAGAATACTGGAGTGAGTTGCCATTTCCTACTCCAGGGGATCTTCTTGACCCAGGGATCGAACCTGCACCTCTCGAGACCCCTGCACTGGCAGGCGGATTCTTTACCACTAGTGCCATCTGGGAAGCCCACACCTCTGACTACTGGTGGGCATATACTCCTGGTCACGAGTTTTGAGTGCCACAATAACTCAAATGTCACACAGAGTGTTAAAGGGAGAACCGAGAGGGTCAGTGAAGAGTCTCTTGCAGACTGGTGCGCTCTCACACTCATCTCTGATATGTTCATCCACGTCCATGCAGAGAAGGCTCTGAAGCACTGGGCAGCGGAAGTCCGTGCAAATCCCTTTCTTACAGCTGGTGAGGGGTCTCCCTTACTTGATCTGGGAATGCCTACGTGGAACAAGTACTGTTTTTGAAAATTTACCATGTACCACTCCCTGCATACATGAGCTTGTTCTGATCCAGTATAATTTATTTGCACAAACTATAGATTTAATTTCTGCAACAGTGCCCTGAGGTTAAGGACCTGAACTGAGGCTATGCAACTGGAAAGTAAGTAGATCAGGTTAACACAGCGTAGTAAATCAAGCTCAAATACCTCAATAAAATAAATTTTTCAAAAAGAAGAAGAGGAAAGAAAGTAGCCGATTGCAAAACATCCTGTAGGGATTCCATAAAGGAAGACTGAATCCAAGGGTTCCTGACTTTCTGATCATGCTCACAGATATTCCCCAGATTTCCCAGCTTCTCTCCTCTAGAATGAAATTCCATTCTCACTACGATCCCAGGCTCCAGGCTACCCAACCGTAAGCAAGTCAAAAGTAACACACAGCAATATTTCTGAAAATCAGCCTTTTAATCTATTTGAACCCAATGAGTGGGGAAAGAACTAAAACATTTTTTTCCCTTGAGATTTTCCTTATAAGTCAGAGGTGTCTCTTCCATAGGAAACTGACATCCCCTATGTCCTCAAAGATTTTTTTTTTAAATGCATCAATGTGGGATTTCAATTCATGTGCATGCCACACACTTCCCCACCCTGCCCTGCCCACTATGTACAGGCACACATATTCACACACCCAAGGGACTCCTTTTGTAACGGGGGAAGAGAATGCGAAAAAAAAAAAAAATCCATCTGAGTGGCCACAGATACCAGAAATAACCAAATACAGTTTACACTTACATCCATCAACTCAAATGCAAAGGGAAGCTTCTCTAATTGGAATCTAGAGCCAAAAATCACAAAAGGCAGAGACTTGAACCATAGATAGAGATAATTTTAAAATGCCTTCTACTGGACACTCCCCTTAATTACAAAAGTATGCAAACAATCTTGATATAAATGGAAAACAGTGGGCGGCTCTCTCGCTGGGACAGAGGGGCATACCTAAAATTCCCTGGGTGGAATTTGTGCCTGGACCACGGCCCCTCCCTTCCAGGACTAAAGCGGAAGGAGAAGGGGGAGCAGTGGGGTGGGGACCCACCCGGGAGCCAGTGAGGAAACAGTGGAGCCACCCCAGGAACCAGGACTGAGTTGCTGTGTGGCCAGCTAACGGGGAGCTCGGTGGGGCAGGTGGGCCACAGCTGGGTTCAGAGAGGTCCAAGCGCTGTGCACCCTTGGGAGCCCAAGGTAGACGTGCTAAGATAGCAGACAGGCTGGTCCACTTGGCTTCTCCCATCTAAGGCTTTGGGACCGCTGGCAGCCATCTGGGAAAGGCCAAGACATGATTACTTTAGGGTCGCAGAAAATGATGCTTCCCATCTGGACATTGATGTACAGACCATGTCTAGTCCTCAAAGGATGACCTCCCAGTCACAGCCTGCCCCTCCACCAAGCCATGCTGGGGCCACACGGCATGGGGGCTGAGGCACATTGGCAGGGGGTGCAGAGGAACGAGATGAAGAGAGGAAGGGGAAGTCGCCAAGCGCCCAGTGACCAGTGGGCAGACTTGAGTCTACGCAGGCTGCTGCCCTGCCACTGGGCATCTGCTTCTGGGTAGGAAAAGAAAGGCGTGGGAGAGAGGGCCTTGAGGCCTGGGCTCTAGGTCAGGCAGGAAGGGATGGAGCAGAGGCAAGGGCTCCATCTACGGCGCCACATTTCAGGGGCCTGCCTGGGAAGTACCGTACTTTGTTGAAGGAGCCAGGCGGGAGGTGCCTTTGGGCAGCCTGGTCCAGAACCTGGAGCCCAGATCTGCAGGCTGCCTGCCCAGGACAGAACCCAAGTGGCCAGTGGGACCAAACGGTGGGGGCTGAGAGATTGTCAAAGCCTGGCTGCGAGCTGATCGGCATGTGTTCTGGGCTTCCCCGCAACGGGGAGGGGACTGCAGCTCTCCCAGGAGTGCGTCCCCGAGCTGTCTGGCCTTGTCTCTGGTCTTGGGGCTCCTCAGGGAAAGAAAGGGGTGCCCCAACTTCAGGCAGTGTAATTTATCTAAAATTAAACTTGGGGAAAAGAGGTAGCGTCGAACCCAGGAGCCACCCCCTCCCTCCCCTCACCCCCACTTTGGGACACAGCCAGATTTTGGGCCAGACAGAGGGCAGGAGGAGACGGGGTGCTCAGGGCAGGGCTGGTGGTCTCCCGGGTCCTTGGCCGTGGGGCCGGGCAGGTCATCAATGCATCTTGCCCAGCTGGATCTTCTTCCAGGCCTCCGAGGCTGTAAAGATACACGAGTCCAGAATGCCGGCCACAGTGAAGGTCCCGCCAATGATGGCACAGATCTGAAAGGGGGGGGAATGGTCAGAGGTCAGTGGGGAAGGGAGCAATGGCCAGACCTGCCTAAATCACGAGATGACGAGCTCAGCAAGTAACGCTGACCGTTATGCCCGGCCCATGGTAACCAGTGGGATGTGGAACACACCCAGGGCTCAAATAAAAACAATAATAAAAATAATCATTGGACTTCCCTGGTGGTCCAGTGGTTAAGAATCTGCCTTCCTTGCAATGCGGGGGTTCGATCCCTGGCCTGGGAACTAGATCCAACATGCAGCAACTAAAACCCAGAGCAGCCAAATAAATAATTAAAAAAAAAAACTTCAGCCATAAGGGGATGGGCATGAATGTCACCTGCGTCTGTACTTCCTCAATTCGCATAGTAAGATAAGAGCCGCAGCAAAGCAGACAGCACCTCACACCTTTCTGTGCCAGGCCTGGAGTGCTGATGCGCCCACCTCACTGAACCCCAGGCCAGCTCTAGAGGGAAACACTGCTTTCACAGCCAGAGTGCAGCTGCGGAGAGGCGGCGCAGGGCCAGTCACCCGCCCAGTGCCACAGAGTTTAGTGGCTGAAAAGTGAAAGTCACGGCGTTAGTCGCCCGGTCGTGTCCAACTCCTTTTGTGACCCCATGGACTGTAGCCCGCCAGGCTCCTCTGTCCGTGGGATTCTCCAGGCAAGGATACTGGAGTGGGTTGCCATGCCCTCCTCCAGGGGATCTCCCCAACCCAGGGCTTGAACCCCAGTCTCCTGCATGGCAGGCAGACTCTTTACCATCTGAGTCAAACTGGAGTTCAAAACTCTCAACATGGCCCTCGGCTGCTTCCCAGGTATGAACAGCCCACCTCACAGAATTACTCACTTTGCTTTGAATTTGACAGGACTCTTACTTGTGATTCATCAACATTATGTTTCATTCTCCTCAAAATGTTCTGGCTTACCTATGAGTGCTTTCTGGGGCTATCAAAGAAACCAAAGTGCCTAAAAGATTTGTAAGGAAACTTTAACTGTACTTTTCCCCTAAAGACATACTTAAATCATTCATAAAAACCAGTGTTACCCACCATGCCGTATGCCCTGGAGGGAGGCACCTCTTCTCTCATGCACCCATGGGGTCCAGAGAGGGAAAGAGTTTGTCTAAGGTCACACAACAACGGTATGGCAGAGCCGAGTCTGTCTGCCTCCCGAGCTCTCACTTCTTCCCCCATGCCACATTTAAGCAGGGAAATGACCACAAGGCTCAGAAGAAGCCATGCTGGGCCACCCTGCAGGCCCCTGCCGCTGAGCACTGGAGGATTCTGGGAGACAGCAGCGCCTCCCTGGGTCCTCGGTGCCACGTGGACGAGGCCAGGAGACACAGTGGAGGCAAGAGGGAAGTGTGCATCGCACCAGCATTTATTTTTGAAATTATATTTCCACCAGATGAGCTAAGCGGAGGCCTGTGAGGCCCAGACAGACAGAGCAGGTCTGTATGGATGAGCTGTAAGTAAGCAGCTGGCATTCCAGCAATAACAACCCCAGAAACCGGAGCAGCCCCCCAGGGAGAGAGGAGGATGGGGGTGCTGGGGGGATTATTATGAAGTGTTTTCAGCGAGCAAGGCCTCTCCCCGCCCGCCTCAGAGCATGACGCAGGGCCCCTTTTCAAGGAAGATGACGGCAGGGAAGCTGGGTTATTTTGGTAGAGTGGATCAGATGATGGGCAATTTTATACCACAAAAAGCTTTCAGAGCTTGGATCAGAGGATAGGAAAATGTGACTTAAGTGCAATGGAGCAAATAATAAAAAAAATAAAAAATAACCACACACACATATCTATATTCATCTGCACACTCTGGAGCCTGTGTGTGATGATTCACACACACCTGGCACCCAGACTGAGCAGCCTTCACAGGGCTGGCCCAGAGCGGGAGGCAACACGTGCACTGAGGCACGGGCGCAAGCGCAGAGCTGCGGGGAAACTGAGGCCCTGGGAGCACGGCAGGCTCTGTGGGCATCCGCTGCTGTTGCAGCCCCATGTCCCCCATTCCCCTCTGTCTACTCGGGCGCTGGCCACCAGTCAGCTGAGGGGAAGTCCTGGCATCTTCAGGCGGGCGGTCCTCAGAAGCTGAGAGAAATCTAGCAGCCGCCTGACGTGGCCACGGCCCCCCGCTTTCCTAATTCTGCCTTTGGCCTGCTGGAGCACCCCACCTCTGCACATCCACAGGGGGTGAGGTGAGGCAGGGGTTGTGAGGAGAGGGTCTTGGGGTGCCCCCAGGCTGAAGGGCTCCCCGGATCTCAACAGAGGGTGGCCACAGAAAGCCCCAACACCAGGGGCCTGCCACGTCTGGACTCATCCTAGAGGGTGGTCAGTCATGGCCGTGACCCTCATCCCCAGGAGGTCTCTACGTCTGAAATGCAAATGCGGCCATGAGGCTGCATCAGATGGTTTGTCTGCCTTCAAACTTGGGCCCTCCCTTGCTGGTGGAAAGATGACGGCTTCACCAGACCTGGCTGATGGTGCCGGGGGGTGAATGACCAACCACACGTTAGCAGGCTGATCCAGCTCTTGAGACAAAGGCCTCATGGGAGGGAGGATGGTGACTTGGCATCTCCCTGACCCGGGAGCGGGGACAGGGCCCTAGATGAACACGGAGGAAAATGAAGCAAATCATGTGCACGACACTTGGTTCTCCTGCCTACTGCTCTGCAGAGCTAGGAGAGCCGGGCCTCTGTGAGTGCGGAGTCTGGGAGGCGTGAACCTCCTCATGGTACTCGGCCAAGGTGAGCAGATGAGGACTGAGGGGCCCGCAGCGGCCTTCCTGGCTGTGGCAGCGGAAGAGCTTGGCCTTTGGAAGCCGAGTTGTTTCGTGGCTGTCACCTTTTAACTCTGGGCACGACAGCGCCCTCCCAGGCCCCAGTTTTTTGATCTACAAAATGGGCAAACCATTTCTACTTTGCCAGTGATTGTATTGTAGGCCATGCCTCCGGAGTGCCTAGCACTTAGTAGGTGCTCAGTACATGGGACCTCATCTCACCTTCCAATTGACTGGAAGGCTCCAACCTTGTTGCTAAGATCTGAGATTCTTCTAAGCCTGAGACCCAGTCTAAGAAGAACAACGTATAACATATCACTTATTCCCCAGAGCAGGCCTTTGGGGCTAAATTTCCATTCTTTACCTAACTCTTTAAGCAAAGGACAAGGCAATTTACGGAGGACAGGGCGGTGAGGATGTCCCAGGCACTGCACCCAGGTTCTTTATAGTTGCTCGGGTCCCAAGCCCTCTGAAGGTCCATTCTACAGATGCAAACAGGTTTGCAAGAAGCATATGTCATGAAGAACACGTGTGGGGGCAAAGCACCACAGAGGTTGTTTCCAGGCCTGGGCCAGGCAAGGAGCGCCCCTTAACTCCCCACGCCCTACCCTAACTCTACGGCTTAAAGCTCGCTGTCCTGAATGCCCCAGGAGAGAAGTCAGCAGAAGAGCCGGAGCTACACAGGCTCAGGACATGTTCACCGAATAAAGGAGGGAGAGACAAAGAGCAGAGGAGGAGTGAGAGAATGAATGAACCAATCAGTGTCCCAGGAGAGGAGGAGGTAGAACTCCACGGCCTAGGCAGGGGGCAAAGACGACTCACTCTTCGGGGTGTGGGCCAGGGTCTGGTGTGTGGAGGGCCAGACTCAGGATGTTGGAGGCCGCCCTCACTGCTCCCTGAGCCTCAGTTTCCTAACTTTACAAACGGGAAGGCTGATCCCCACCCCCTCCCGTGTCAGGACTGCTGTGGGCTTGCCCATGTGTCACACACACCCGCTTGACTGCCTGTTCCCTTGGCCTCCTGCATCTCCCACCTTTAGGCAGGGGAACAACCTTGGGTGGGGGTAGGGGATGGGAGAGCGGGGCTGCTGGGCTGGGAGCGGCCACCCCGGCCGGCACACGCAAGCCCACTCTGGTCAGCAGGCCTGCTCCAGAAACGGAGACAAGGACAGTTCAGTACGGAGGCCCCAGTGAGTCTGGGAGATGCATGTTCCTTTGCTTCCATCAGAAGCCATCCATAATGCCCCTCTGTTCTCAGGCTGACGCTTCCTCCCTGTGGCTCCCCCAGCTGCCCGCCCTTCCACTGTGGGGAGAATGAAGTCAGCTCGTCTACCTTGAGAAGAAGGGGTGTGTGTGTTCCCTTGACATTTTATTCATGGCTCTTGATGCCTTATAATATGAAGAGGACACGTTCCAACCACACTGGCTGGTGGCCTGAATCCCTCTGTTGTTCTACCATGCTTTGGAGTCAGCATTCCTGGGGGCAGCTCCCAGCTCTGCAACTCTGGCTGGGAAAGCCGGTGGACCTCCCAGAGCCTCAGTTTCTCCCGTCTGCAAATGGGGTCCACTAGGAGGCTCTGTCCAGCTGCCTGATGTACCACTGGAAGTGCCTGGGAACCGTTCATTCACTTTGCTCCTGCAGTCGGCCCTGCTTGCAGGGCTCAGGGAAAAGGCACAGTCTGAGGAAATAAATAATGAATCAGAGTCCCAGCAAATGCTGGCGGCAGTCAGGCTGGAGCCTCAGATGAGAACACCGAGGCTGTGGCTGAGAGAGGTGGGGCCTGTCGCACAAGGGAAGCTGATGACTGGAGCTGGGAGAGGAGGGAGTAGAGGCGGGCGGAGAGGGTGTGGTGATCTCCAGCCATGGGGTCCTGCCTGCCGAACCTCCCACCTGCGCCCCTTATTCCAGGGCGCTGGGGGGAGAGAGTGGAGCCCTTTCCTTGCCATTTTTACAGTGGCTGCAGCTGCAAAATACCCACCACCCTGGAGAGATTTTGTGCTTCCAACGCAGGGGGTGTGGGTTCAAGTCCCAGTCGGGAAACTAAGACCCCATGTCATGCGGTAAAGCCAAAACACAAACACGAAACAGCAAACCCCCAACCCTCCCCGTCACCGCCCCCTCTGTTCAGCACTTACTATGTGCCGGCACCAAGATAGCACTTTTCCTCTGCCTTCCCACCCCATCGTGGCAAGAGGCGGGGCAGATGGGCTGAGCACCTTTTCATAGTGAGGAAACAGAGGTTCAGAGAGGGAACGACTTGCCCACAGTCACACAGCTACACGAAGTGGGCAAGCGGGATGAGCACCCAGGTCTGGGAGGCTACAGGCGGCCTGCTTCTCTTCAGCTCTCCCACCTGCTTCTCCCCGACCTGAAGGCTCCCCTCAGTCCTCATCTGCACATACGGATGGCTTTTTTTTTTTTTAATGGATGGCTTCTTTCTATTTTGTTTTCTCAGCTCAGTTAAGTCTCACATATCAGATATCCTGAGGTAAGAAGTCTCTGTCAGGGAAGTTCATGAAGAAGCTGTGTGGCTGTAAAAATAAGTGTGGTTTATACAACGTAGCCCGTGCCATTCTAATACTCCTTCCTTGTCTCAGAACCTGCCCTAGAAAAGAAGTGCCAGGCGTTTCTGTTCCAGACCCAGCTGAAGCAATCAGGGCCTGGTGCATAACCTTCTGGAACTTGGCTCAAATGCCCAGAAGGACCAGAACTGAAGGTTTTGTTTTTTCTTTTTAACCCATTTCCAGACCTGAATAACTTAGCTAATTTGGGGTTCTGTTCTGTTCCTCAGATAACGGAAACTGTCTCGTGGGGGGTGGGCCAAGGTGTGTGCCCTCCCTGTGTTGGCTCCGTTTCACACCCCCTTATAACTCGATGTGCTAGCCCCAGACTGGAGGAACGGTGACGGAGCCCGCCCTCTGGGAGAGAGAGAGCCACACCAATGCCCGAGCGGGAGAGAACGGAGGCTCTGAAATGGCTGCTGCAGCAGTCCAGCCACCAAGCTGGTCTCTTCCCAGCACTCAGTCTCAGATGGAGAACCTTCTCAGTTTTCTCTCCTCTTAGCCTCTGTTCTTTTAACCATCCCAAGTGCCCCCACCTCGTGCACCTGCTGCCTTTTGTCAATGGGAAAATCCTTGCAGGTGCCCAACAGATGAGTGAAAAGTAATCAGATAACGGCAGGAAACCCTGCGCATCAGCAGCTGACCGGCCTCAGGAGGAGTCCGCCTGCTTGCCTGCGTCTGCATGGGCGTGACTGTGACTTTGCCACACACGCGCGTGATATCGGCTTGTTTCCTGCCATAATGTTCCTTCTTGAGTCCCAAGACAGAAGTCACTGTATCAAATGATCCTGGTGTGTTATTAAGGGCTCCGTGGCCTCTGGGGGTTCTGTAGCTGGGACATCCTTGAGAGTCTTTGTTTTGGAAACTGCAGGCTCCCAGACTGGTGGGGAAGGGTATGGCAGAGGCATGTTTGGAGGGCAAAGTCCTGGTCTTGCCATATCCTGGCTGTGTGATCTTAGAAGAGTTTCTTTACCTCTCAGGGCCTCAGTTAATTTCCATATAAAACAGGAATGATACCATCTACCTTGGAGGGCTCCTAGTAGGATTAAAGGAGAGGACTGTAAAATTACCTGGTACCCAGTAGCTGCTTAATAAGTGCAGCCCTACGATCACTTCTTTAAGCAGCTGTCCCTTGTATATTTCTGAGCACCTATATCCAGGCCAAGTCCCGTGCTAGATGTGGGTAACGCAGAGGTGAAGTAGACCTGGAACTCCTCATACTCAGGCCTGGCAGCTATGAAGTGCAATCAAAAGACTGGGGGATTATTTCACTGGCAAGAAGCATCGTGAGGTCAGGGACGCTACCTAACTCAGCCACCCCTGCCGGCCACCGGGGACATGTCATCACAGCTACTGCTTCCCGGTGGACAAAGACTCACGGCCACACTGACCCGGTTTGGTATGCACTTGGTGACTTCTGGTTGCTCCCCCGAAGTAGAATAAAACACACAAGGAAAGCAATGGGACCATCCAATCTGTCACCACTGCCCACTTGAAGGCCATCTCCAAAAAGGGGCTTTGGCAAGTGGCGGGGTAGGGAACAAATGTGCGCGTGTGGGAGGGGGCGCTCTAAAGGGGATCGCTTGCATGTTGTTCAGCACCATCTGTTTATTCCCTCAGTGGCGCAGTTTTCTGGAACACAAGGCAGAGGTCTGAACAAGGTTCTCCAGGTATCCAGAGAGAGGACCCCTGGGCAGCCTGGTGGAGAATTCTGGAAGGAGGATGCCTCCTCTGCTCAGGCTGGGAATGGACTAGTCCTTTGTAGACCGTAAGAGCCTGGAGGGGCAGCCCTGAATAAGCCAGGGCTTTGTTACTTAGAATGCTTCAGGGAGGTCCCACCTGCCTCTCCCCTCCACACCCACTCTCCCGCCCCGGACTGCACCCACCCCTCATTCCAACCCACCCACAGCTGCCTCCACACAGCCGCCACATGACGACATCCTGGCTTAAGTCCCCTCTTCAACAGCCCCTCTGAGGCGCTATTTGCAGAGGCCCCTCTTTGGGGGTTCAGGGCTTTGCACACAAGTGTCTGATTTTATAAAGAGAGAAAGAAAAGTCACAGCAGGTGCCTCCACTTCCCTCTCGGCCCCACCCTGCCCAGCGAGGGCTCCGGGGGTCTCTGTACGTGTGTGTCTGTGTGTGAGCGTCATCCCACATCTGCCGCCCGGTGACAGGGGCCTTTGAAGCTCCACAATGACGCCATCTGCCAGGGACAGCCGGCGGGCTCGCGCTGGACTGACCCCACGGTTGCCGTGGCAACCAAGATGGCAGCATGGGGCCCTCAGAAAACCCAGCAGGCTAATGACGTCAGGAGGTACCCTGCGGAATGGTCCCCATTCAGGTGGAGGTGGGCAGGGCGGGGGTGGATGAGCGACTGGTGGCCAAAGGGAAGGGAAGGCCTCCGGGCGATGCAGGTCAGGCCTGTGCTTTGGGGGTCTGGGGGACCTTCAGCTCTCAGAAGTCCTTCCCCATCAAAAGAAGCTACAAGGCCTCCACAAGACACGCTGTGCTGTACGCCTCGGCACACACTACTCCCTTTGCTGAGACTCTCTCTGCTTTGCTCACCAGCCTAGAAAACGCCTCCTCACCCTGCAAGACCCATCCTGGGGTGTCCTTCTCTGAACTTTCCCAACAGAGAAGAGTCTTTGTCACTGGGGTGCCTGGTCCACATCAGAGTCCTGGCTGATCCGGACTGCAGCTCTGCGTGCTCAACCATCTCCCTGACCTGCTAGGAAGCAAGCTGAGGTCAGAGACTCTGTCTAGTTCACTATTCCTGCTGCCCAGCACAGGGTAAAGTCTAGCAAATATGATTTAGCAAATAAATGAAGTCACTTCACTTCTCAGCCACTTGGCAAGAAATGTTAACACTCAGAGCCTCAGCTGTCAGGAATGCAGGAGCAAACAGAAAGCGGGCCAGGAGAGCCTCCTTGACCCCACGTCGAGGTGTGGGCACGGTCATCTCTCCGCCACTGTCGAGGCTGCAGGCCCCGGGGCCTCTGAGATGCAGACCGCGTCTGCACGGGGTGCCTACTTGCATCTTCGCTTCTGTCCTATTCTGGGCCTGCAGTAGGGGTACTGGCTGAGACTCAGTGCCATGGCCTACTTGGGCTGCCACCCTGTGGGGCCTTGGGTAGAATCATTTGCTCAAATTCCCTAATTTGGAGCCAAAGGGTTAGTGCATCTCTATCCAAAGTGGCTGAGCCCACTCACATCAGAGAATATATGTGGGTCCTCCTGCTTGGTATCCTCCCAGTCTTTACCGGGCAGGCCTATCCTTCCACCAGTCTGACAGGATACGACTGGGTCTTGCTGTTTTGAATCCCGTTCCTCTGGTGTCTAGTGAACCTCGGCATCTTTCCATTGTCAGTGTGGTCTCTTCCTATTTTCTTTTTGATCACTTAACTTTGTCTTACTGATCTGTAGGCATTTTACCTTTCTTGGCCACACCATGTGGTTTGCAGGATCCTTGTTCCCCAATCAGGGATTGAACCTGGGCCCACAGCTGTGAATGTACTGAGTCCTAATCACTGGACCACCAGGGAATCCCCTGTAGGAATTTTTTGATGCATAAATTCTGAAGCATACCTCTTTCTTGTGCTGTACTGTGCTTACTTGCTCAGTCCTGTCCAACTCTTTGCGACCCCATGGACTGTAGTCCACCTGGCTCCTCTGTCCATGGGAATTCTCCAGGCAAGAACACTGGGGTGGGTTGCCATGCCCTCCTCCAGGGGTCTTCCCAACTCAAGGACTGAACCCAGGTCTCCCCCATTGCAGGCGGATTTTTTTTTACCATCTGAGCCACCAGGGAAGCCCAAGAATACTGGAGTGGATAGCCTATCCTTTCTCCAGGGGAACTTCCTGACCCAGGAATGGATCTGGGGTCTCCTGGATCGCAGGCGGGTTTTCTACCAGCTGAGCCACTCAGGAAGCCCCACATCTTTCTTGTATGTGGGACACGTATCTTCTCCCAATCTGTGTCTGGCATTTTAGCTTAATGTTAAGTACCCTTGTCTGATGAGAAGTTTCAAATTTTTATGGAGTCAGAGGACAGCAAAAGGCTATTTTGAGGCTCATACGAGCCCCAAACTTTTGACATCCTTTGTATCCACATGGTTTTCTGGAACTGCAGAGCAGCCCCTTCCTGATCTGCTCTGAGTCCAAGGCCGTGGGAGGCAGGAAGAGTGGGGACTGTTATTCCTATCTCATAGAGGATGAGACGGAGTGCCTGTAGTGGCCATCCGGCCTTTGGCCTCCTCGAAGCCCATCCTCCTTCTTCTAGTGACTGGCCTCTGACTTTTCTCTGGGGAACCCCACAAAGACTACCCCCTAAAGACTACATCGCAGTCTTTGTCCTTGCAGTCTGGGTGGGGCTGGCCCACTGGAGCACACCATTCATTTTCCAGGCCACAAGGATGGCATGGGACCTGAGCCAGGCCAATGACAATGCTATTCCATCCGGTACTTGGGATAGAATTACTGAGAAAGAGGCACTTTCTACTGGTAAATTCTGTTTGAAAATGAAACCAGTACCAAGGAGAGCAGGATGATGAGACCTTTTTCAGACATCTGTACCTGGGCTAACCATACCCGAAGCCCATGTATCCTTCCAGCCAGCATATTGTGGGGTCCTGTCTCTTTTGGATTAATAACAGGGTCCTAATACAGACCAAGTCAGAGCAGGAAATGAAAATGCCAAGACTGGACAGCTAACTCTCTTATTTTAAAATTCTCTCATTATTAAAAGTACAAAGAGGCAGAAAGGCAGCTTCCAATCTAAGAAGGAGGGAACATCATCCCATCTCGTCCACCTCCACCGCCTCTAGCTTACAAAACCTCTCAAGGCCTCCTGGCCGGGCCAGGGCACTGTGACCCTGCTGTTCTGACCCCAAGGACACTGTAAATGGGAAGTCAGGATAGAACAGTTGACAGAAATAGTCAGTACCAAGGAAAGCTGACATCAGCTTGATACTGCCCCACAGAAAACTGGACTTAGTGGAGACAATGGCAAAAAAGAAAAAAGAGAATAGGCAGAAGGAAAGAAAGGAAAAAAATCTGACATCAGCAGCTAGCATTGAAAAAAATGAGTGAAATCTTCACTGTAAACTTACACAGAAAAGGAAAAGCTCTGCTAAGGAATAATTTCCACCACAATGAAAAACACTGGAGAAAATCGGAGACAGGAACAGCTAAAGATGGAATTGCTTAAGGAATGGAAATGAATGAGTGGCATTCCCCTCTGGAAAAGATTTTCTTGATGAAATGCCATTGATATTGATGTACCTCTGAGGACGTTTCTAAACACTTGTGTGGACAGGCCGAGCACCCCGCCCTGCAGGCTGCGTCCTGCTTCTCGGAGGCGGCGCCCGCCCACTTACCGTGGTGATGAACCGGTACAGAGGCTGCCGTCTCTCCGTGTACTTGACCGTGATGGGGCTCAGGTCGTAGCGGAACCAGATGGCGGGGATGATGCGGCCGGTGTGGCTGTAGGCGACGTACTCCTGCAGCGGAATGAGAGAAAGGCGGGGGTGCGAGACTCAGACTCCAGCCGTGTCTCACGGGGGATGTGGGAGTGGGCTGCACAGGGTGCCCAGCAAGCCACTCCTCCCCGCAGAGCCAGGCTTCATGGACCCCCCTCTCACACCCTTTCTCCTAAAGCTCTGCCATCAGCGTCTGGAGGGCCACCACTCGCTGGGGGCATTTGGGACCCCTTTGGCTGCTTGGAAATGGATGGTATGACCTTGGAAGCATACCAGAATCAAAACAGAGGCGTCTGAGAGCAGGGCTGTTGAAGGGCCACTGCGATGTGGGCTCAGTCTGAGGAAAGGCCTACTTCGCCCTGCAGCTCCTGGGCCACGCAGAACTACTGGCTTATCCAGTGGCTGTTCACCAAGCATCCCTCCTGTGTGCCGGCCCCGCGCTGGGTGCTGGGGACCTCAGGTGAGAACACCCTGCCCCCTCCCCAGAGGGGCCCACAGTCTGGAGAAGGAGGCAGGCGTGCAGACATCTGCCACGCTGCAGCGCTGCAAGTGCCGTGGCTGAGGGGCTCGGCGCGCTGAGCGGCCCGTCAGTGAACGGCCGGGTCCCAGGGGCGTCCGGAAGGCCTGGCGAGGAGGGGACAGGCTAAGCCACGCATGGCCTCCTGAGCATTGTGTGAGAGAGAGAGATGCGGGGAGGGGGCTTCTTCAAAGAAGGAACACACTGAGCTGGAAAGCCAGAGGGCAAAGCCCCACCACCAGACTCCTGGAGAAGGCACTGGCTAGGACTCCAAAGACACCAAGGGGCTGAATTAACAGTGCATCCACTTCAGGATGCTGAAAACCTCGGGGGGACTCGTTCGTCCACAGCAACTGGAAACCAAACTAAAGCCCCAACCCCAAATGCTAAGGGCCGAGCTCTGCAGCTTCTCAGGGACAACCTTGAAACCGGCCCTCTCTGTTGGACCACCTCCAGTCCCCGTGGGTGCAGCCCCTCTCGCTCACAGGGCAGACTGGGGCTGAGGTTGCAAGAGAGCTGAACACGAAGTCCTGGCCGCTGGGCCCTTGCCAAAGCCTCAGGGGAAAAAGCCTTGGGCAAAACAAGATCAACTTTCTCCTGGGAGAGTTGATGGGGCAGGGTGACTGTCTGGGTCATGGCCCAGAGCTGAGGGACAGAAGAAAATAATAAAACAGAGCAGCGATAGGTACCATTTGCCAAAGCCTTTTTTGTGGGCTCAGTGGGTTTAAAAACAATGCCTCATGTGACAGTGATCTTTTGAGGTGGGGACCAACCCCATTTTACACATGAGTAAACTGAGGCTCGGGGTAGTTGTGTGATTTGTCCCAGGTCACAGCCCGAGTGAGTGGCTGAGCTAGGTTTGAGCCGGAAGTTTGCTCCACAGCCCACATGCTTTCTGCTCAGATTGCATCCGCCCTTCCCATCTGTTAGATGCTGTCAGCACTTGAGGGTTCCAGTGAGATGCCTGCCAAGAAACAGGATGCCTCTGCCCCCGAGAGTTACACCAGCACATCAGTGCAGGTGGAGCCGAGCAGAGGGACCCCAAGCCACGCGAGAAAGAGGGGCTCCCAGCCTGGCAGACTCAGAGGCCCCCTGTTCAGACTGAGTAGGTGATGTGGTCGAGAGACCAGGTTCTGGAGCTGGAGAAGTTGGTTCTAATCCCCATTCGTCCACTTTATAGCTCCAGGACCACCTCTCAGTGCTTCAGTGGCCAAATCTGCAAAATGGGGGCAATAGCAGGCCCAACGTCAGAGCTGCTGTGATGACTGAAAAAGATGGTGGCGTGGAGAGCTGAGCATGATGTCCAGCCCACGGTGATTCCCCATAAACGACAGCTACTACTCTTACTCCTGGGGCTTCCCTGGTGGCTCAGACAGCAAAGACTCCACAGGCACGGTGGGAGATCCAGGTTCAGTCCCTGGGTCAGGAGGATCCTCTGCAGAAGGGAACGGCTACCCACTCTAGTAGTCTTGCCTGGAGAATCCCATGGACAGAGAAGCCTGGTGGGTTACAGTCCATGGGGTCTCAAAGAGTCTGACATGACTGAGTGACTAATACTTTCACTTTCACTCTTACTATTATTATTATTAGCGCCAAACAATATATCACTTTAAGCGGTTTGAGCGGTCCTGGAACAGAAAAAGAAAAAAGAGGGAGGGACCTAGTGTAAAAGGGTCTTTTGGGGATACTTCAACCAATGGGCTTCAAGCATGCATGTCCCATGGCAGGGTGACCTCTGGGGAAGCTGA
>SJYQ01095654.1:0-33619 GCA_006410935.1 Redunca redunca
TGCTTCCCGCGCAGAGCCGGCCTCGACTGGCTAGGGGAGGGGTGGGGCGGTTCCGCGCAGTTACCTTGAGGGGTACTTGCGTGCGCCCTGCCACTGTGGGGCTTCCTCCCTTGAGAATGAGTGTCTGTGGTTACTTCGAGAGAGGGGGGAAGCGGTCGCTGCTGTACAGCCTCCTCTTACCACATTCTGTCCCCTGGAAGGCCAATGAGGTGAATCCGTGTTAAAGGAGGACCAGAAATTCAGAGTTGTGGTGGAGGGAACCTTGCTGTATTGAGTCTTTACGTGGAAGAAACTAAAAATAAGATAAATTAGTTTGAATTGATAATTCACAATAGAGGCATATGTCTTTTTATTGCCCTTTGCAAGATGCTGTGTTTCTGTTTTTGTTTTGTACAAATTGAAGGTTTGTACAACTCTCACGTGGAAAGCGAATCTGTTGGCACCAACACCATTTGCTCACTTTGTGTCTCAGTGTCACATATTGATAACCCTAAAAATATTTCAGACCTTCCACTAGCAAAAAGATTACCAGGTGCTGAAGGTGCAAGTGATAACATTTTTTTAGCAATGTGCATGCGTGTTAGGTCACTTCAGTCATGTCCAACTCTTTGGAACCCAATGGACTGTAGCCTGCCAGACTCCTCTGTCCATGGGATTCTCCAGGCAAGGATACTGAAGGGGATCTTCCCCACCCAGGGATCAAACCCCATCTCTTCTGTCTCCTGCATTGGCAGGCAGGTTCTTTACCTCTAGCACTACCTGGGAAGCCCCTTTTTAGCAATAAAGATTTTTAAATTAAGGTTTATGTACTTCTTAAAAGACATATGCTGTTGGCACACTTACTATACTAATATAGTGTAAACATAACCTTTACCTGCACAGGGAAACCAAAAAAATTTGGGTAACTCAATGTGAGCTTTGATTTACTGTGGTGGCTTGGAGCTGAACTGGAAATATCTCCGAGGTATGCCTGTATTTGGGGGCTTCCCTGGTGGCTCAGATGGTAAAGATGGTAAAGAACCTGTATTTAGATTATGGTTGCTGTCATGCATGTAGTAGCATCAATGAGGAATTGGCTCTTTGCAGCAAGAGGATCATTTTTGCAAACATTTGAGAGTTTCACACCAGGGTTCACTCTGAATCCTGTGACAGTCAAACAGTTCTCTCTGCAAGTTCTTGGTCCTTTCTTTTGCAGAAGCTCTCTTCCTATGTGGTCAGTGGCTGCTCCTTTTCCACAGCATCACTTACACCCACTTCATGAAATCCCACGCTTTTTTGCAGGATTTGTAGTTTCACTCATAACCATGTGCTTTGTCTTGGCATAGTTGAATGTTGATAGCATCTGACAATCTGCTTGGGACAGATTTTGCTGGCACTGTGTGGGGTTTGAGAGGGAACTGACCTGTGAATATTGCAGTGGCTGACCTTTGCTTACTGTGTACTTTGGACCTGTGAGATTCAGATATTGAGTACTCAGACAGCTGGAACACCCCGGTTTTAAACTTGGGGAAATGCTCACTGAGGCTCTTGGCTGAGACTTACCCAGAGTTTCACAACCAGTAAGGACAGTTGTGGACCAAGATCCCAGAGTTCTTTCCTAGAGCTTCTAAAGGTGGGGATATGCATTAAGAAGACGGAGGAGGCTGAGTTGATGGTGAACCTAACCTCCAATTGTTATTTTACAGCTTATTTTATTATTATTATTATTATTGGCCACATCATGTGGTATAGGGGATCTTTGTACACCGACAAGGGATTGAAGCCATGCCCCCGGAGTCTTAACCACTGGACCACCAGCGAAGTCCCCTAAACTCCAGTTATAAAAACATCATGATAGAGCTATCTGTCTCAAAGAGAAGAACCAAAAATATTGTCCCAGGTGTGTCTGTTGCAGGGGTTGAGGGAGGGAGAGCTACCCACTCATAGAACCAAGCTGTGTCCTGACCATAGGCTTGGGAGTTCACGTGAATTAGCTCAGTGTTATAGCCATCCTGGGCTTCCCAGGTGGTACTAGTGGTAAAGAATCCACCTGCCAATGCAGGGGAGGCAAGAGATGTGGGTTCAATCCCTGGGTCGGATTTAGAGTAGGAAGTGACAACCCACTCCAGTATTCTTGCCTGGAAAATTCCATGGACAAGGGAGCCTGATAGGCTACAGTCCATGGGGTTGCAAAGAGTAGGACAGGGCTGTCCGAGCGGGCGTGCACACATAGCCATCCTATGAGCTTGTGTTGTTACCATCATCTCATAGAAACATGGGGATTAGAAGCCAAGTGACAGACCCCAGTCACATGCTGGGATACCTTAAAGCCCAGATCTGACTTTCAACTTTACCATTTCATTCCCGTTGCTAAAATCGCACCTCCTAGCAGCCTACTGGATGCAGCACTAATCTGGTAGTTTCCCAGTGCCCCCGCTAGGGGTTTCTTTCCCCAATTTAGGGTTTTCCATTGAGGCTTGTGTTAGTATTTCCCACAGTCAGCAGTTCTCTGTCCTGTGTCTCTGCCACCACTTTTTGCCATCAACACATAACTCTTGTGCTATTATTTACTTGGCATTTTTCCTTAAACCATTTCACTTTTTTTTTTTTAGAACAGATGTATATTTTAGACTAAATAGGAAATGTTATCAGTTGCTGTAAATAGAAGAAAGTCATAAAAATAAATGTCATGTAAATAACCAACATCCTCAATCAAGCTAGAAACCCTCACTTTGTTGAGAAAGGAATACAACTTGTACACCCACGTTCGTAGCGGCATATTCACAATACCCAAAAGACAGAAGCAACCTAAGTGTCTGTTGGTGGATGAGTGGATAAACAATGTGGTCTATACATTCAGAAGAATATTATTCAGCCTTGAGAGGAGGCTAAAGGAAATTCTGACATATGTTTAACAGCATAGATTGACCATAAAGACCTCATGTTAAGTTAACAAGCTACACACAAAAGGAAACATATCGTATGATTCCACTGAGAGGAGGTTCCTGGAGTAGTCAAACAGAGACTGAGAGTAGACCGGTGGTTACTCAGGGCTGTAGGGGGTGGGGAATGGGGAATTAGTGTTTAATGGGTGGAAAGTTTCAGTTTCCAAAGACTGAAAAGCTTTGAGGGTGGTGATGGTAACAATATAAACTGAATGCCACTGAATTGTACTCTTAAAAATGGCTAATATGGTAAACTTCATGTATATTTTTGCCACAATAAAAGAACCACTAAAAATCAGATATCCTGTTTTCTATGTCCAACATAAGTTTGAAGAATGAAAATCAAAAGGACCGAAGGCGGTGGTAGAAAGGGGTTAGAGATAATTTAGTTCTAAATAGACTTCTCCTGGATGTCACTGGGATTGAGAGAGACTGAAAAGTAAATTACTTTTTCCTGGTGTGACTCAGTTTATCTAATGTCCTGTCAGAGGTGCCACTTACTGCCCTCTTGCAGATCACCAGGGGGAGCAGCCCCCGTAGTGAGAGACTTCACTAGGGCTGGGGATGGCTCTCTCAGGGTGGGGAGTGAGAGGTGGCTTGCCTTCCTCCCCGCCTGGGAGACTGAACAAGGGCCAGGCATGCTTCCCAAAGTAGAAGCATCTGGAATGTTCCATAGGGGAACTGGAAGCAGGGAAGGCTTCCTAGAGTAGGCAGAACTTGAGATGGGCCCTAATGGAAGGAGAGGAGCTGGTGTGCCCAGGTATGTGTGTGTCATAGCAGGATAAGAGCAGGGAGACTGGGATGAATAAGCTGAAGCTCCAATACTTTGGCCACCTGATACGAAGAGCCAACTCACTGGAAAAGACCCTGATGCTGGGAAAGATTGAGAGCAGGAGAAGAAGCAGGCAGCAGAGGATGAGATGGTTGGATATCATCACCAACTCATTGGACACGGGTTCGAGCAAACTCCGGGAGATGGCAAGGACGGGGAAACCTGGTGTGCTGCAGTCCATGGGGCTGAAAAGAGTCCAACACGGCTGAGCGATTAAACAACAATGGCAAACACATCTTGAACTGGGTGGAAGTAGTGACTGGATGGGGCTAGACAATGAAGGTAATGGGAGCCACTGCCGGCTCCTTGAGCTGGGGGTGTGTCTTGGCAGTGAATTCCAGAATCTGGAGTGCAGGGCTAAGTAACCAGCACCCCCAAAATGCAGGGCGTAGTGAGGCTGGCCCAGATCCAAAATGAAAAAGGGGCTTTTGGGGTGAACAGGGCTTCCTCCTGGGCCCTGAGGGCAGCTGCTGGTGATGCAACCCTAGAGGTGGCCAGGAGAACTCAGAAAGGAAGGAAGAGCCTAGAGGTCAAGGGCTGGGTCACGGCCACAGAAAACCAAAGTGCGGAGGAGGGTGAGAATTTGTCCGAGTCACCCTGCAGGAATGCGGCCAAGGGGTCAAGCATCTAGGTGTCCCTGCAAGGTCACTGCACTGCAGCTGGGGTGGGAGCCTGCACGATGGCCTGCGCCTCCCTGAAGTCTCCCTGTCCTGCAAGGAGCAGCTCCCTTCCTTCCTCCCTCCAAGGCCACCTGAACTACCTATGAGCTGTGCTTGGTGGAGGCCGCAGGGGCCCCAGCGTGGGGGCAGAGAGGAGGGAGACCGTGTTGGGACCTGCCTGTTTCTCTCTGTTGCTGCATCCCTATCTCATCCCTGGGGGTAGAAAAGCTTGTTCCTGAGTCAATTTTCCCAGGGAGTCCGGCTGGGCCCCTGGCAAGACAGAGCACCCTGTCTTCTCTCCGACACACACCAACACTTCTTCCTGTTGCTCAGGGTTCTGCGGAGGAAGCGGCAGATGTCGGACAGGCTTGTCCAGACCCCTGGCTCAAGGAGCAGCTGGACACCTTCCAGTCCCCCAGTTCTGGCCACATCTTCTGATCTGTACTCTCACTGAGGCCTTTCTCCAGAGGGCTCTGGACTGGGCAACTCTGGGTCAGGCCTTTGTCCTCCCCCCACACCCCCAGGCCCCAGGCCCCCCTCCTCTATGAAACCAGATTGCTTCACGAACACTTCCAGGGACTCTGCAGCACTACCCTTGATAAGCCCCACATGACCCCACGAAGTGGTACTGTCGCTGTCTCCATTGTGCAGAGGGGAAACTGGGGCTCAGAGAGTTTCCATCACTTGCCCCAAGTTACTCAGCCAGGAAATGGTGGGCCCAGGGTTGGAACCCAGGCAGTGTGACCCCATGCCTGCCTGAGGTCTTTACCATCATCCGCCTCATCAATCCTTGGCTCAGGCAGGGATCATTCTCCTTTTTCTACTCCTGGGGAAACAGACCCAGAGAGCCCTCATCTCTGGCCCAAGGGTACAGAGCCGAGTGGGTCTTGAACCCTGACAGGTGCCCTCAACATTGGCCTCCTCGCTCTCTCTCCACTGACGCCCAGTATCTCTGCAAATGTGCAGCTGCCTCCAGGAAGTGCCGCAGGTTCTGGGGGGTTTGTATCAAAGGGTGAGCTGGGCGTGGCTGTCAGCTTGGATGAAACAAACAGGCTTCTTCTAGTGAAAGAAGAAGTGCAGGGAGCATGTGCTGTGCTGAAGTCGGGTGAACGAGCAGAGGCCGCCTGCCCGCAGCGCAAAGGTTCCCAACTTCCCCTTCTTCCTGCAGAAGGCCGCGGGCAGGGCAGCGAGACGGCAGCAGCCACACAGGTTAGCCCCTCTGTCTGTGTCTCTCCATGCCCCACTCTTCCTAGACTCTGTCCTGACCCTTGGGTCCCCAGCGGGCACTGGGCGCACCCCTGCCTGGGTGTTTGTTGGGCTGGTGACATCCCCGGAGCAGCAAGATGGGGCTCACCTGCCTTCCCTTCACCGGCTCCTGGGCCTCTGATGGCAACTCCTAATCTCAGGACTGTAGTCATCTATGTTTTTGGCTTTCTTTTGCTTTCCAGTGGTGGTGGGGACATAGTTCTTTTTTTTAACTTGAAGTGTATTTGATTTACAATGTTGTGTTAACTTCTGTTGTACAGCAAAGTGATTCTGTTACAGCTATATATGCATTCTTTTTCAAATATTCTTTTCCATTATGGTTTCTTAAAGTTAATTAATTAATTAATCAACTCATTTTTGGCCGTGCGTGGACTTTCTCTAGTTGAAGTGAGCAGGGGCTACTCTGGTTGTGGTACTCGGGTTTCTCATTGCGGTGGCTTCCCTTGTTGGAGAGCATGGGCTCTGGGACGCATTAGCCTCAGTAGTTGCGGTACACCAGCTTAGTTGACCCCCAGGCATGCGGGATCCCTGGGCCAGGAATCAAACCTGTGTCCCCTGCATTGGCAGCCAGATTCTTAACCAGCGGACCGTCAGGGAAGTTCCCAAGATGGTTTATCATAGGATTTTGAATATAGTTCCCTGTGTTATAAATGAGTATCTTGTTGTTGAGATCTATGTTTTTGAAAAATAGATGATTCAATTAAGGAGTAGTTAGGCTCTGGGTTCAAACCTTTACTCCCCTTTCCCACGTTGTGGCCTGGAGCAAGTCACTGAACTTTGCTTTTCTCGACCTCAGTTTCCTCATCTGTAAAATGGGGCTAGTCCAGTAGCCTGCATCTCAGGTGACAGGGGTGAGGGGCTGGCACAAAGTTGATGTTGGGCAGATCACAGCAGGTGCAGTTCCTCTGAGTGCCCTGGACTGGAGCCTGGGGACAGTGTGTCCCAAGCAAAGGCTCTGGGTCATAGACCCCCCCCCCGTTGGGCCCTTGTGGGACCTCCTGTTGGGAAATAATAGCACCTGTCAGGACTTCCCTTCAGAGACCACAGGTTCACTTTCACCCAGGCAGTGGGGGAGGCGGAGTCTGTGGTTGGCAGGAGCAGCTGTTGGGAGGAGCACGTGGGGCCCTACCCAGGAGCACACTGGCTCAGTGGGCTCTGGTACTGCTGGGGAGAGGGTGGGCTGTGGGGTACACAGCCAGCTCTGGAGAGGGAGAGGAAGGCAGGGGTTCTCCTGCTCAGTGTATTCCTGGCTGGGAATCTGGGTCAGAGCCTCAGATTCCCAGGAGTGTGGATCATGGATATGGTTGTTTGAGTCTCTCTCCCTGGGAAATGTGCTTCTCAGGTGGTACCAGAAGTAAAGAACTTGCCTCCAATGCAGGAGACAGAGACGTGGATTCAATCCCTGGGTCGGGAAGATCCCCTGGAGGAGGGCATAGGCAATCCAATATTTTTGCCTGGAGAATCCCATGGACAGAGAAACCTGGTAGGCTACAGTCCACAGGGTCTCAAAGAGTCAGACACAACTGAAGCAACTTAGCACGCACGTCCTAGGAAATAGATGACCTTGGCCTCATTTTATAGTTGAGAAAACATGCAGCACAGAAAGGTCAAGTTCCTTGCCTAACCTCACAGCTCAGGCGCTGAATACCGGAACTAGTTATAGAATTTACATCTCCCAAAGGCTCTGTTCTGCGCGCCACTTGTCCCCTCATGTTCTGTTGACCTGATTAGGGTTTTGTTCTTCCTGGTTGCAACTCAGCCCCCCCAGCCACCTTTTGGAAGCTGCAGCATATCTCAGGGGAGAGCATTTGACTTGGAGTCTGGGTTTGTGTTTCAGCTTGCCCACTGGCCGCAGAAGAACGCCAAGCAAATGCTTGTGTGGTATTCAGTTTTGCCACTGTCAAGTGGAACCTTCCTGGGAGTCAGGTAAGGGAGTCCTGTTTCCTGTGGTATGTGCTAAGTCGCTTCAGTCGTGTTTAACTCTGTGCAAACTTATAGACTATAGCCCAGCAGGCTCCTCTGTCCATGGGGTTCTCCAGGCAAGGATACTGGAGTGGGTTGCCATGCCTTCCTCTAGGGTATCTTCCCCTCCCAGGGATCAAACCTGAGTCTCCTGCATTGGCAGGTGGGTTCTTTACCACTGGCGCCACCTGGGAAGCCCCTTCCTATTTCCTATAAGGCCTCAAATAGTGAAATGCACTATTAGAGATGGCTGAATGAGAATGAGATGGCTGAGGGTGTGGGGTAATGGTGACTGGTGGTCTCTCTGAAAGGATGGGGAGGGGGATGTTGGAGGTTGCAAGCAGAAGTGAAGATTGTGGTTTGCTCCTGGGAAAGGGGATGGAAACCACAGCTGCTATTTGGGTGCTTGGGGGAGGGATTGCTTCTGCTTTGGCCTTAATTTCCTTAAATTCCTCTTCCCCCTGTGTCTGTCTGGCAGCAGCATGGCCAAGGGCCTGGGGACCCAGTCTTAGGGTCCAGACCCTGGAGGTCAAGTCCACACCACTGGCTGAGCCTCAGTTTCCCCATCTGTACCCCAAGGGAATCTTTTCTGCATTCTTGGGTTCTCAGTTTTCTCACCAGAAATATTCCAGATGATCTTATTCAGTGGTTTCCTTTGTCCCCCTAAATCATTTCTTTCAATCTCTGAGGTTCTGAGAGGGTAAGTGAATTGCCCAAATGAAAATAAAAAAGTGAAACATTAAAAGTACTAGTATTAGCAGGAACTTAGGAGAATTTCTTTATAATGTTGGAATGGGGAAGGTCTTTCTACCTAAAACTCAAATATCAACCTAATAGCCAAACAAATAAGAACCCAACACTCCGACTACATAGTCTTTATTCTCTTTTAAAACAAAAATAAACATACATATTAATATATAGCATTGAGGGAATTCCCCACGGGTCCAGTGGTTAGGACTCTGTGCTTCCACTGTAGGGGCATAGGTTAGGGAATTAAGATCATACAGGTCAAGTCACGTGATGCAGCAAAAAAAAAAACAGTGTTAAGACAAATGGGTAACCACCAGGAAAAAATTTGAATCTATATTGCATACTCTAGGATCAACACAAATGGACTGGGGATTCCAGTATAAAAAAAATGAAACCTTATAAGTATTAGAAGAATCTTAGGCGAATTCCTTTATGATGTTGGAATGGGGAAGGTCTTTCTACCCAAAACTCAGAATCCAGAAGCCCAAAGAGAAAGCACTGGTAATTTTTATTATAGAAAATTTTTATATTAAATAAAGAAAGCTACCTGGCCAAAAAAAAAAAAAAGAGACCATATATAATGTCAAGAGGCAAATGACGAACAAGGAAAGATATTTGCAACTCATATAATAGACAAAGAGCTAATTTTCCTATTATGTAAAGAGTTTCCAGAGGTTGATAAGGAAAAGTCTAACCCTATACAAAAATGGGCAGATAATGAAGTTGCACATGCAGCAAATAAGGAAGGTGTTAATAACATCTGGGGGTATTGGAGTTTCAACATCAGCATCAGTCCTTCCAGTGAATATTCAGGACTGATTTCCTTTAGGATGGACTGGTTGGATTTCCTTGCTGTCCAAGGGACTCTCAAGAGTCTTCTCCAACCCCACAGTTCAAATGCCACAGTGATTATGTTACACGAGCTATTTTTAACTTGTCCTTTCCATTCAATGGGCTCTCCGGGTGGCACAGTGGTAAAGAATCCGCCTGCCAGTGCAGCAGACACAGGAGTTGGGGGTTCAATCCTTGTGTTGGGAAGATCCCCAGGAGAGGGAAATGGCAACCCTCTCCAGTATTCTTGCCTGGGGAATTCCATGAACAGAGGAGCCTGGTGGGCTACAGTCCATGGGATTGCAAAGGAGTCGAATACAGCTGAGCAGCAGGCATGGCATTCCACTCAATGATATTCTGTGCTCCTCTTCTATGTGGCTGTTTACATCACAATTCTTAGTATGAAATGGCAATCCATTGTACTATATTAACTTTTAATTTTGAAAAAGTGATAAATTAGCAAGAAGTTGCAAAAAAGTACACAAAAATTTTTGTGTACATTTCACCCAATCTTCTTCAATGGTAACATCTTTCATACCTAAGGTACAACATCAGAGCCAGGAAACTGATTTTGGTACAATTCACAACCTTTATTCGAATATCATCAGTTTTTATACACTGACGCGTGTGTGTGTTTAATTCTATGCAATTTTATGAAGTGCAGATTCTTATATAACAACCAAGATACAAAACTTCCCGTCACCACGAGGCATCTTAGCGTTCCCTCTTTACAGAAACATCGACAGTCCCTAAACCACTGGCAACTACTGATCTCTTCTCCATCTCTGTAATTTTTTTATTTCAAGGATGTCAAGTAAATCAAACTATAGAATATGCAGCATTTTAAGACTGGCTTCCCACCCCTCCCTGCACCCCGCACCCCAGCATGATTCCCTAGAGACCCATCCAAGTTGTGTATCAATATATTTTTCTAATTGCTGAGTTGTGGTTCATAGTACAAATGTACCTGAGCTTGTTTAACCATTCACTCATTTAAGGTACATTGGGATTGCTTCCAGTTTGAGGCTATGGCAAATAAGCCCTCCTATGCAGGTTTTGGTGTGAACATGAGTTTTGATTTCTCTGGGTTAAATGCCCAAAAGTGTGATCGCTGGGTCATATGGTACATGTTTAGTTTTATAAGATATCACCAAACTTTTCCAGAGTGGCATTGGACTGTAATTTTTGCAACTATTCCTCTATTGAGGAATAACACTTACATAGTTTTTGCTTTTTTATGATTAACAATGGTATTATAAATACTTTTCTATGTATTTTACCTGGCTTGCCCTCTTATTTACATAGGATAAATTCACAAAACTGAGTTTCCTGGATCAGAGGCTATTCAGAATGAAAAGTGTGTGTTGTCAAATGATTCTCTTGAAAAGGCTGAACTCTTGACACTCTAATGGGGAGTGGGGTGTGCTTGTCTCTCACTGGGTGATACGGTATTTGCAAATCCAATGGTGGAAAAATTAAAGGTCATGGGGACGTCCCTGGTGGTCCAGTGGTTGAGACTGCACTTCCATCAGGGTGCACAAGTTTGATCCCTGGGGAACTAGGATCCTACAGGCCAAGTGGTACGGCCAAAAGATTTAAAAAAAGAAAGAAAACAAAATTAAAGGTCATGCTCTTAACTACTTCTCTCCGCCGTTACCATCAAACAGGTGTTTGAGTTCTGTGGTTCCCCTTCCTGGAACTCTGTGGGGCTTTTCTGGTGACTTTCTCCCTCTGTGAAGGAGGAAGGTTAGCTTTCTTATCCTCTCTACACCTTTCCACTTCCTCTTCCCTATATTCTCAGTATATTTTTGGCTTGACTCTCAAAAATTTGGTTTATAGACAGATGCTTCACCTACTAGTTTTCTATTTGTTTAGTTGATTTATTTTATTTATTAAACTCACACTTTTGGAGAGTAGTTTGATGAGTTTTGACAAATACATAGAGTCCTACATACATGTCTATCCCAATCCAGATACAGAGTATTTCCATCCCCACTTTCCAGGTAGCTCAGTGGTAAAGAACCTGCTTGCCAAGACAGCAGACACAGGAGACTCGGGTTCAATCCCTGTGTCAGGAAGATCCTCTGGAGAAGGGAATGGCTGCCCACTCCAGTATTCTTGTCTAGAGAACTCCAGAGACAGAAGAGCCTGGTGAGTTTAAGTCCATAGGGTCACAAAGAGTTGGACACAACTGAGCCATTGGGTGGAGCACAACCCCCTGAAAAGTTGCTTTGGCTCCTTTTATAGTCAGTTACCTTTTTCCCACCCCATGGAAACTATGGATGTTCTCTAACATGAAGTTTTTACTTTTCTGGAAGATCGTATAAGTGGAATCATAAAATACATAATCCTTTTTGTCTGGCTTCTTTCACTTATCATAATGATTTTGAGGCTCAGCCATTTGTTGCCTATGTCAGCAGCTCATTCTTTTTTTATTGCTGAGTAATATTCCACAGCATGGATATACCACAGTTTGCTTACCTTTTACCATTCGATGCAATTTTTTTTTGGCTGTGCTGTGCCGCTTGTAGGATCTTAGTTTCCCAACCAGGATTGAACCCATGCCCTTGACAGTGAAAGCACCGAGTCCTAACCACTGGACCACCAGGGAATTCTCTTGATAGAAGTTGGTATTGTTTTCAGATTTTTCAAAGTGCCTGCCTACATGCATGCTAAGTTGCTTCAGTCATGTGCAACCCTTTGTGACCCCAGGGACTGTAGCCCACCAAGCTCCTCTGTCCATGGGATTTTCTAGCAAGAATACTGGAGTGGGTTGCCATGTCCTCCTCCAGGGGGTCTTTCCAAACCAGGGACTGAACCCGTGTCTCCTGAGACTCCTACATTGCAGGCAAATTCTTTACTGCTGAGCCACCAGGGAAGCCCTTTTTCAAAGTAGTTGTCCCATTCTACATCCTTCCATCAATGCATGAGAATTCAGCTGTTGTATATTCTCGGTAACACAAGATATTACCAGTCATTTTGATTTTAGCTACACCAGAAGGTGTGTAGTGACTTCTCTTTGTGGTTTTATTTCCCTTTCCCTGGAGAAGGCAATGGCACCCTACTCCAGTACCCTTGCCTGGAAAATCCCATGGATGGAGGAGCCTGGTGGGCTGCAGTCCATGGGGTCGCTAAGAGTCGGACACGACTGAGCAACTTCACTTTCACTTTTTACTTTCATGCATTGGAGAAGGAAATGGCAACCCACTCCAGTGTTCTTGCCTGGAGAATCCCAGGGACGGGGGAGCCTGGTGGGCTGCCGTCTATGCGGTCGCACAGAGTTGGACATGACTGAATCGACTTAGCAGCAGCAGCAGCAATGACTAGTGATACTGAATATCTTTTCATGTGCTTGTTTGCCATCTATGTATCTTCTTTGGCTGAGTGACTGTTTAAATATTTTGCCATTTTTTATTGGCATTATTTTATTTGTCTTCTTGTTTAGTTTTATGAATTCTCAATATAGTCCAGATGCACTTTTTTTTTTTCAAATTTGTGTTTTCAAATATTTCTTCTCAGTCTATAATTTGTATTCGCACTCTCTTAGCAATGATCTTCAAAGATTAGAAGTTTTAATTTTTGATGAAATTCAAGCTATCCACTTTTTCCTTATGTAGGTGATTTTTTGGTGTTGTTTCTGCCCATAGTGCTATTTTTTTGTGGTACATTAAAATTTCTGCATGTATTATGAGGCCTCACAATATAGTGTCGCCATTGTTACATTAGATAGTTGTTAAAATTGGGAAGATTCATTCTGTACTTGACATATTTTTATCTGTTTCAACACTCCATTTCTCTGTGTAGGTCCACGTTTTCATCTGGTATAAGTTTTCTTCTGCCAAAAGAATTTCCTTTAATATTTCTTTCAGTGCAGGTCTGCTAGAAGTGGGGCTTTTTGATAGCTCACCTGGTTAAGAATCCGCCTGCAATGCAGGAGACCCTGGTTCAGTTCCTGGGTTGGGAAGGTCCCCTGGAGAAGGGAGAGGCTACCAACTCCAGTATTCTTAAGCTTCCCTGGTGGCTCCGATGGTAAAGAATCCACCCGCAACGCAGGAGACCTGACTTTGATCCCTGGTTTGGGAAGATCTCCAGGAGGAGGGTATGGCATTCCAGTCCAGTACTCTTGCCTGGAGAATCCCCATGGACAGAGGAGGCTGGTGGGCTACAGTCCATGGGGTTGCAAAGAGTCAGACACGACTGAGCGACTAAGCACAGCACAGCTGCTGGAAATGAATGTTTTAAGCCATTGCTCGTCTGAAATAGTCCTTATTTGGTTTTCATTTTTGAAACGTATTTCCACTGGGCATCAGATTCTAGGTTGACATGTTTTTCTTGAAGTATGTAGTTGTGCTATCTTCTGTTTGTATAGTTTCTTGAGCAGTCTCTTGTAGTTCTTACTTCTTACCTTCTGTATCTATTGTTTCATTTTCTCTCTGCCCTCAAGATTTTTTTAATCTTTGGTTTTGCATCAGCTTGACTATGATGTGTCTAGGTAGGGTTTCTTTATATTTATCCTGCTGAGTTTTGTAGAGCTTCTTGACTCTGTAGTATGTTGTCTTTCACTAATTTTGGAAAAAATTTCAGCCATTATCTCTTCAAATATTTCTTCTATGTTCTTTCTCTTCCTTTTGGGACTCAAATTACATGTTTATTAGACCATCTGCTCTTGTCCTACTGTTTTGAGTTTTATTTTGATTCTTCTTACTCTTTGTGTTTCAATTCAGATTATTTATATTGTTCTGTCTTCAAATTCACTGATTACTTTGCTGTGTCTGGTTTGCAGTTTAATAGGCCTTCAATGGCTCAGATGGCAAAGAATCTTCCTGCAATGCAGGAGACCTGAGTTCCATCGCTGGGTCGGGAAGATCCCCTGCAGAAGGGAATAGCAATCCACTCAAGAATTCTTGCCTGGAGAATTCCATGGACAGAAGAGCCTGGCAGGCTACAGTCCATGAGGTCACAAAGAGTTGGACACAATTGAGCAACTAACACTTTCACTTTTTTTCACTTCACAATTGAAGAAATTCTTTATCAGTGATATTGAGTATTTCATTTCTACCTGACTCTCCTTAATAGTTTCCATTGCTCTCCTGAAATTTCCCATCTGTCCTTAGGAGCATACCTTTCCATACTCATGTGTCTTTAAGTGCCTATCTGATAGTTTTAACATTTTGGTCATCTCTGGCTCTGCTTCTCTTGTCTCTTTTATCTTTTGACAAAGAGTATTTTCTTTCTTCTTGATTTTATGTGTGTGTTATAAGCTTTGACTGATTACCAAGGCATTGTGTGAAAGCACAGTAGTGAGGAAAATGACAATTATGCCTAGAAGTGGGTGTATTTCCTATGTCATGGCTTAAGTAGAGGGCATTCACTGAGTCAGTCCAGTCTGTGGTTGATCTGGGTTACAGTTTTGTTGTTGCAGGTACCTCTCTGCAGCATAAGCATCATATTTCTCCAGTGATGGATGGACATTACTCTGTGCTTAGTGTGAGCCCTTGAGTCCCATGTGGATTTTCTCAGTAATCCTACTCCACTTTCATCCTTGCATGCATGCAACACAGAGGGAATCTTTCTTTGTGTTCTGGCCCCTTTGCCAGTGGTAGACAGCTGTTGCTTATTACTTGGTGCCAAATTTTTGATGGAAGCAGTAGATTTCTGGTTCTCTTGCTCTACGTTTCAGTCTTAGATAGCCTTGTGCCTGAGCCCCATGACCGGGGCTTTCTTAGCTTTCCTGTTTCTCATTCAGTGACTGGCCACATCTGCCTCTTCTTCAGTGCTGGCTGACTTCTTCTCCTTCACCCTCATGAAGCCCAAACCCTGCCATGTATTGGTGGAGGCGTCCTAGGTGTGAATGAAGGTCCTGCCTTTCTCACAGCAGCAGCAGCAGCAGCAGCCCCTTGTTTTATAACAGTGCAAAATCCTGGGCACTGGTGGGTTTGGCCACTCCATACCAGTGGCAGCTTTTGCTTAGTGTCCGTGCAGGCTCTGGGGTAGGTGGTTTTTATTTGGCTGCACTGTGTTGCATGTGGAATCTTAGTTTCCTGGCCAGGGGTCAAACTTGTGCCCCCTGCGTTGAAAGTGTGGAGTCTTAACCACTGGAGCACCAGGGAAGTCTCTTGTTGGGTGTTTTTCACTTCTCCGTCAGAGGCAGCAGACCTTTTCCTTATAACAAGTCAGGGACCTATGGATGAGGGTCTCATCACGGCAAGGCCAGGGTGCAGATGTCTGTCTGTTGCAGCAGCCAGTCACCATCACATACTCACACATGGCCTGGGGCTCATATAGGCTTCACCCTCAAACCTCAGCACACCCATGTCACCACAGGGGCTCTCTCAGGTCCCTGCCCCACCCCTAGTCATTCTCATGAGCACCAGCAGAGGACTGTGGGAAGAAATGGTCAAGTGGATATAGACTCCCCTTGTGTCTGGGGCTCTCAGTGGTTTTAAACTGGCATTCTCATTCATACTCAGCCTTTAAGAATTCACTAAGATCACATGCCATCCCTTATATTCAGAATCTAAAAAGAAATTATACAAATGAACTTACTTAAAAACTAAAAAGAGACTCACAGGTTAGGGACCGAACTTGTGGTTACCAGAGGGGAAGGAAGGGGAGAAGGGCTAGTTAGGGAGTTTGAGATGGACATGTACACTCTGCTATATTTGAAATGGATAAAGTGTGTTAACTGTTCAGTCGTGTCCAACTCTTTGCGACCCCATGGACTGTAGCCCACCAGGCTCCTCTGTCCATGGAATTCTCTAGGTGAGAATACTGGAGTGGATTGCCATTCCCTTTTCCAGGGGATCTTCCTGACCCAAAGATCAAGCCTAGGTTTCCTGCATCGCAGACAGATTCTTTACTGCCTGAGCCACCAGGAAACCCAAGTGAAAGATGCATGATTTGCGAACTTTTCTGTAAGCTGCCGGGAGCCAGCGGGAGGAACTCCGCCCATGGCAAATGTCATGAGGAAGGAGGCTTTGGCATACGCAAAGGCGGGATCGAGCCTCAGGAAACCCCCTGTTCCCGAACATCTACCCCCAAAACCAGAGTCTGTTTTATGTTTTTACCTACACCTCTGACTTTACGGGGGGCTCTCCCCCATCACCATTTTTTTCGGAGAAGGAGTTAACTTGCAGCTCCAGTTAATAAAAATTTCTGGGCGTGACAAGAGTGTTTCAACATAAACTCTTTTTAAGGTTTTTTAGCCTGCCTGAGTGGGTTTGTCTGGCCACATGTGATTGTTTACAGCCTCCCAACCGTGAGAGGCACGAGATGTTTTAAAACTTTCTAAATACAGACTCTTTTGAGAAGTTAGAAAATTATTGGTATAGTATTAGTGGGTTGATTAGAAATTATATTGGTGAAGGGTTTTTTATTTTGTATTTGTTGAGCCAATATTTGCTGCTAAATCTCTATATTTCTTACCCTTATAATGAATATAACTAGCATATAGGAGAAATAAGTATTAACCTTTAAGATTAATCATGTTAAACCTTAGGTTAAGTAAATTTTTTTGTTTGATTGTAACCCACTATACCCTCACCCTATAGGAATGTAACTTTATTTGGAGGGTGGCGCTTGGTTTAAGAAAAAACACCCTTGGAAAAAATAAGTTTTTTGGTTAACTGACCGTTATCAGAAAGGGCCATAAAATGTCAGCAGGCCTCATGGCCAGAAGTTGATGTAAAACCCTTAAGACCTTTGTAAACATTTATATGAAGCACTTGATTTTGACAAGGGTCAGGTCTGTTGACCCCCGCGTGACTTTGTATTTATCTCTATATATAACAAAAAGTATATAAACAAACCTAAAAAATAAAGAAATCAGATCAGTTTTTGGAAAGACTGATTCCCCCATGTCGTTTTTTGTTTTTTTTTTTCCTTTTGGCAGAATTTTCATGTGAAACGTGGATACTCACCAAGCCTGCTAATTTTGCCTGGGCTTTTAAGATCAGACTGGGGAGGCCTCAGTGTCTCTTTTCTTTTGGGAGAACAGAAAGATGCCTGTGGCCTACGTAGGTGGTGATTGGTATTTCATGTAAACCAAGTTATTTAGCCTTTTTTTTTTTTACTAATTTTCCTATTATACTATCCGTTTTTAATCTCTCTCTGTATCTGTAATTAAATAAGTTTTTTCTTAGGACACTGATTCCGTCTCCCCTTCAAAGTACCCTAGACCCACTGGGGCTGGACCCTGGCAGTAAGCTTTATTTTGATAAGAATATTATTAAACAATGTTTCTGAATGATTGAAAAAATAAAATGGATAACCAATAAAGACCTACCATATAGCACAGGGAACTCTGCTCAGTGTTATGTGGCAGCCTGGATGGGAGAGCAGTTTAGTGGAGAATGGATATATGTATATGTATAGCTGAGTCCCTTTGCTGTCCACCTGAATCTATCACAACACTGTTAATCGGCAATACTCCAATATAAAATAAAAAGTTAAAAAAAGCATCCATTATGGTATCAGTTGTTCTCATCTGCTTTTTTGGCAACCACTGAGGTGAAACACCTTATCTTTGAAGGGCTTATCAACCACTGGAAACCAGTTTATCTGATTATTTTGTGACTTCAGTTCTCTAACAGGCTCAAAAAACCAGTTTTGTACATCATTTGGCTTTTTCCATGGTCAAGATGGGAGTGATGTTCTCTTGTGGTTCTCTACATCATAAATGGAAGTCAAAATCATTTTATATGGTTTTTATACAATTTAAAAAATATAGGGAATTCCCTGGCAGTTCAGGGGTTAAGACTTGGCACTTTCCCTGCTAGGGCCTGGGATTCAATCCCTGGTCAGGGAACTAAGATCTGGCATGCAGAGTGACACAGCCAAAAAAAAAAGTTTTTATAATGCTATAAGCATCTTATACTTTATGTCAATTTCTGTAGCAAGATTATGTTTTCTCTCCTGTACAACTTGGTTTTCCTGAAGTTAATTGCTTCTTTTTTATTTTTCATTTGCAAGCTTTCTGTAAGATATTTCTCAAAATAATTTTCCTATGTCTTCAGACCTGTCAGACAATCTGTATATTCGCCTCTTTCTTTTACCCATTGAGGCCTCCCTCCTGGAACCTTTCTGTCTTCTGCTTCCTTCTGGATGGCATGTGCTCTAGGCCTGCTGTCCAGCCATCACCCTGGGCTTTCTCTTCATGCATTTTCTGGGAAGTAGCTTCACGTCTCTTCTGGCGGGTTTTCCTGTACCCTATGTGTTCTTTCATGATTTACTCTCTCATTTTGTGGAACACATCCTCCAGCAGCTTCCTGAGAAAGGTGTATATGTAAAAATCTGGGAGAAATATCAATAACCTCAGATATGCAGATGATACCACTCTTATAGCAAAAAGTGAAGAGGAACTAAAAAACCTCTTGTTCAAACTGAAAGAGGAGAGTGAAAAAGTTGGCTTAAAGCTCAACATTCAGAAAACGAAGATCACGGCATCTGGTGCCATCACTTCATGGCAAATAGATGGGGAAACAGTGGAAACTGTGGCTGACTTTATTTTTTGGGGCTCCGAAATCACTGCAGATGGTGATTGCACCCATGAAATTAAAAGACGCTTACTCCTTGGAAGGAAAGTTATGACCAACCTAGATAGCATATTGAAAAGCAGAGACATTACTTTGCCAACAGAGGTCCATATAGTCAAGGCTGTGGTTTTTCCAGTGGTCATGTATGGATGTGAGAGTTGGACTGTGAAGAAAGCTGAGCGCTGAAGAATTGATGCTTTTGAACTGTGGTGTTGGAGAAGACTCTTGAGAGCCCCTTGGGCTGCAAGGAGATCCAACCAATTCATCCTAAAGGAGATCAGTCCCGGGTGTTCATCGGAAGGAATGATGCTAAAGCTGAAACTCCAGTACTTTGGCCACTTCATGAGAAGAGTTGACTCATTGGAAAAGACTCTGATGCTGGGAGGGGTTGGGGGCAGGAGGAGAAGGGGACAACAGAGGATGAGATGGCTGGATGGCATCACTGACTTGGTGGACATGAATTTGAGCAAACTCCGGGAGTTGGCGATGGACAGGGGAGCCTGGTGTGCTGCAATGCATGGGGTCGAAAAAAGTCCGACATGACTGAGTGACTGAACTGAACTTAACTGAACTGAGGGATCCTTGGTTGAGCACTAAGAACTTAATATCCTGGTAGGGCTTGGTGACTGGTGAAGCTTCACCTTAAGTTTGGTCTTGGCTGTTATATTAAGGAGCACCAAAATGTCAGTAACTAGAGGATAATTTTCTTGGCATGATTGGTTCTTCGGAGAAGAATTTTCTCCTGCCTTGGAGCATCACTACCTGGCTGCTGCCGTCTTCCGGAAGCTGATTGGAGGAGGCGGTGGAGAGGGCATATGGTTTCATTTTCCTGTACTAGAATGGCACTCCACAGAATGGGACCCTTCTGATTCCCTCTGGTGCACTGTCTCCAGGGAATGTACTTTGAGTTGGGACAGGGCTGGGGAGGGGAAGGTGGTGAGGATGTTCCAGGTGACAGAGGCGATATGGAGACCCAGCTGGTCATTTTAAAGATTCACAACCAACAACCCCCACCCCCGAATGTTTAGCCTCACCCTCCATCCCGCCTTCAGAGATTCCAAAGCTTCTAGTTCCTAAGTTCCCCCGTAGTTGACCTCGCTGCCTTCTCCCTGTCCCTCACTGATCCCACATCCCCTGTACTCACTCCTCCCTGACGCAAGCACTTGGGTTCAACATTTCATGGCCTGCTTTTACTTTTTTAAACCAGGCAGCCATCTGCTTTGTGACCGCCAAAGTCTTACTGAGATCTCTCATCTGCTGCTGTCTTCTTTCCCACTGTTCTGTGTTTCACGGCTTTGTGTCTGTTTTGTTCATTCATTCTCTCTCTCTTTTTTTTTTTTAGTTTTTAGAAATTTGTTTTCCTTTTTTTCTTAATTAAAACAAATGTTTGGCCTCACTATACAACATGTGGGATCTTAGTTCCCAACCAGGGATTGAACTCATGTACCCTGCACTGGAAGCACAGAGTCTCAACCACTGGACCACCAGGGATGTCCCATCAGTCTCATTTTAGTGGAGTTTCAGGGGCAGACATAAACTTGCTATGTTTAAGCAGAAATTGGTCCATTCATTTTAAAACTGAGGGAATTATGGCAGAAAGGGACAGGATCCTTTAAAAAAAAAATCATTGGATTTATTTTCACAAATTTGAGCCTGACATCTTAATTTATAACTAGCAGCTGCTGTGGTTTCTGGCAGTCACAAAAATAGGTGAAAAGGAAGAGGAGGTTTTGTCACGCAAGTGTATGTTCTCGATTCTTTGTCTCGTCACAACGAATATTTGGAGTGACGGACGTTAAAGCCCCCTCGGCTCGTCACAGCTCTCAGGTCTCAGATAGACCGTGTTATAGCTCTCAGGTCTCAAATGGACCGTGTTACAGCTCTTAGACAAATCAGTGTTACAGCTCTATTTTATTTAGAAGATAGCAGGAAAAGCCATCTTTGAGGCGTGAGGGCACGTTGATCTAAAGACACGAGAAGAGCGCCCCAGCGCTCGGGAGAGAGAGAGAGCTGGCTCTGGCTCCTCTATTTATATGTTTATCCCTCCCTGGGCCTG
This sequence comes from Redunca redunca, assembly GCA_006410935.1. Taxonomy (NCBI): domain Eukaryota; kingdom Metazoa; phylum Chordata; class Mammalia; order Artiodactyla; family Bovidae; genus Redunca; species Redunca redunca. Next base: position 20,814 of record SJYQ01095654.1, read on the forward strand.
TCCTACGTAAACTGGGCCAGCCAGGAGTGTTGTTTGTTTTACCTGAGGTCCTCACTCCAGTCCTCGGACCTTCTTTTGTTTCCTTTTCGCGGGCTTTTCCCTTCCTTGTCTGTAGCCACTGCCATTTTGGACTCTTTTTCCCTGTTCTACCTACCCAACAGTTTCAAAGCAAATGTTGAATACAGTATTTAACAATATGTTCGAATCACATTCTACTTTAAAATGGGCATTGGGGGAATTCGTCGTGGACAAAGGCAGTGGTTTTCCTGTTGGCCTCCAGCTGTTGTGATTCTCGGTGACCTCTGACCATCCATGATTATCATCAAAGCTATCCTTCTCCCAAAACTCTTCCTTCTTGTTTTTTCCCTTCTAACTATCCAATTCCCCACAGCAGCTGCTGCTGGCAGTTTCATCAGAGAGGGACAGATTCTTGCCCAAAGTCACATCGTGGGTGAATGACAGGGCTGGACAGGGTTAATGACAAGCAACTCCCAACTTTCCCATGGGTGAAGTCAGAGTCCCGGGGAGGCCCCCAGAGAGACCATTTTTTTGGGAGGAGGGAGTGACTCAGACAGAGTTGCAAATGGCAGGGTTTGGTAAAAATGGTCCAGGATTCCGGTTTCAAGGAGATCTGGCTTCAGGCAGCCTCACTCGAAGCAAGCCCCTTGCTCTGTGAGCTGCGGTTTCCGCATCTGTGGAAGGCAGGAGTGTGAGGATCAGGTAAGATGCTGCCCTACTAATCTAGGGAGAAGGCCAGATGTCTAGGGTGAGAGGAGGCTCATTTACTGTGGTCACAGAGACATGCACGTTTTCCAGGGTGGGAGCCAGTTCCTAGAGGAGATTTGATACACGACATGGATTGCTGCTGGGCCCCTTTCCTCTACCTGTGCATCTTGGCGTCTCAGAGCAGGACGGCTGGTAAGAGGGCTTCCCTGAGGTGCAAGAACCATCCTAGCCTGGACCCCTGACTTTGATGTGAAGCTGGGGTGGCCTCAAACCAAGGAAGATTGAAAAGAGGGCACTTCTGCCCTGGGGCAGAAGAGCCAGAGGCCATGGGATGGCTGGGGGTGGGGGATGCTGGGGGGGACAGCTGCAGACAGAGGCTGAGGCAGTTGTTGGACTCACTCCTCGCAGAGGCATCCCAGGAGACCCTGAACTGGATGAAGAAAATGGAGGCGGCAGCCAAGAGGAGGAGCAACACGTCTTTTGCTGAGTGAGTCGGGCATCCCTCCTCGCCTGCCCAGAGTCCACTCTGCCTCCACCCCCAGCCTGTATCTTGACTCCGTGGCCCAGGGGCACTCCAGTGTAGACTGCTCATTCATTTATTCAACACTCATTTACTGAGTACCTGCCGTGTGCCAGGCACTAAGCTCTGGAGCTGTGGGATGGACGCGCCCCTGTTCTCACTGAGTTTACTGTCTGGCTGGGGGCCCTTAGCCGTGGGCGCCATGAAACCAGTGCAGAGTCGTGGGTCTCTGTGCATTTTTCTGGGAAGGGGCTCCAAGAATGGACTGGGCTCTCCAAGGTCTCTGACTCAAAACCCTAGGTGCTCAGGGTGACAGGCCAGTGCTGATAACCTAACAGGAAAGTGTAGGGACTGTGGGGCATTTCAGCCCATGGGGAGCAGCCAGGGAAGGCTTCCTGGAGGAGGTGGCAATAAAATGGGACCCAAGAAAGAGTTAATGGGAGAAGGAGATCGGTGGGGTGGAGAGGTAAGGGTGTGCCAGGAACACTGTGTGTGCAGATATTTGGAGGTGGGAGTGACAGGGGTTTGGGATGGGGGAGGCTGTGGAGGGTCCCTCTTGCTTCCATCCTTACCCTGAGGCTCTGGCCGTCTCTCTCACCCTCAGCCTCATTCATGGCCTAGAGTTGAGGCTGCTCAATGCCAGCTTCGGGGGCCACAACCTCACCTTGCAGACACACAGCATCCAGGCACTGGCCTTCAAGCTGAACTGCAACTTCACTGGCCTCTCTCTGAGCAGTGCCGCTCTGGAGAAGGTCCCCCAGGTCAGAGATGCCCAGGGAATGAGGGTACTCAGAGCCTCTACCCCAGAAATGCTCCAGGGGTTGAAGGTCTGGACTTTCCCCAGGGCCCATCACCCGCCTTCCCACCAGTCCAGGCTCTGGACTCTGCCTTAATAGCTGTGAGTTATTGTTCAGTCACCCAGTTGTGTCCAACTCTTTGTGACCCCATGGACTGCAGCACGCCAGGCTTCCCTGTCCTTCACTGTCCCCCAGAGTTTGCTCAGACTCATGTCCCTTGAGTCAGTGATGCCATCCAACCATCTTGTCCTCTCATCCCCTTCTCTTCCTGCCCTCAATCTTTCCCAGCATCAGGGTCTTTTCCAATGAATCAGTTCTTTACACCATATGGCCAAAGTACTGGAGCTTCAGCTTCAGCATCAGTCCTTCCAACGAATATTCAGGGTTGATTTCCTGCTTTTGCAGGTTCCTGGGAGTGAGGTAGCCCCCTTTGAGGGCCCTGGTGTGATTCCTGTAGAATGCCTGGGTGTTGGGTGCTGATGTTCCATCCTCAGGGCCCCACTTGAGTGGGAGAAAAGACCCCAGCTCAAGACCAGAATAGCCTGAAGGGAAGGCCTAGGATCTCGGGAAGTTTGGGTGGAGGCGCAGCCTGGCAGGAGAGGGTTCTGTGGGTGGAGGCTCCAAGATAGGAAGTGCTTGGGGGCAAGGCTGGGAGGGCTCCCCGGGGAGTGGGGAACAGTGAAGGTGTTGTGGGTCTGGAGGACTGTGGACACGGGGCCCAGCCTGTCTCTGGCTCTCTGCAGGCCCGGCCCCAGCACGCCATGCAGTTCCCGGCCGAGCTGACCCGGAATGCCTGCAGGACACGCTCTGGGGATCTTCGTCTCATCTGTATCTACTTCTCCAGCACCCGCTTTTTCCAGGTCAGCCCTGGCTGGTGGGCCACGCAGGGTGGGTGCTGGCCCCTTCCTGGGGGCAGTGCAGGCATCCATGTCTCCTCCTGGCCTTCTGCAACCTCAGCCAGTCAGCGCCCCTCTCTGGGCCTCCATTTGAGCAGAATAGTAGGAAGGCATTATTATAATATGCAAATGAGACTTAAGAAATCTTCTGTGTGTGCGCCTGTCCCTAAATGGGAGGCAGACAAGTAGGTACCAAGATCTTTGTCCTCAGAGAACTCTCTATCTCAACAATTAGACCAGGACCTTAGAGACTTAATTTTAGCTCAAGGTTAAGTATAATCATAGATTCAAAGGGATGAATGAGTCAGGGTGGGGTCAGGATGGTTCCCAATTAGCAATCCAGGAGGGCTTCCAGAGGAGGTGCCTTTTAAGCTTGGCTTTGAAAGTAAGTTGGGGTAGGGTGAGGTGGAGGGTACAAGGCTGGAATCCATTTAACAAATGGGAAGTGAGGGTGGAGGTGATGAGAGATGGGGCTCCAGGTGAAAGGGGCAGCACGTGTGAAGCCTAGGAAGTTGGCCCAGCTGCGCACATGAATGCCATGCTGCTTGTTCTCATCCACGGAGGAGGGGCTGGAGAAGGGGGCTTTCGGACCCCATCCAGGGTCTCCTTCTGTTCCCTCCAGTCAGCCCTTCTTCTCTTGCCCTCCCAGAAAGACATCAACTCATCTCTGCTCAGTAACTATGTTCTGGGGGCCCAGCTGAGCCCTGGACACGTGAGCAACCTCAGCAAACCAGTGAACATCAGCTTCTGGCACAACCAAAGCCTGGTATTGTTGGGGGACACCCCCATTTCCAGCCCATCCCGACCCTCTTGTAGCTATCCTGTTGAATGTTGGTTTGAGCAAACCCAGCCCTGTGGAACTATCTTAGAAACAAACTGCTTTAAATTTTGAAGTGTTTTGAAAATTCCTGCCAAAGAAATGAGAGAGAAGCTTTTAGTCACTCATTGGTCAGGATTCTTTGAATCACAAATGATAGAAAACCAGCTCAAGCCAGGTTGAACACAAAAGGGAATTTATTGCCTCCTGTACGTGAAATGTCCATGACTGCTTCAGGTACAGCTCGATCCAGGAGCAGATATGATGCCGTAATGGCTCAGTGTCCATTTCTCAGCAGTGGTTTCCTGCCTTGGCTTTCCATTCTGTGGCAAGATGGCAGCTGAAGTGCTGGACCTCCTTCCCCTCTTCTCAGGGGGCTCTTTCTTGCCAGTGCAAATCAGAATCCCATAACAGATCCGAAAGGCCCAGTCGCATCATGTGTCCATCCCTGAACCATCACTGTTCCCAAGGGGATGGGGTGGACTGGCCAGGCTGTGGTCGCATGGCCCAGGGACTGGGCTGGATTTATATGACCTGTCATTGGGAGAGGGGTGGGTCCTCCAGGAAAGTACAGATGTTGATGCGAAAAGAAGGAAGAAGGGCTGCTGGGTGGGCACAAGCCCTGATGGCATTCCTGCAAAGCCCAGAGCTTCTACACCCTGGCCCTATCTTCACTCAGTCTCATCAGAACTGCTCTGCACTCCCAGTTTCTCTATCATCATTTCATTTCATTCTTCTGAGCTTACTTAGAAAAAATGTGATGTGGCCTTTAAGGCCTCAGTCCCCGTTGTCCTTTCCCTTCTCAGGACTCCTCTACCCCTCCCTCCGCGGCTTTCCATGGGGTGCCTGTTTCATTTCCCTCACCTCTCCAACCACACGGCTTGGCGTCAGGGTTGTCTGTAAATGACTTTCTCCCTCACTGAGACGGGTCTGGACCATCATTGTTCAGAGTCACGTTTGGCCCCCATGATTTCCAGACCCTGATCCATGGCCTTCCCCTCCACCCCTTGGATGCACCCAACTCCAGCATTTCCCCTTAGGAAGGCTACACAGTGACCTGTGTCTTCTGGAAGAAGAGAGCCAGCAAGCACCACTGGGGGGCCTGGAGCCCCGAGGGCTGTCGCACAGAGCAGCCCACACCTTCCCAAGTGCTCTGCCGCTGCAACCACCTCACCTACTTTGCTGTTCTTATGGTATGTGTGCATCCGGTCTGGATGAGGGTGGTCAGAGCTGCACAGGGCCCCACATCTAGGACAGAGCAGAAAGGTAAAAGTTGGTGCAAGGGACAGAAATCCAACTCAAAGGGGCTTAACTGGGGCGGCGGATGGGAATAAAGAAGCTTGTGAGTTTATGTTCCCTAAAAGGTTGGGTTAGGCTTCAGGCATGGCTTGATCCAGGGACTCAATATTACCAAGACAGGACTCTACCTCAGTCTCTCCACTGTGCTTGCTTTGTGCTAGCTTAGTTCTCAGACAGGCTCTCCCCACGGAATAATAATATGGTTGCTAGTGTTTCCTGTTGTAGGTCCTACTAGGGTTCAGGTTTCTTACCAATTCTGCCAGCAAAATCTTGGGACTGAGTCCCATAGGCCTAGAGTGTGTCACATGTCCATCCCTTAACCAGTCACTGTGGGCTCTGGGAGGGCTCTGATAGGCCAGGCCTGGTGTGCCTGACTGCACACAGCAGGAGCAGAGGAGGGTCTACCCCAGTGCCTGAGAGAGTGAAGGTGGGGAGGAAGGAGAGGTGGGAGTCGAGAGACAGAAAATCCACTGTCTGCCACGACTGTTTTCAAGTCAGGATCGCGGATGGGATTGTAGGGGGTGGGGCGTGGAGCTGAAATCTTGGCAGGTCTTTGATTCAGGCAGGCGAGGGCATTTCCATGCTTCTGCCCCTGCCTTTTCCCCACAGCAACTCTCCCAGGACCCTATCTCTGCAGAGTTGCTGGCGCCTCTCACCTACATCTCCCTGGTGGGCTGCAGCATCTCCATCGTGGCCTCCTTGCTCACTGTCTTGCTGCACCTCCAGGCCAGGTATTCCCCTGCCCTCGGGCTGGGCCTGCCCACCCACTGCTGCCCAGAATGCCTCCTTCTTTTCTACTTGGCCCCGCAAGAGTCAGGTGGGCTTTCCTGGAAGGCAGAAGGCGGGATGGGGGTGGAGTGGAGACAGGAGACCAGCCTCATTGTGTGCGGCTGCTGTTGGGTCCCTGCCCCTCTTGACCTGTGTCCCGGTCATTATGTGTCTATGAGCCCAGGGGGCGGCGCTGCCTGGTGACATCCAGGTCGCGGAAGGCCATGCTCCCACCCGCAGGAAGCAGCGTGACTCCGTAACATGCATCCACATGAACCTGCATGCCTCCGTGCTGCTCCTCAACATTGCCTTCCTGCTGAGCCCTGTGCTGGCCACGCCCCCAGTGCCCGGGGCAGCGTGCGTGGGGCTGGCCGCCACCCTGCACTACGCGCTGCTCAGCTGCCTCACCTGGATGGCCATTGAAGGCTTCAACCTCTACCTCCTACTCGGGCGCGTCTACAACATCTACATCCGCCGATACGTGCTCAAGCTCTGTGCCGTGGGCTGGGGTAAGCACGGTCTCCCTGCCCTCTTGCTTCCTGAGGTTTCCCGCAGGTCTTGGGTGTCTGTCCCCTCTGTCCTTTTCTTTCTCCTCCATTGCCATGACCACGGTCACCATCCCTGCCAACACCCACACCACTGCCTACGTGACTATTCTTATCACCACTTCCACCTCCTGAACGACTTGTTACCATCTTCTGTGCCATCATCAATCACCTCCACCGTCGCCTCCACCTCCATCACCACCACCATCTTCATCCTTGTGTTCACCGCCATCTCTGGTACCACCGTCATCAGCATCCCTAGCCTCTCTGTTTCCTCACCAGTTCCCAAATCCTCTCTCCAATTATCTCCCAGCCACAGCCTCCCAGCAGGACAACTGCTGCTACAGTTATAGTCCCACCCTAGAGCCCTCACTCATATCAGCCTTCTTTAAGCGTGTGTTCGAGCATGGGTGCTCAGCTGTGTCCGACTCTTGCGACTCTATGTACTGTAGCCCACCAGGCTCCTCTGTCCATGGGGTTTCCCAGGCAAGGATACTAGGGTGGGTTGCCATTTCCTTATCCAGGGGATCTTCCCGACCCGGGGATCGAACCCAGGTCACCTGCATTGGCAGACAGATTCTTTACCACTGCACTCCCTGGGAAGATCGCCTTCTCTAAGGCCACTACTGCTACTGCTGCTATTGCTAAGTCAGTTCAGTCGTGTCCGACTCTGTGCAACCCCATAGACGGCAGCCCACCAGGCTACCCCATCCCTGGGATTCTCCAGGCAAGAACACTGGAGTGGGTTGCCATTTCCTTCTCCAATGCATGAAAGTGAAAAGTGAAGTCGCTCAGTCGTGTCCGACCCTTGGCGACCCCGTGGACTGCAGCCTTCCAGGCTTCTCCCTCCATGGGATTTTTCCAGGCAAGAGTACTGGAGTGGGGTGCCATTGCCTTCTCCAGAAAACACTACGATCTCCTAAATTCAGATTAAAAACTACCTGCTCTCAGCTCTTCCAGACCCTAATTTTGCCCAATGTAATCAGCAGTTATTAAGAGCTCAGAGGATGATGTGCTTGGGAAACAATATGCAGGACCGGCGACCAAAAGTCCCGGTCCTCTGTGCCCTGTCTGTGTCCCTCTGTAAGACCATGCAGAAGAGGACCTCCAGAGTCAACCAGCTGGTTGTCCAATCCCATCTTGACCTCACCAGCTGTGTGACCTCGGCCAAGTCACTCCACCTCTCTGAGCCTTGGCTTCCTCAAGTATAAAACGGAATCATGAGTAGGTATTTCACGCGCTTTTGTGAGGATTAAGAGATCACACGTGCAAAATGGTTAGGGCGCCGCCTGTGGCTGCCATATGCATCAGTTACAGTCCTTATCAACAATATTATTATTAATCACCAACTTAATGGACATGAGTTTGAGTAAGCTCCGGGGGGCTAATTCCTCTGAGTCTGGACCACACTGACAGCGGCTGGGGGCTCAGAGCAGTCTCTTTCCTTCCCCACGACTTGCCCAGTAGAACTGCTATAGCAGTGCGTCTCTGGGATCTCCTGACAAGACTCTGAGCCTCTGTCCCGCTCCTCAGGGGTCCCGGCCTTCCTAGTTCTGCTCCTTCTTGCCGTCAAGAGCTCAGTTTACGGACCTTGGAGTATCCAGCTCTCCGACAGCCAGGGAAACAGCACGGGCTTCAAGACCACGTCCATGTGAGTGCGCTCAAGGCTGCGGCAGGCTCCCTGGCTCTGGCAGCAGGGTGACTAGGTCCTGGGGCTCTAGATGGGGCTTCCTGTGGGCGGGGCGCTGGCTGCGGCTTCCAGAGGGCGTGGTTTCCAGAGGGCTTTGCCTCGCCCCTTCTGCTGGATCCTCAAGGTCTCCGGCTGCATGAGTTATTACGTCGCCGCCAGCTAACTTTAGGAAGCACCTGCCTCCTGGCAGCTGTCGGCCAGACTGGCTCCGGCTCTCAGGCTCTGAGGTGGAGCTCAGCTTGTACCCGACTCTCCTTTCTCCTCATCACTTTGTTTCGCTCACTCTCTTGGTTCCTCCCCACCCCCGACCTGTGCGTAGGATGGCACCGCCAGCCCTCAAACCCTCCTGGTCGGAGAAGAGAGTGTTGTGGGGGCCGGGAACAACCCAGGGACCGGGCACAGCGTATGTGTGTGGGGGAGGGGGGATCTCTGGCGGCCTCTGAGGAACAGACTCTGCCCCTCCTTCCTGTGCCCTAGGACATTAATCTTTCCCTTGTGATGAAGTGTTTCTAACAGGCGACACGGAAGGAACAGCTTAATAACCCCTTGTAGACCCATCACCAGCAGATGGCCATGTGGCCTTTCTCCTCTCCTGACTGAGATCAGCTCAGGCCTGCTCAGGGCTGACTGATCCTCACAGCGGGAGCAGGTGGTATTGTCAGCCCTTGTTTACTGTCAGGGAAACCGAGGCACAGGCAGCTGAGGAGCCCTGCCCAGGGAGACCCAGTGGGGGCAGGCAGAGGTGGGACTTGGTCACAGGCAGCCTCACTCCCTGGTCCCCAACCTCTGCCCACCCCAGCCTCCGGGGAATGAGGGTTCTGGGCACAGTGCGGGGCTTTTCAATTCAGTTCAGTAGCTCAGTCATGTCTGACTCTTTGCGACCCCATGAATCGCAGCACGCCAGGCCTCCTTGTCCATCACCAACTCCCGGAGTTCACTCAAACTCATGTCCATCGAGTCGGTGATGCCATCCAGCCATCTCATCCTCTGTTGTCCCTTCTCCTCCTGCCTTCGTTTTTTCCCAGCATCGGGGTCTTTTACAATGAGTCAGTTCTTCACATCAGGTGGCCAGCGTATTGGAGCTTCAGCATCAGTCCTTCCAATGAACACCCAGGACTGATCTCCTTTAGGATGGACTGGTTGGATCTCCTTGCAGTCCAAGGGACTCTCAAGAGTCTTCTCCGATACCACAGTTCAAAAAAAAGAAAGCTGAATGCCAAAGAATTGATGCTTTTGAACTGTGGTGTTGGAGAGGACTTTTGAGAATGAGGCTGAGGTGAGGTTAATTCCTCTCACTCTGAGGGTCGGGTGGTTTCTCTGAGGAAGTGTGACTTAGGACTCTTTGAATGGGTGTTTTATTATATAATTTGCTGACATGGGCAAAATAACTGAAGTGACACTTCCATAGGACAGGAAGTGGGTCAATGCAGAGTTGTTAGTGAGCCCCCCCGACTAAGAACTGGCTTCTCCTGAGTCTTCCTCACCTCTCCCCCACTGCTCTTACCCTGGATTTTGCGACTTTCATTCACTTGCATTTAAAAAACCCTTAATACATATATATGTATTCTTACAATGTTTTTACATGTTTTATTTTTAAAGTTGAAGTATCATTGACATATAGTGAAAGTGAAAGTCGCTCAGTCGTGTCCGACTCTGCTACAACCATGGACTATAAAGTTCGTGGACTTCTCCACGCCAGAATACTGGAGTGGGTAGTCTTTCCCTTCTCCAGGGGATCTTCCCAACCTAGGGATCAAACCCAGGTCTCCCACATTGCAGGTGGATTCTTCACCAGCTGAGCCACAGGGAAGCCCAAGAATACTGGAGTGGGTAGCCTATCCCTTCTCCGGTGGATCTTCCTAACCCAGGAATTGAATCGGGGTCTCCTGCATTGTAGGCAGATTCTTTACCAACTGAGCTATCAGGGAAGCCCATATAACACTTGACATATAATGCTATATTAATTACAGGTACACACATAATGATTTGATATTTGTATATATATGGCAGAATGACCATTGCAATATGTGTAGTTAACATCCATCACCATATGTAGTTATAGAATTTATTTTTCTGCAGTAAGAACTCTACTCTCTTAGCAACTTTCAAATATGAAATGCAGTATTATTTATTTTTATTTTATTTTTAACTTTTTGCCCGCACTTCACAGCATGTGGGATCTTAGTTCACAGACCAGGGATTGAACCTGTGCCCCCTGCAGTGGAAGCGTGGAGTCTTAACACCTGGTGGTTGTTGTTGTTCAGTTGCCCAGTCATGTCCAACTCTTTGCAACCCCATGGACTGTGGCACGCCAGGCTTCCCTGTCCTTCACTGTGTTTGGGAGTTTGCTCAAACTCATGTCTATTGAGTCAATGATGCCATCCAACCATCTCATCCTCTGTCACCCGCTTCTCCTTCTGCCCTCAATCTTTCCCAGCATCAGGGTCTTTTCCAAGAAAGACCCTTAATGGCTGGACTGCCAGGGAATTCCCCTGCAATGCAGTATTACTAACAATAGTCATCATACAGTACATTAGATCCCCAGGACTTACTTATTTTATAACTGGAAGTTTGTACCTTTGACCTACTTCACCCATTTTTTACCCACCCCCATGCCCTGTGGCCTGGCTGGAAAGCCAGGTTCAGGATTTTGCCATGTGTGCAGTCAGGCAAGAAATGATGGGGACAGGATTCAGGAGACAGTCCAGAGGCCTAGGAGACCGTGGCTTCCCCACCTCAGGCCTTGGGAGCCATACCCACCCCAGCGCTTACCCTCCCCTGCAGATGCTGGGTGCAGAGCTCCTGGGTGCACAGTGTCCTGGTCATGGGCTATGGTGGCCTCACGTCCCTTTTCAACCTGGTGGTGCTGGCCTGGGCGCTGAGGGTCCTGAAAAAACTGCGGGCACAGGAGAAGGCGCCAGGCACCCGGGCCTGCCGGGACACCGTCACTGTGCTGGGCCTCACCGTGCTGCTGGGCACCACCTGGGCCTTGGCCTTCTTTTCCTTCAGTGTCTTCCTGCTGCCACAGCTCTTCCTCTTCACCATCTTCAACTCGCTCTACGGTAGGGCCTGTGGACGGCGAGGAGGAAACCCCTGGGGGCTGGGTGGTGGACAGCATGTACTTGTCTACTGCTGAAGGGCTCCAGGTCTCGGAGGCAGGTCAGGGGCTGAAATTTGGCCCCAAACAGGCTGGTTTGGGGCTACGCCAGCCCACAGAAAGGGGGCACCACCTTGTAATTTGCACAAAGGCAACCTATGGGCTTGCAGCTGGTCCTCCAGCTCCTGCGCTCCATCCCTTTTGACTTCCTAGAGTGAGGGCTTCTGAGCATGACTCCTGGGCCTCAGGGAGGCCCAGCTCACCCTGACCGAGAAGGGGCCTGGGTTTGGAGGGAGGCCCCAGGCGGCTCCATGCTCCCACTGACCGGTCTTTTCTTGCAGGTTTCTTCCTCTTCCTGTGGTTCTGCTCTCAGAGGTGCCACTCAGAGGCAGAGGCCGAGGCAGAGATGGAGGTGTTCACCTCCTCCCAGATGGTGCAGTAGCCTGGATGACCTGGACTTCTGGCCCGGAGCTCCCAGCCTCTCTGGGTGCCTGCAGAAGAGAAGATGGCAGGCCAGCTTCTGGAGGCCAGAGGCCACTGTCGCCCCTTGGGGGCCTTTTCCACCTCCATGGCTCCCCTGGGCCCAGAGGGCAGGATGCTGCTCTGTCTCCTCTGGCATTCTGCTCCAAGGCAGGTCAACCCCACGTGGGGGCAGCCAACTCGGCCCTGGTGCCTCGGCCCAGCTGGCCAGGCTTGTGACCAGAGCACTGGTCGCAGAGTCAAAAGGTCATGGTTCAGTGCCTGGCTCTGAGTCTCACTGTCTGGCCTTGGACCTGTCATTTCTCACCGACCCTCGGTTTGCACATCTCTGACCTAGGGACAGATGGCTCTGGTCTTGCCCTGTCCCTGAGCTCTGTACAGATTGAATGAGACCAGGGAGGAAGAGGTCATAGGGGGCTGGGGCAGCTGGCCTAGGGCAGCTGGGGGCAAGGTCTTGACCAGCCTGTCCTGGAAAGGCCTGCTGGGCCCTGCTTCCTTCCTTGGGGAGAGGGTCATCCCAGGCCAGGAGCCCCCAGCCCAGTGCTTAGAGACCCACCTAGTGCTTGAGACCTCATCAGCCTGTGTCCGAAGTTTCTTTTCCTTTTTCTCCCAGATTATGTGGACTAACTCCAAGCCTACCTTTCCCGAAGATCACAAGATCCTGTCCTTCCCAGAGGCTCCTCCTGCAGTGCTCCCCAGGCCCCTATAGGCCATTTAGACTAGTGACTGGGGCCATAGGACTTCCTGGAGGTGGGAGGGGAGTGCCTCGTTCCCCTCCATCTGAGCTCCAGTGGCCAGGCATTTTGAGGACTGGGCAGGTTTGAATTTCCCCTGGTAGGTGTAAGGATGTGTGTTCTAAATCTCACATTTGTTGGTCTATACTCTTGGAGCTGGGAGGCGCCTACAGTATTTATAAATTTGTATAAATTAGGCAAGTCTTTTGTCATGCTGCACATTCTTGTTTCTTCTTATTTGCTATGTTAGCTGTCGCTGTTGTAGAGAATCACTATTGCCCATGACCTGTCCTGATAGACAGAGGAAACTACTCATGAAGCCAGCGCATTTCCCAGGCTTCCCACCAGGGGGCGATGTTGGCCCACATCAGAAGCCGGTGGGTCCAAAACCAATGGAGATGCTGTGGTCGCCTGTCTGTGGAGATGACACACCAGAG
>SJYQ01095654.1:33990-59232 GCA_006410935.1 Redunca redunca
TTTACATTTGGCCAGTTGTTTCACTTTTTTCTTTATACCTCACTGGTCCTGGCACCCTCCCCAAGATGCATGTGCAATTGTTTGCTAAGATGGATCCTACAGCGGAGGCCTGGGGTGCATCCCATGCTTCTTGTGGAGGGTGCCCCCTTCCTTTCTGACCCCCAAGGAGCCTTCCTGCTCCTTCCTGCTCCCCAGTGTCCTTCCTGGACATTACACACATGCACGTGTGCAGATAGGAAAGTTTTTCTGACCTAAGGAGCAGGCACCTTATCTCTTTACTTTAGCAGAGCTCAGCTTTTGCAACTAGCTTTGCCCTTGGAGTGTCTGGGTGAGAACAAAGCTTCAGTTTTACTCCACTTGACAAACACCAGCTGTCCAGCCCAGGGGCCCCATCTATCTCCTACCTCAAAAGCTAGGATGGGGCCTTCTCTTGGCTCCACAGCCTTTGCCCTTCCCTCATGACAGTAGTTGTGGATATCCATATCATTTAAAAAGTGAATTTTATCATCTGCAAGTTTACTTTGACCAATCTGACTTTTCAAAATTGATAGACTAGGGAGAAGCTGACAAATCCTCCAGCAACATGGGATGTTTCAAATGCTTCTCTCTCTCTTTTATTAAAAAAAAATATATATATATATATATATAGTTTTATTTGGCTTTGCTGGGTCTTAGTTGGAGCACATGGGATCTAATTACCTAACCAGGGAACACGGAGTCTTAGCTGCTGGACCCTCAGGGAAGTCCCTCAGATGCTTCTCTTAATTACGGATGGCAAAGCTGAACAAACTAGCCAAGATACAGAAGATCTGAACGACATAAGAAACAGATTTGATGTAATGGACATTAATTGAATTTTGTCTCCCGTAATGTTTCTCCTTACGCACTTAAGGGCTATCTTTAAAAACTGACAGTAGACTAGATTAGAAAGCAAGCTTCAAAAAAAAAACTGCAAAGAATTGCTATTAGACCACATTCTTTGAACCTGATGAAGTGGACCTAGTAATAACAAAAATATAATTTAAAAATCCCCACGTGTTTGGAAATTTGTCACTGGGATAAACAAATTGACCAAAGGAATGGAAAGGAAAGCCTGAAAGCAGGAGAAGGCATATGTGGGACTCTGGTATATGACAGTGGAAGCTGGCAGACCAGGGAAGGGGGGACCATGTGGAGCGGGTGATACGTGTGGGAAAGAAGTCCACTTGAATCTCTGCCTTACACTGGACTCAAGAATCAGCTCTAGGGACTTCCCTGGTGGTCCAGTGGTTAAAACTCGGGGTTCCACTGCAGGGGGCGCAGGTTCAGTCTCTGGTTGGGGAACTAAGATCGAACATGCTTTGCGGAGTGGCCAAAAATCTGAAAAAAAAAAAACAAACAAACCCCAAAACCAAACATAAAGACAAAACCCCCAAAACAAGAATCAGCTTTAGACGAATTAAGGGTTTACATGTCAAAAGCACACCTTTAATACTGTTTGAAGAAAGTATAGATTAACATCTTTCTGACTTTAAGATGGGGCAAGAACCCTTAAAGAAAACATCAAAAAAGTGTTAACCATGATGAAAAGCAGAGAAGGCAATGGCACCCCACTCCAGTACTCTTGCCTGGAAAATCCCATGGATGGAGGAGCCTGGTGGGCTGCAGTCCATGGGGTCGCCAAGAGTCGGACACGGCTGAGCGACTTCACTTTCACTTTTCACTTTCATGCTTTGGAGAAGGAGATGGCAACCCACTCCAGTGTTCTTGCCTGGAGAATCCCAGGGACGGGGGAGCCTGGTGGGCTGCCGTCTATGGGGTCGCACAGAGTCGGACACAAATGCAGCGACTTAGCAGCATGATGAAAAGCCGGGTGCCATGGACCACATGTAATTTGTGTTTGAGACAGAGTCACAGATGTAGAAAACAAACATGGTTACCAGGGGGAAAGGCAGGGGAGGGGTAAATGGGAGACTGGACTGACACACACACACTGCTATATAGACTCAATAGAACTAATAAGGATCTACTGTAAAGCACAGGGAACGCCCCTCAATATTCTGTAATGACCTAGATGGGGAAAGAATCTAAAATAAGAGTGGCTATGTGTATATGTGGATTTCCCAGATAGTGCTAGTGATAAAGAATCCACCTGCCGATGCAGGAGCCACAAGAAACTTGGGTTCGATCCCTGGGTCGGGAAGATCCCCTGGAGGAGGGCGTGGCAGCGCTCTTGGCTGGAGAATCCCTATGGACAGAGGAGCCTGGTGGGCTACAGTCCATGGGGTCTCAAAGAGTCTGGCACGACTGAAGTAGCTGAGCACGCTCACGTATGTAAATGTACAACTGATCACTGCTGTACAGCAGAAATTAGCACAACATTTTAGATCAACTATACTCCAAAATAAAATTCTATTTCCCAAAATACACCTTAAAGGAAGTGAAAAGACAAGCCACATTGGGAAAAGATGTAGCACAGAGTTGGTATCAAGATCCCCTATGGATCAGTAAGATAAGATAAACAACTTAGGAGAGAAATGAGCAAAACCCATGGACTGGCATTTCCAAAATATTGAAAAAGCTCTGGCCAGATAACATGCCATGGCTTCAGCTTAAAAACCCTGAAATACATAATCAGCGGCCACATACTCTGAAAGGAAAGTCAAGTCGAAGTCAGGTCATTAAAGTAATGGTAGCCTGCTGCTGCTGCTGCTAAGTTGCTTCAGTCGTGTCCGACTCTGTGTGACCCCATAGACGGCAGCCCACCAGGCTCCCCCGTCCCTGGGATTCTCCAGGCAAGAACACTGGAGTGGGTTGCCATTTCCTTCTCCAATGCATGAAAGTGAAAAGTGAAAGTGAAGTCACTCAGCCGTGTCCGACTCTTGGCGACCCCATGGACTGCAGCCCACCAGGCTCCTCCATCCATGGGATTTTCCAGGCAAGAGTACTGGAGTGGGGTGCCACTGCCTTCTCCAATGGTAGCCTAGGGTCACTTAATGCATTTTCTCTAATAAACTTTGAGATTTCCATTTACTCACTTCTTTATACCTTAGAAACTCTTTGCTATGTTCCCACAAATCTTGGGTCTCTTCCTTAGTCATTTGTTTGTCCAGGTTACATACATTAGGTTCTCGGGGGGTGGGGGGCTGCTGATGTAATAATAATTGAAATAATGTGCACAATAAATGTAATGTACCCTGGTGGCTCAGTGGTAAAGAATCCGCCTGCAATGCAGGACACCTGGTTTCGATCCCTGGGTTGGGATGATACCCTGGAGAAGGGAATACTCCAGTATTCTGGCTTGGAGAAATCCATGGACAGAGGAGCCTCATGGGCTATTGCCCATGGGGTCACAAAGAGTTGGACACGACTGAGTGACTAACACTTTCGATTTTTCACTGCTTGAATCATCTCCAAACCATACCTCCCCACCTCAGTCTGTGGAAAATTTGTCCTCCATGAAACCAGTCCCTGGTGCCAAATAGGCTGGAGCCCGCTGACCTAGAGGGAGTGCTTTATGCAGTGCCACTGGTAAGCTGGGAAGAAGGAGTGTGGGGTAAAAAGAGATCCAAGATAACCGTGCCGTCCAAAGGCTCGCCACTTGCTGACCGCTGAGGTCTTGCTCCGTATGCACTGTGGTCACTGACCAGGGACACATTTAGCTGAGATTTGACCACCTTGTGGGCACCAGGCCCTGTGCTGTGGGTGTGAGCTGGCGGGAAGTCGATGTCCCCTCCCAGGTCTGTGGTCCCTGGGGCGGCTCTGTAGGTAGAAGCAGAAACGCTTCTGGAAGACGTCCTCCACTGCCATCATCGCCGTCGAGCCCACAGCCACCATCTTCCCCATTTTGCTGCCCAGCCTCATCTCCATCTTGCTTCTGAAAAACAATGAAAGTGAGCATGGCATTGCTACACTTGTGAGTTTTCAGGCTTTTCTTCCTCTGAGCCCCATTCCGCTCACCGGAATACTGGTGAGAAGGAGCCCTTACTATGCATCCGATACTTCCTACGTATATTAGCTCACTTAATTTTCACAACAAGCCTGTGATGTAATTTTGATTATTACCAGATTCTTTCCACCCATGAGGAAACTGAAGCACAGAAAGGTTAAGTGACTTGCCCAAGGTAGCACAGTACTCAGTTCTGGAGCTGAGATTCAAATCAGCCTCTGACTCCTTATCAGAACCGTGAAGGGGTGGGAACAAGCCCATCAGACAGCGAGTTCTGCGGAGCCAGGGGCTGCGTGTATTTGTGCTGTGGACCCACCGGGGATGCTCAGAAAGTCAGCCACAATTGTCCCAGCAGGATTTGTCAGGGAGGCAGGGAGCTAGCCTAGGAGGGAATCTAAGACAGTCTGAGTTCAAATCCTGGCTCTGCAACTCACTCACCATAGACCTTGGCAAGCCTCTCGAGGCCCCTCTGAGACTTAGGTTTCTCACCTGTAAAATGGAGGCCTAGTAGCTATTTCCAAGGCTGCTCTGAGGGGCCAGGGAGAAGTGAGTGTGACTTGGTCAGGAGTAGGCCCTTCAGAAAGGCAGAGGAACCAGAGATCAAATTGCCAACATCTGCTGGATCATGGAAAAAGCAAGAGAGTTCCAGAAAAACATCTATTTCTGCTTTATTGACTATGCCAAAGCCTTTGACTGTGTGGATGACAATAAACTGTGGAAAATTCTGAAAGAGATGGGAATACCAGACCACCTGACCTGCCTCTTGAGAGCAACAGTTAGAACTGGACATGGAACAACACACTGGCTCCAAATAGGAAAAGGAGTATGTCAAGGCTCTATATTGTCACCTTGATTACTTAACTTATATGCAGAGTACATCATGAGAAACGCTGGACTAGAAGAAGCACAAGCTGGAATCAAGATTGCAGGGAGAAATATCAATCACCTCAGATATGCAGATGACATCACTTATATGGCAGAAAATGAAGAGGAACTAAAAAGCCTCTTGATGAAAGTGAAAGAGGAGAATGAAAAAGTTGGCTTAAAGCTCAACATTCAGAAAACGAAGATCATGGCATCTGGCCCCATCACTTCATGGGAAATAGATAGGAAACAGTGGAAACAGTGTCAGACTTTATTTTTTGGGGCTCCAAAATCACTGCAGATGGTGACTGCAGCCATGAAATTAAAAGACTCTTACTCCTTGGAAGAAAAGTTATGACCAACCTAGATAGCATATTCAAAAGCAGACATTGTTTTGCCAACAAAGGTCCATCTAGTCAAGGCTATGGTTTTTCCAGTGGTCATGTATGGATGTGAGTTAGACTGTTAAGAAAACTGAGCACTGAAGAACTGATGCTTTTGAACTGTGGTGTTGGAGAAGACTCGTGAGAGTCCCTTGGGCTGCAAGGAGATCCAACCAGTCCATTCTAAAAGAGATCAGTCCTGGTGTTCTTTGGAAGGAGTGATGCTGACGCTGAAACTCCAGTACTTTGGCCACCTCATGCGAAGAGTTAACTCATTGGAAAAGACTCTGATGCTGGGAGGGATTGGGGGCAGGAGGAGAAGGGGACAACAGAGGATGAGATGGCTGGATGACATCACTGACTCGATGGACGTGAGTCTGAGTGAACTCCAGGAGTTGGTGATGGACAGGGAGCCCTGGTGTGCTGCGATTCATGGGGTTGCAAAGAGTTGGACACGACTGAGTGACTGAACTGAACTGAACTGAACTGAGGCCCTTCAGAGTGTGAGTGAACGCCTGGCCTGCTGCCTCGCACACCATTCGTGCTGTGAGCTGTCCGAGGACATTTAGATGGGAACCTCAGCCTATGGGCCAGAAGGTCAGCGCCTGGAGTTAGGGTGAAGGTAGGCTCCTTAGCAGGGCCAGGATGGCCAGAGCTGCCAAGCCAGGGCCGGGGGCGGTCATTCCTATCCTGACCACCAGGGGTCGCGGTTGACCACTCCTACCTTTCTCCCTGGTCCCAGAGCCCAGAGGCAGCCTGCAGAGGACTTGGGGGATCCGACATTCCTGCCAACTGCAAGATGGGAACATTTCCAGCAAGAGTGCATCTGAGGCTCTGACCTGGCTTTCCCAGATCTGTTAAAGAAGAAAACTGGTAGATTTTCCCATCCTTCTGTAGGAATGTCTGCTGTTCTTTTATCCACCCATCTGTCTCTGTTCATTCACGAGTCTGTCCATCCATTCATCATTCTATCTGTCCATCTATTCATTATTCCTTTATTTTCCTTTAATTTGTTCATGAATACACTTATCTGTCCTTTTATCCAGCCACCACCTGGCCATCCATCCATTCATCCTCCCATCCCCCCGATACCCTCTATCTGTCTGTCCCACATACGCAGAGACTGTGCTGGGGCAGGCTTGCTCAGCCTGGGGCTCCCCAGGCAGGGAGGAGGCCCAGCTGCCGCTCGCACCACCCCTCTCCCCCAGGCTCACCATCTGGTGGGACCAGGGATATACCAGGCAATGGTAACATAACCTGATGTGTGTGGACAAAATTGGGGTAGCAAAAATGTCACATTTCATTAATTTTTATATCACATTAGACTCCAAGGTTTTCGCACCTTCTGCATGGGGATTGACATTGGTGGAGAAGGCCTACGAATTAAACAAAAATGAGAGGCTTATGCTGCTCCTGGAAGGAAAATGGGGAAAGGGCCTCTGGTTCAACTTCAGCCTCATAGTCACTACTTTGATGACCTTGTATTGGAGCCCATGAGGTCTCTTAGTCAGCTGGCTCCCTGCTCCTCCCCAGGGTTTGCTGGGATGCTTTGATGAGAAGTTACCTGTTAAAAGACATCCCAGACCTTCCTCTCCAGCAATGGGAGCCTCTCATCTCAGGCGGGTTCTGGCTTCGCTCTATCACCCCAGGAACCCCGGCTGCAGAAGCATAAACCAACCCAGAGCCTGGAGCCTGTGGCTGGGCTGCTCCCTTCGGTAGGCTGTTAGGGGAGGGTGAGGAGTGTAACCCAGGGTGGCAGGAAGGCTTCTTTTTATAATTTATTTTTACTTTTGGTTGCCCTGGGTCTTTGTTACTGCATGTGAGCTTTCTCTGGTTGCAGTGAGCGGGGGCTATTCTTTGCTGCAGAGCATGGGCTCTATGTGCACGGGCTTCAGTAGTTGCGGCCCATGGGCTTAGTTGCTCTGCGGCGTGTGGAATCTTCCCAGACCAGAAACCGAACCCCTGTCCCCTGCACTGTCAGGTGGATTTTAACCACTGGGGCCACCAGAGAAGTCCAGCAGGAAGGTTTCTTATGAGACGGCTTCTAGCTGAATAGAGAGGAGAGGGGAAGGGGGGAGGTTTGGGGGTAAAAGAAAGAGAGTGCAGACACGTGGGCTTGAGGGGGAAGATAGGGGAGGCAAGAGAGAAACCAGAGGGGTAAGGGCCGCATCATGGAGCTTGGCAATAGGGAGGCATTGAAGCTCTTTGACCAGGTGAGTCCCCCATCTGAGTGGTGTTTCCAAAGGGCCACTGGCAGTGGGTGGAGACAGGTTGGAGGGACATCCGGGGAGGCATAGCCGTCTCTGGTTGTCCTTGGGTGGACCTGAAATGCATCCAGAGTTGTGCTGACAGCAGGAATGGAGGGAGGGGCGAGGCTCAGAGGGGCGTCGGGAGGAGGAACCCATAGGATGGAAAGCTTGCCTGGCCACCAGGTGGGCGGGAGTCATCAAGTCTGATGGTGGGTCCTGAATGGTGGGGTGGCCTGTCTGTAACTGTGGCGGGGAACTCACAAAGGGAGAACGGATGGTGTGTGTGCGTCAGTTTTGTTGATGTAATCCTTTATTGGTGAACATTAATAAATTGTAAACTATAGAGAGTTCACAAGATATACACACAATTTAGCCAAAATTATAGAGCAAATCACCATATAATTCCCCCCCTCCACCCCCTGAAACCTCCATCCTCCCTTCTCCACCCCATACCTTCCTGCACAGGGCAGGGAAACATCCTGATGTCTAGGGGCATCACTTCCTTACTAGTACTGACAATTTTACCACCTGTATCTGCATCTCTGAACAACATAGTTTTGTTTTTTCTTATTTTGGAAGTTTATATAAACAAAATCCATGTTTCTTCACCTTACCATTAAATTTGTGGGATTCATCTGTCTTGTTGGATGTAAATACGTTTTGTTCAAGTTCATTGCTGTATACTCTTCCAGCACGGGACAACACTACAGCTCTGAACCCTTTCTCCTGTGGACGGATGTTTGGGATGTTTGCGGGCTGAGGTATTGTAAGCGATGAGTGTTCTTATATGTACATAGAGGTGCGTGTTAACGTTTGTGTGGCTCCAAGCTATGTATCTAGGAGTGGAATTTCTGGCCTACAAGTCATCTGCGTCTTCAACTTTACCAGACTATGCCATTTTTCTGAAGTGGTTGAGCAAATTTTCAGTTCCACTCTGTTCGGATGAGTATCCCCGCGGCTCTCTGGTGCCACACGTGCATGCCTGCTAAGTCGCTTCAGTTGTGTCCGACTCTTTGTGATCCTATCTATGGATCCTAGCCCCCCAGACTCCTCTGTCCATGAGATTCTCTAGGCATGAAACCTGGAGTGTGTTGCCATGCCCTCTTCCAGGGGATCTTCCTGATCCAGGGGTTGAACCTGCGTCTCTTAAGTCTCTCAAGTCTTCTTTACCACTGGCACCACCTGGGAAGCCCTTGCTTAATCTGCTGGGTGTGGGCCAAGGCGCCAGCCCGCTGGGCCTAAGGAAGCGACATTGTTGGCGGCGTCCTCTCCCCCCATTCTGGGGGTCGAGATGACGGGGCTCAGCTACACGGAGATGGAGGGCTGTCGTAACCTGCTCAGCCTATTGGACAACGATGAGATCATGGCCCTGTGCGACACTATCACCAACCGTCTGGTGCAGCCTGAGGACCGCCAAGATGCCATTCGTGCAATATTAGTCTACAGTCAAAGTGTAGAAGAACTTTTGAGGTGAAGAAAAGTCCACGGAGAAATCATATTTAAGTACTTGGCAACACAGGGTGTTATTATACCTCCAGCTACTGAAAAACACAATCTTATTCAGCATGCAAAGGATTACTGGAAAAAGCAGTTACAACCAAAATTGAAGGAAACACCAGAGCCAGTTAAGACAGAGGACATTAGACCCTCTGAACAGCAGGAAAAAGAAGAAAAAAATGCCGAAAAGGTTGATTTTCGTCGATTAGGTGAAGAATTCTGTCAGTGGTTCTTTGAACTTCTGAATTCTCAGAATCCTCTTCTGGGACCACCTCAAGATGAATGGGGGCCACAGCACTTCTGGCACGACGTCAAGCTTAGGTTTTATTACAATACATCTGAACAAAATGTCATAGACTACCATGGAGCAGAAATTGTGAGCCTTCGTCTGCTGTCACTAGTGAAAGAGGAATATCTTTTTCTCAGTCCCAACCTAGATTCCCATGGACTAAAATGTGCTGCTTCTCCCCATGGTCTCGTTATGGTTGGAGTTGCTGGGACTGTCCACCGAGGAAACACTTGTTTGGGCATTTTTGAACAAATTTTTGGACTCATCCGCTGCCCTTTTGTGGAGAATACTTGGAAAATCAAATTTACCAACCTGAGAATTATAGGAGAGAGTTCCCTTGCTCCTGGAACGTTAATGAAACCGGCTATTACATTTGAACCAAGTGACCTAGAAGCCTTTTATAATGTAAACACTTTATGTGGTGCAGTGAAGTACAACTCCATGTAAGGCAGGCACTGGACAGTGGGATTGGAGACCAAGATTCATCTAGTGGAAGTTAGGCACTGTTGAACAAAAGAGAACTAATTTTACCTCGCCCTTGAAGCACTGAGTACAATGTCAGTCTGAAAAGTCTTCTATACAGAAATTCATCCAAATACTACATCAGTAATGTCTAAGTGATTTCATATTGGGGGGTTGACATATTTTAGTTGAAATGTCTTTCTTGACTACAAGCTAACATATTATGTGAACACTTGCCTCTTTTCTACTTGAATTGCAGCAAATATTCTGAAATTTTCATGCAATTTGTCAAATAAATCCCACTTCAGATGTTGTAACTAACAGTGTGCCTTCGAAACCAGTTAATATTTTCACTTAGTGGGTATTCTGCTGCTATCTGTACTTTTCATGTGGGGAAAAAATTAATAGTGTTCAAGGCTTCCCCTTTAAGTTTTTCAGTTACTTTTGTCTAAATCTAAGTGATTTTACAAATACATCTTATGACAGTATTGCTTTAAAAAGAAGTACATATTTTAGAGATGTTTTAAGTCAGGGGTTATTTTAGAAACTTGAGTGACATTTTCATAGAAAAAGTACAGAAATTTAGCTGGTGGAGAAAAATTTAATTTGCCTTTTAAAATATTTAATGAACGTTTTTCAGAGTTATCTATTGTCCAAGCAAAATATCTTATAATACGCAACTTTTTTGAAGTATTTTGGGTAATAAGTGCTGTTCTTAAAACAGACTTTTTTCTTTAAGCTTTCAGCTAACAGTTTTATAGAGCATTTATTATATTATTGAAATTTTTTAAAAGGTATTCCCGAATGATCTTAGGTGACCAATACCCCAAATTAAACATATGTTGAGATATATTCTCACATCATAAATTAAAATTATTAGGATTTTTTCACTTCTAATTTGTTTTACTGGATTTGAGTTACAAGATTAGATTGCCAGATTACACAGTTGCTTTCAAATTTAAAATCCTTATCACCTAGCAGCTGCTTGCTGAATCTGAATTTATTTAATAATTTTAATTGACAGAAATGTCATTTGGAAAAAATTCACCTGGGAAATGTTGTACTTGTACATATTAATTTTTTAACTTTAACTCAGTTCATGATATCTAAGGTGACAGAAAATTTTGGAAACAGGAGGAAAAGAATGATCTTTGTAAATTTTTTTAGCGCCATGCCTCTTATGAAGAGTACAAATTGATACATCCCCAAATAAGAACTTAATAAAGGAGGGAAATCCCTTTAAAAAAAAAAAATCTGCTGGGTGTGTAGTGGTATCTCATTGTTACTGTAAGTTGCATTTCCAAGGCAATTTAATGAGGTAGAGTATCTCTTCATCTATTTATTGGCTGGTTGGATTCGTCCCTCCCCTTTTAAAAGCATCTGTTTAAATATTTTGCCTATTTTCTATTGGGTTGTTTGTAACATATGCCCCTGGTGCCAGCATCCCTCTAATTTTGGTCATTGTGCAGGGTACAAAGCTTCCACTGCTAGAGAGCCAGTCTGTCAACGTTCTATCCAGGGTCTTTTCCAAAAGACCCCCATCATCCATGGGGGCATGAGAGCTGACGGACGGACGCCCCAGCTCCTGACCTTCACAGAGACCGCTCTCGACTGTCTCAGGAGTCCTGGAGGTCCCGCCGCCTACAGCAGTGACCTTGATAACGTCCTGGTACTGGGATGTCTACCTGCCCTGTCTCACTGTCTCTACCCCTCACTCCTGCCTTGAGCATCACCTTCTAGACACCCAAGCTCTTGTCTCAGTCTCCCTTCTCCTTTTGTTCTTGTTGATTTTTAGGGGATATTTATGTATTCCGGATATGACTTCTTTGTCGGTTATATGATTGCCATTATATTCTCCCACTCAGTGATCTTATTCACTTTTTTCCCCTGCAGTCTTTTTTAAAAAATAGTTATCTTTGGCCGTGCTGGTCTCCACTGCTCCGCGGGCTTTTCTCTAGCTGCAGAGAGTGGGGGCTCTAGTTGTGGTGCAGAGGGCGCTCATGGTGGTGACTTCTTTTGTTACGGATCCTGGGCGCTAGAGCTTGGACTCCGTAGTTGTGGCACATGGGTTTAGTTGCTCCAGGCATGTGGCATCAGGGATCAAACCTGTGTTTCCTGCATTGGCAGGTGGATTCCTTATCCCTAAGCCACCGGGAAGCCCCAACCCCCCACCCCACCCATCATCTTTTTATGAACAGAAATTCTTCAGCTTATTATGTTCTAGGTGGTTAAATATTAATCTGATGGCCACTGCTTTTTGTGTTAAATTCTTCCCTGACTCAAAGTCAGGAAGATATCTTTCTAAATCATTGCCAAGAAGTTTTGCAGCTTTTCACTGTCGGGTCTGTAAATTTGCCTGCACTTCATTTTCGTGGCTTGTATGTGTTAGGGTTGAATTTTGTTTTTGTTTTTTTCCTCCCGTGGAAACCCAGCTGTCTGAACACCATTCATATAAACTCCAGCCTTTCCTTGATGCTCAGAAACACCAGCTCTGTTGTGAATCAGGCAGCCACATATGTGTGGTACTGTTGGTGAGTGCTCTGGTCTGTTTCTTCATGTCCCAGTTAAATTTTAGAACTGTGTGTGAACTGTGTGCATTTCTGGTTAGATTTATTTTAGCCCCATGATCTATTTTTGAAGTGTTGTAAATGGTGGTGGTTATATTAGTTATCTATTAACATGTAACAAATTATCCCCAAACTCAGTGGCAAAACCTCAAACATTTATCATCTCCAGTTTTTGTGGATTATACACCTAGCTGGTGGCTCTGGCTTAAGGTCTTTTATGAGGTTGCAGTCGAGTTGATGGCTAGAGCTGTGGACTTACTTTTTTTAGTGTACAATTTCAATAGTTTCTAGTATTGGGTGGGCCCAAAAGTTCATTTGGTTTTTTTCCATAAGATCTGGTTGTGCAGAATTGTGCAGCCATCACCACAGTCAATTTTAGAATATGTTCATTACCCTAAGAAGGAAACCTCATACCCATTACCTCATTTCCGCTTCACCCAAGCTTCCAGCATCAAGCAACCATTGATCTACTTTCTGTCTGTATAAATTTGCCTATTCAGTACATTTCATAGAAATGGACTTATGCAATATGTGGCCTTTATAACTGGTTTCTTTCACCTACTATATTTTCAAGGTTTTTCCATGTTGTAGCATGTATTCCTTTTTATTGATGAATAATATATCATTGTGTGGACACGCCACACTTTTATTTATTCTTTAATCTATTGGTAAATATTTTGCTTTTCTTCCACATTGTTAATAACGCTGCTATGGGTACTCAAAGTTTTTGTGTGAATATACATTTTCAGTTCTTTTGAGTGTATACCTAGGATTGAAATTGCAAAGTCATATTATAAGTCCATGTACTAGGGCTGTGGTCTTATCTAAAGGCTTTGAGTCCCATGATGAAAAGCTGGTGGAAGAGGCTCGGTTCTTGTCTTCTTTGAAGAAAGAATTCAGCAAAGAGACCAATACTGTAAAAAAGTGAAAAGCACTGTTTGTGTGGAAGAAGTAAAGTATGTGTGGAAAAAACAATACAGGTGTGCAAAGGCACAGAGGCAAGTAGCCCAATAGAGGCAGCTTAGGTGGCTTATATGGAGGCAGTTTCCATTTGTTTTGTTTTCCTAGTCAGTCATCTCCATATTTGGTCCTGGTGTGGCCATGCATCTCTCAGCCAGATGGATTCCGGCAGGTGCCTTCTTCATCCTTTCATCCTTCCCCTAGACTGAAGGCCTTTTCTGTGCATGCGTCAGGCTGGGAAATCCACAAGAATGCATCCAATTCAAGACCCGATCCTCCCACTGGTATCCCATTTTGAAATGTCAGCAGGAGACCAGCTGCAGCTGCCCAGCCTGGGGCCAATCTTCCTCCTACCTCGGCTTGACTTGTGAAGGGGACCAGTAGGGCTGCCTCATGACATGACAGCTGGCTTCCCTGGGGGGGGAAGTAATTTGAGAGACAGAGAAAACACCCAAGATGGGAGCCACAGCCTTTTAATAACCTAAATGACATGTCATGATTTCTGCTATGTTCTATTCATTAGAATATAGATCATAAAGAAAGATGAGCACTGAAGAATTGATGCTTTTGAACTGTGGTGTTGGAGAAAACTCTAGAGAGTCCCTTGGATAGCAAGGAGATCAAACCAGTCGATCTTAAAAAAAAAAATCAACTCTGAATACTCATTGGAAGGACTGATGCTGAAGCTGAAGCTCCAATACTTTGGCCACCTGATGCAAAGAGCTGACTCATTGGAAAAGACCCTGATGTTGGGGAAAATTGAAGGCAGGAGGAGAAGGGGATGACAGAGATGAGATGGTTGGATGGCATCATTGACTCAATGGACATAATTCTGAGCAAATTCCAGAAGATGGTGAAGGACAGGGGAGCCTAGCATGCTGTAGTCCATGGGGTTACCAAGAGTCGGACACGACTGAGTGACTGAACTGAAGTTACTAAGTGCAGCCCACAAAAGAGGAGGGGATTACATAAAGGCATGATAGCAGGAAGCCAGAATCATTTTGGACCATCATATAATGAATAAAACCTGTTACTGTGACTTTTTAAAAACTTTATTTTCTAATTGTGGCTACTATATAGTATTACTGGAGAAGGCAATGGCACCCCACTCCAGTACTCTTGCCTGGAAAATCCCATGGGCGGAGGAGCCTGGAAGGCTGCAGTTCATGGGGTCACTGAGGGTCAGACACGACTGAGTGACTTTACTTTCACTTTTCACTTTCATGCATTGGAGAAGGAAATGGCAACCCACTCCAGTGTTCTTGCCTGGAGAATCCCAGGGACAGGGGAGCCTGGTGGGCTGCCGTCTATGGGGTCGCACAGAGTCGGACACGACTGAAGTGACTTAGCAGCATAGAGTATTACATAATGATGTTTTAACATTGTTTTTTGTATCCTGCAAACTTACTGAACTTTCTTGTTAATTCTAATAGATTGTCAATTTTTTAAAATAGTTTTTCAGTTTTTAAAAATATACTCATCATCACATCTATGAATAGTGAGGTTGTTTTTTTTTTTTTTTTTGGATGCTTGTCTGTCTTACCTTACTTCCTTTTCTTATTGCACAGGCTAGGTCCTGACAGAACAATACAGAACTGGCATAGTAATAGCAAGCTTCCTTATCTTGCTACCAAACTCAAAGGGAAAGTTTTTGACAGTTTCACCCTGAAGTATAATATTTGCTGTAAGTTTTTTTTCAGTATGTATCCTTTATCAGATTTAGGAAGTTTCTTATATTTCTAGGTTCCTAAGATTTTTTTTTTTAAACATGAATGGATATTGAATTTTGTCAAACATCTCTTTTTCATACTTTGCAATGATCATTAGAACTTTTGTTGTTATTCAGTTGCTAAGTCATGTCCTGCATGGATCACAATAAACTGTGGAAAATTCTGAAAGAGACAGGAATACCAGACCACCTGACCTGCCTCTTGAGAAACCTATATGCAGGTCAGGAAGCAACAGTTAGAACTGGACATGGAACAATAGACTGGTTCCGAATAGGAAAAGGAGTATGTCAAAGCTGTATATTGTCACCCTGATTATTTAACTTCTATGCAGAGTACATCATGAGAAACGCTGGGCTGGAAGAAGCACAAGCTGGAATCAAGATTGCAGGGAGAAATATCAATAACCTCAGATATGCAGATGACACCACTCATATAGCAGAAAATGAAGAGGAACTAAAAAGCCTCTTGATGAAAGTAAAAGAGGAGAGTGAAACAGTTGGCTTAAAGCTCAACATTCAGAAAACGAAGATCACGGCATCTGGTCCCATCACTTCATGGGAAATAGATGGGGAAACAGTAGAAACAGTGGCAGACTTTATTTGGGGGGAGCTCTAAAATCACTGCAGATGGTGATTGCAGCCATGAAATTAAAAGACACTTACTCCTTGGAAGAAAAGTTATGACCAACCTAGATAGCATACTCAAAAGCAGACATTACTTTGCCAACAAAGGTCTGTCTAGTCAAGGCTATGGTTTTTTCCAGTGGTCATGTATGGATGTGAAAGTTGGTCTGTGAAGAAAGCTGAGTGCCAAGGAATTGATGCTTTTGAACTGTGGTGTTGGAGAAGACTCGTGAGAGTCCCTTGGACTGCAAGGAGATCCAACCAGTCCATCCTAAAGAAGATCAGTCCTGGGTGTTCTTTGGAAGGAGTGATGCTGAAGCTGAAACTCCAGTACTTTGGCCACCTCATGGGAAGAGTTGACTCACTGGAAAGACTCTGATGCTGGCAGGGATTGGGGGCAGGAGGAGAAGGGAACGACCGAGGATGAGATGGCTGGATGGCATCACCGACTCAATGGACGTGAGTTTGAGTGAACTCCGGGAGTTGGTGATGGACAGGGAGCCCTGGTGTGCTGCAGTTCATGGGGTCACAAAGAGTCGGATGAAACTGAGCGGCTGAACTGAACTGAAGTCATGTCCTGCAGCATGCTAAGCTTCCCTGTCCTTCACTATTTCCCGGGGTTTGCTCAAACTCATGTTCATTGAGTCAGTGAAATTAAGTTTTGTTATTATCTTTACCTCTAGTAATGCATTTTTGCCTTAAAGTCTCCTTTGTCTTTTACAAATAAAGTTATACTAGCTTTTTGAAAACTAGTATTTTTATTTTATTGCCTTAAAATGTTCTCTAGTCTTATGTTTTAGATGTGTTCGTTCATTTTTAAACAACATAAATTTCTCCCCATCCAGTCTGAAATCTTTGCCTTTTAACTGGAGCATTTAGTCCATTTATAACTAATGACTGTGTATAGGTAAATGTAAATGTAATGTACATCTACTGTAAACATTTAGAATTAAATCTACTATCTTTGTGGTACTTATCTTACTCATCCTATTTTTTTTCTTTTCTTTCTGGCCTTGAAAGAATTGTCTGTATATGTTTTATCATTTAACTCATATCATTTTACTCTGTTGTTAAGTTTGAAATGATATACTCTTTTTCTATTCCTTTAGTGCAGGAGCCGGTAACTTTTTTCTGTAAAAAGCCCGATGGTAAATATTATAGGCTTTGCGTGCCACTGATAGTCTGTCATAGATTCTTCTCTGATTGGGTTTTTATAGCCCTTTTCATATGTGGAAACCATTCTTATTTGGCAGGCCATACCAAAAGCAAGCTGGATCTGATCCATAGCACAGTGTCCTGATCCTTGTTTTAGTGTTTACCCTAGATACTGTAACATGCACACTTAATTTATTAAAGCCCGAAATTAATCAAACCTTTATCATTCTCCTGAATACCCCATTGATACTATAACATTTTGACACTATTTGTTTCCCACTCCCAATTTATGTTAGATTGTCTGGTATTTTCATTTCATTTTAAATTCCATTAGACTTTATGATTACTATTCCATACAACGTTTTATACATTTGTCCGTATTTTATTTATTTATTCATGGCTGGGTCTTCGGAGCTGCGGGCTCTCTCTGGTGAGGCGAGTGGGGGATACTCTCTAGTTGCCGTGTGCAGGGTTCTCATTGCAGCGGCTTCTCTTGTTGCGGAGCACAGGCTCTTGGGCACACGGGCTTCAGCAGTTTTGCTGAATGGGCTTAGTTGCCCTGCAGCATGTGGGATCTTCCTGGACCAGGGGTCGAACCCATGATCCTAGCATTGGCAGCCAGCCTCTCAACCACTGGACCACCAGGGATGTCCTCTGTCTGTATTCTTTTAGCCACTTTCTTTAGTCCCTATTCTTTTTTTATACCCTCTACCCTCCCATCTAGATAATTTTCCTTCTGCCTCAAGTACATGTTTTAAATTTTTCTTTAGTGAGGGTTTGCTGGTGATGAACTCTCAGTTTTTATTTGAAAGAAAATGTCTTTATTTGGCCTTCATTCTTGAAAGATATTTTAGCTGAGTATAGAGTCTAGGTTGGCAGTTATTCTGCTTCATTACATTCAGGATTTCATTCATTCCACTTTTCTATGGTTTCCATCATTGCTGTTGAGAATGATTTATAAGTCTAATCACCATTGCTTTGAAAGTAAACAGTCTTTTCTCTCTGGTTAGGTTTCAATATTTTCTCCTTATTTTTCTATTTCTATTAAATATCAATTTTTGTGTGTTTGTTCTGTTTGAGATTTTCTGGGCCACTTGTATCTGTGGCTGGGCCACCTGTACCTTGCATCAATTCTGAAAAAATACTCAAGATATTCAACTACCATCTCTTTAAATATTTTCTCTTCTCTCCTTGGGATTCTGATGAAATAAACATTAGATTTTTTTCTCACTATATCCTCCATGTTTCTTACCATCTTATCAGTATCCTCCATCTTTTTGTCTTTATGGAGTACATTCTCAATAACGTCTTCTGATCCATCTTCAAGTTTCTAGAAGTTGCCTTTGGCTCTTTAAAAAATGTGCTATGTCACTTTCCATAGTTTACTATTCCCTGAAGCTATTTTCAGCTTGTTGTTCATTTTTGTAGAATATAGTAAGAATGGTTGTTTAATCCTCTTTTCCGATCATTAAAATATTTGCAGTAGCCACGGATCTGTTCCTGCTGATTCTGACTTACACTCCCCTTGTCTTTGTGTAGTTTGTCATCTTTGACCTGGTTATGGCCGTTGGCTTCGAAAAATTATTATGGGACTTCCCTCAAGGAATGGATGTGTTCCCCTCTAGCATTGTATTTATTTCTTTTTTAAATTATTAATATTAAAAAAAAATTTAGTTTGTAAGGCGAGTGCAGAGAAA
The DNA here is from genome assembly GCA_006410935.1 of Redunca redunca. Classification (NCBI taxonomy): domain Eukaryota; kingdom Metazoa; phylum Chordata; class Mammalia; order Artiodactyla; family Bovidae; genus Redunca; species Redunca redunca. Next base: position 52,395 of record SJYQ01095654.1, read on the forward strand.
AAGTGAGTGAGCTGGGGAGTCAGGCAAGAAAACGAAATTTATTAGAGGGAAAAGAGAGGGTGACTGGCTCTTAAGGAGACAAGCATCCTCCCTTTCTGACAGGGTGGGTCCTTCTTATAGCCAATAATGAAAAACTCTCTGAAGGGATGGTCACGGAGCCGGAGGTCTGGAATCTGGTGATCTCGCAGCTTTGAGAAGATAGGCGCCAGTGAGAAAACAGCATGCCATTTGGGCAGTTTGGTCAGTCAAGCGGATCACTGTGATTCTATTCTTTGTTTGCAAGGCTGACATAATGAGCCATCTTATCAGTGAGACCCCAGGAGGGCCCTATCATAGCTGATTTACAGCGTTGTGTTAATTTCTGCTGTATAGCAAAGTGGTCCAGTTATACACCTGTAAACATCCTTTCTAAACTTCTCCATTATGGTTGATCAAAGGGTCTTGAATACAGTTCTCCGCACTATACAGCAGGACCTTGTTATTTTTCCATTCTATATTTAATAGCTTACATCTGCTAACCCCAACCTCCCACTCCATCCCTTCCCAACTACCTTGCCCTTCTTGTATTTGTCTCTGATAGGCAGTTGGGACGCTTACAGATGCAAAAACATCAGTCGAGTTCACAACTTGAGGCCCCTGGTCTGCCCCTGTCTGTTGCACTCGGGGTGACAAGTGTGTGCACGGCAGTCTACAGCTCTCGTTCTCAGAGTGGGCCTCTCCCCTTGCTTCTGCTCTTCTCAATCCCACGTTGCTTTCTGGGGCCAAGGGGAGGGGCGTGATTCAGTTCTGGTTTACCTTTATCTCAAGGAGGGGGTCCCAACCTACATGGGAAGGGTCTGCTTTATGTCTCCCCTCCCTGGACTGGTCTTCGGCCTTGACTTCTGTCCTGCTCGCTCTGAAGGCCCCCAGACTGATGCTCAAGTGGGTGGTATCTGTCAATACCCTTCGTACGGAAGTGGCTTTGGTATTTCTGTCGTGTTGTTTACCTCTCTGGGGTGATATTTTCTCCTCAGATTTAGCCTGCTGCTTCCCCACGATCTTTCTAGCTCTTCAATTAATTTTTTTTAACTCAACATTTTATTATTTTTTTTTATTTATTTATTTTTACATGTTTCAATGCCATTCTCCCATCTCATCCCACCCTCTCCCTCTCTGTGTTCAGAGGTAAAAGGAAGTCTGCCATTGCTGAAAACAAAAATCTCAAGATCAGTTTTAGATCTACTGTGTTGGAGGGTCTGAGGGGACGTTTTGTATTGGGTCACATCAGAGAAAATCTTCTCTTTATAATGATGTCAATGTCTGTATACATCCAGCCTACCGCTTGTCTGCACTGTAGTATACCATGGCCAGGGTGCTGGCATCCTCTGAGACAGAGTGAGCAGAAGTGAGTCAGATACAGCCGGCAGAACTCAGCAAAAGATCAGATGCCTCACGGAGGCAGGAAAGTGGAGCCTGACTCCTCAATTCCTGGCACATCTCTCAGTGACCTCACCTCCGCCCACTTGTCCCCAGACTGCCACTGTAAGGACCTCCTGCCACCTCCTCCGTGGATGGCTGGTGAAATGAGCGCAGTGCTGTGCCTGATGACACGGCTGACTGGGCAGAAGTCGCAGCTCCCTCCCATATGAGTTATGCCACCCAGGAAACTGCCAAACCTCTCCTGGCCTGAGCCGATAGATCTGCAATATGGGATGGGCATAATAGTAACCAGCTTACAGAGTTGATAGGAGAATTAACTAGCCAATAATTGCAATGCCCTTGAGAGAGTGCCTGCAACATAAGAGGCTCTATAAAATCTTTTTAAAATGGGAAGAAGTCTCACGCACCTCTCCAGGTCAACTGTAATAATAAACACAATATTACTGTAGCATTTGCTCTTTTAATCTCTTGCCACCCTTCAGTTTAGAGGTGAGAAACCGAGGCCCAGAGAGGGCAGGGATTCCACAAAGCAGCCCAGCAGGCCACCGTCTCCTTAACCTGGAGAGGGCCACTCAGGGTCCCAGCCACACCTCTGCTCCCTTGGACTGGCTGTATGACTGTGGCCTGGTCTGTTCCCTCTCCGGGCTTTGGTTTCCCCATTGGTGAACCAGGAGGAAAGACCAGTCACCCCTCTGCCTCCAGCTCTATCTGACCAGCGAAGGGTGTTCGGACAAAGCTCCATGGTTTGTTCTGGGAGATTTTGGGGGGTTGCAATTGCTGAGGTGATTCAAGGATCCAAGCGGGCTGGGAGGATGTGCAGTAGGTCATGAGAGCTGCCTTCCAGGAACCCAGAAGCTTGAGAACTTGCAGCCTCAAACCACCCGCATCTACCACTTATAGCACTTAGGAAGGTGTTACCCAGACACCGACTTGGGTAAGTAGCTTCCCATGGGTCAGGGTTGGGGGGTGGGGGAAGGGACGGACAACTGAGGGGTGAGAATTCACAGCAGCTCTCTGGCTGGGGGGCCCCAGGCAGGCATAGGGCCCTACTCAGTCTTGTCTTCCCTGAGCTGGGGCAGGACATCTAGGCTCTGGCTTCTGACTCTGGTTCAACCCAGTCCCCGTCCCTCTCTGGGCCTCAGTCTCCCATCAGTGAAATGGGACCAGAGACAGCACAGATAAGTCTCCAAGGCCCCATGTGACCTGACCATCAGGCAAAAGAGTGACTGTCCCTCCTAGTGTGTGGACTCTAGGGCCTCCACCCGGCCCCACCACAGGGGAAAGGCAGCGCTGAGTGTCCTGACCGCCTACTGTCTGACCTCTCTGAGCCTCAGGGCTCCTCATCTGTGCACGAGGAGAGTGGCAACACCAACGTGACAGGGCTGGGAGGACTCCCTGAAATAATCACCTGGGGCCTGATGCAGCTGTCAGTGCAAAAAGTAATTTCCACTCACCGACATCCCCTGCTGCCGGGCCTCAGGGGCTAGAGGCAGCTCCCCAGCCCTCGCAGGCCCCAGGCCTCCACGCCCAGAGGGAGCCAGACCTGGGAAGAGGCCTTGGCTGTGGTGATTTTGAAGCAGGTGCTACAACCCCCACTCCTGAGGCCTGGGCTCCCACACACTCATATCCTGCCTCCAGGCCAACCCCCAAATTGGTTATCATTTAGTTAGGGCCACCAGCCTGCAGGCAGTTAATTGCGCCTGTCAGCAAAACAGGAAGAACTTTAGCGAGCAATTCATTAATAAAACTGGTGACTCCCAGAGCCGCTTCTTTCAGGAAGGACTGATTTCATTAACCACTTCATCACTCAGGCAAAGGCTGATGATATCAGTGGTTTGCAGCCTCCAGGATCCTTGGGGGGGATATAGAATAACTGCTTCTCATTGATAGAGAGTCTGCTCTGTGCCAAGCGGTGTGCTTTGCAAATCCCACCAGATTCGGTCCTTACAATATGAAAGTGTTAGTCATTCAGTTGTGTCTGACTCTTTGCAACCCCATGGACTATGGCCTGCCAGGCTCCTCTGTCTTTAGGATTCTCTAGGCAAGAATACTGAAGTGGGTTGCTTTGCCTTCCTCCAGGGGATCTTCCTGGCTCAAAGATCGAACCTGTGTCTCATATCTTCTGCACTGGCAGGTGGGTTCTTTACCACTAGCACCACCTGAATAAGGTACTATTATTATGCCCATTTTACAGGTGGGAAAATCGAGGCTCTGAAAGATGATTCTCTTCTCCAAGGACATGTAACTATTAATAAGTACAAATGGATCCCAGTCTGTCTGATTCCAAAGGTATTTTCTCCTTGAGTGGTCCTTAAAATACATGTTTCCTTTTATGGATGGAAGGGAGAACCTGTGAGCCAAGAAACTGTCACAGGCTTGCAGGAAGTGGGTATGTGGACTCAGGTCTTTTCCTAAAGCAATTCCACTGTTTCAGTGCAAAAGGAACCCTTAGGTCCTGAAACACGCTGAGGCTGGCTTGTCCCCCCACACCTGTCCACCCCGCCAGCCACTCTCCTGCCCCCCAAACCACCAGCCTCCATCCTCAAGATCTGGATTCTTCCTCTGAAGCTCACTTCTCTATTCTCTGTCTGCAGCTCTCTCCATAAGAGGCAACTGGAATGGGATTTTAGATGGCACAGGGAGATGAATTTATTTTTTATGTTTGTTTTTGGCTGCATGGGTCTTGGTCGCTTCACGTGGGCTTTCTCTAGTTGTGGTGAATGGGGGCTCCTCTTCACTGCAGTACACGAGCTTCTCTCGGCAGTGGCTTCTCCGGTGGATCGCAGGCTCTGGGCATGAGGGCTTAGTAGTTGTGGTGTGTGGGATCCGTAGCTGTAGCTCGCACGTTCTAGAGCACAATGTTCAGTTGCCTCATGGCACACGGGATCCTCCCAGACTAGGGGTCAAATCCATGTCCCTTGCACTGGCAGGAGAATTCTTAAGTGGACCACCAGGAAAGTCCCAAGGGACATCAGTTTTTAATATTAGTCTAATGAATAGCTTTTCATTAATTATGGCATGTGACCCTGGTCATTTAACACAGGATATTGTGTCTTCTTTTAAAAGCAATCATTTTAATTAAGTTTAAAAAGATCCATCGACCTAAAATATTAAGTAAAAATTTGGCAGATTTAATTTCTGGACTTGGAAAAAATTGTGAGAACAAACTTGCCTTCTTGAGTTGGGGATACCTAGCCTGGGTAACCCCTGCCCCCTTCTTCATCAAACAGGTCCAGGGAGGTATTTGTCAGTCTCAAGAGGGTAGTCCTTTCCCGGAGGGGAAGTTGGCCTTCCTCCTCAGCCAACAGACTCGCGCTGCAGCCAGGCTATTTATTTCTCTGAAAATGTTATCAGTGTCCTACACACACACACAGTTTAGCATCATGGTTGCCTGGGGTGGAAGTGGCGGGGAGGTTGACTGCAAAGGAGCACGAAGGAAGTTTCTAGAAAGATGAAAATGCTCTGTATCTTGATTGAGGTGTTTGCTACACAAGTGGGCACGCCTGTCAAGTAACTGACTTTTACACTTAAAGTGTGGAGATTCTCTGCAGGGAGATAAAGCTGGTTTGAAAACAATAAAAACCAAAGCCACAAGCATTCACTTATATTGGGAGCCCCTTGTATTCGCTGCTAGAGACCTGTACTTTGCTGCATGATAGAACATGCTGTTCTCATTGAGCTGTTATTTTGGTTGCTCCCCCAAATCAGCATTTACAGAGTTCTGCCATGTGCTGATCACAACAAGGGTATTTAGACAGTCAGAGAGTTTCATTTGGCAAGGGGACATCACAAGTGATTGTTGGGACAATTGGCTCTCCATTTAGAAGGAAATAAAATTAGATCCCTACCTCACACCATATGCACACATACAAACACTCCAGATAGATTAAAGATGAATGGATTAAATGTTATAAAAAACTATACAGGTATTAAAATTAAATATGAAGATTACTTTTCATACTTTGTTTATTTTTGGCTGAGCTGAGTGTTTGTTGCTTGCTGCATGGGGTTTTCTCAAGTTGTGGTGAGTGGGGGCTACTCTCTAGCTGTGGTGCTTCACGCTTAGTTGCCCTGCAGCATGTGGGATCTTCCCAGATCAGGGACCAAGCCCATGTCTTCTGCACTGGCAGGTGGATTCTTTACCACTCACTGAGCCACCTGGGAAGCCTTAGAAGAATGTTTTTAATAAGGTCCAGCCAGTAGGAGCTGAGACATGAGGGTCAAAATTCACGAAAGAACACTGTGTTTGACTATGTGTTCAGTGGCTCCAGTTGTGTCTGACTCTTTATGGCCCTATGGACTGCCGCCCACCAGGCTCCTCTGTCCTTGGGGTTTTCCAGGCAAGAATACTGGGTTGTCATTTTCTCCAGGGGATCTTCCTGACCCAGGGATTGAATCCACATCTCCTGAGTCACCTGCACTGCAGGCAGATTCTTTACGGCTGAGCAACCAGGGAAGCCCCATGTTTGACTGTGTAATAATGTAAAACATCCTGTGACCAAAGACACTGAGAATTTAGCTAAAAGGCATGCAGTAGGCCACTGGAAAATATTGCCTCATATGTACTAAAGAATTAAAATTTTAGCATGAAAAGGGGTCCTGTAAATTAGTAAGAAAATAAATTAGTGGCAAAAAGCCCCATTAAAAACGGGTGAAGGATATATGCATTTGCTTCACACAAGAAGAAATAAACATGAAAAGTAACGTTATGAAAAGATGTTTAGACTCCTTCACAGTTACAGACAGGCACATGAAAACAACGGCATCAGGACTCCCCTGGTAGTTCAGTTCAGTCACTCAGTCGTGTCTGACTCTTTGAGACCCCATGAATCGCAGCCCGCCAGGCCTCCCTGTCCATCACCAACTCCCAGAGGTCACTCAGACTCACGTCCATTTAGTCTGTGATGCCATCCAGCCATCTCATCCTCAGTCGTCCCTTTCTCCTCCTGCCCCCAATCCCTCCCAGCATCAAAGTCTTTTCCAATGAGTCAACTCTTCGAGTGAGGTGGCCAAAGTAATGGAGTTTCAGCTTTAGCATCATTCCTTCCAAAGAAATCCCAGGGTTGATCTCCTTCAGAATGGACTGGTTGGAGCTCCTTGCAGTCCAAGGGACTCTCAAGAGTCTTCTCCAACACCACACTTCAAAAGCATCAATTCTTCGGCGCTCAGCCTTCTTCACAGTCCAACTCTCACATCCATACATGACTACTGGAAAAACCATAGCCTTGACTAGACGGACCTTAGTCGGCAGAGTAATGTCTCTGCTTTTGAATATGCTATCTAGGTTGCTCATAACTTTTCTTCCAAGGAGTAAGCGTCTTTTAATTTCATGGCTGCAATCACCATCTGCAGTGATTTTGGAGCCCCCCAAAAATAAAGTCTGACACTGTTTCCACTGTTTCTCCATCTATTTCCCATG